>JAOPTO010000314.1:29654-144126 GCA_033822845.1 Tetrapedia diversipes | reverse complement strand
GTATTGTAAATTTTATTGTCACAGTTTCGCCAGTTTAGCGCGCTCGAATTAACTCAAGGGGTTAAAGAAACGAGGAAACGGTCGATGACTCGTCCGTGTTACCCCTTTCGTCGTGGTCGTCGTGGACCATGGAACTGCAGAACTCTTCGTGGTTTTCGAGATGGTCGGCTGTGAAACCACCCCCCTATATAGCAGACACGCTTGATTTCTTAGCGTCCCCCAGGCGCGCACACGAGTGCACGTGCTTTCACCTGCGGTTGTAGAAGGTTGCACGCGATCGTACGGGGGTTGGTTTTACCCCCGTGGAGCACCGTGAAACGGTTTCTAGATTCCACGGGGTCGCGCGTTGTGGAACGACCCGACCCGTTTTCTCGCTTCGTTTACCTTTACGTCGACTTGACAAGGGTATCGCTGTTCTTCTTTTTCTCTTTTTTCCCCCCCTCAAGGAAACGAAGACGCGTTCTTCTACCGTCTTGGACGCCATGTTACCGCCCCTCGTTACGCGTTTTTGTGGGCCGTGTTATATCTATCGTGGCTTCCACGATGTCTTTACGAGTTTTTCGTTCGGTTTTGGGGATGGTTAGGGGTAGGTTTTTGTGTTGATCATTTTTCATGGATATATTTGGGTTTTGGGTTAGCAAGTGATTATTAATAAGTATTTGTAACCTAGCTAACTGCCATTTTACGAAAGTAAACCTTTTTTTCTAGTAGTATTACCAATTTTAAAACTGAATCGTTCAAACCTTTAACACTAGATTGCCGGATGTTAAGTATATACCTATTTTACCTGAAACGAGTCAATTTGACTCAAACATGAAAATTGAAGTACTGAAAAAAAAAATAAAACTTTATTTAAAATAAAGTTTGTTCAAAACAATTTTTACATCCATACGTTGTTTTTAAAATACATTTTCTGCAGATTTTTTTTATTACATTTAGCACCCAAACACCCTTACTTTTATTCCTTTTACATAATACTTGAACTTAACAAAATCATAAGTGAGTCAAATTGACTCACTCCGACAATTTAGTGTTAAAGGCCACTTAAAATCATGTTACCGCAATATAATATAATATAATATAACTTAATTTAACTTAATGTATTCCAAACCAATTTATTTAATGCATTTTAATGTAACTTATTATAAGGTAACCTTCATTGTACTTTTATTTACATTTTTGCTTTGCTTTTTTTATGTTTTGTATCAACACACATATCTTCATATTACACCTATAAGAACTAGGGGCTCTATCTGTAATTTCAAGTAAATAAATAAAATTGAACACGAAAGGAATTAAAGTGGGTGTATATAAAATCCACGGTCTGATCGCAACAGCGAAGAGGTTATCATTTCCCGAAATACCCGAACGGACTCTCGCGAAAGGGGATGAAAATCGAGGCGGCAGTGTATTATCCCCAAAACCATCCAATCTCTGTCCTCTCTACTTTGCAATTCTAAACAACACGCTAACGCTCTCCGGCTTCTCTCTGCCACAATAAACTCCGTGTCCACGAAAACTGATCTAAGTCTCCTCTCGAATAATCCTACAACATTTTCGGTTCAACTTCCTCGTTCACGCGTGGCTGGGATCGTATGCCGCGACGTCGGTGTCCAATGCGAGTATTAACACATTGTATGCGGGGGTAGTTAACACATTGCGTTAACACGGCGCTCTGCTCGCCGAAAAATTGAATGCAGTGCATACAAACACTTTCTTCAATTTGCATTTGTAAATTCATAAATGTTAGTATCGTAGAATTTATTTGTGGGTCAAGCTTATAGCAAGAGAATTAATTTATTAGAAGTTTGAATGTACTTATAATCGTGTCTTATCGTTAATTACAAAACCGGTAAATCGTCGAATCTCAAATCGTAGATAGTTAAATCGTCGAATGCCAAATCGTAGATTATTAATAAATTATTAAAATTAATAATAATTAATTAATTATTAAAATTATCGTATCTCGTAGTCGGCAGTGAATAGGTTAATGCATGGGCATTCTATGAGTCAGCTCGTGTGAGCCCCGCTATAACCCCCTGCATAACAATAGAATTCCGACGAAACGCCTTATACCTCCCAGAACACCATGTATAAAAACTCCACAGCTAGTATGAATAAGGTCAGTCGTTTACCAACCTAAATCTGCGACGGATCTCTACCCGACTCACCATCGCTCGAACCTCTTAACTAGTATAAGTGATTCCATTTTCTAAATATTTATAATTGTTTGACAATACTACTTTCGGTCGGTCACTACGGTGATCCCTCCCAAAAGTAGTTATAACATATAATACATCGTCCCAAGCCGAAACTACGGTCTGTCGTAAGACGATTCTACTGTCTGTTTTTAATACAAGACAGAAAGAGATCACGATTTCCTTCGTATTCTCATTTACGGAGTTTCCCCGTGAAACTCGCCTCGCAGATGCCTTCAACTATTCTCCGTCAACGCGCGTATTAAAATTAATACTGAAGAACAAGACTATGCGTCTGACTATTAAATTTAAAATAAAACCCAAGAGTAAGACAACACGTCTGACCCCTTCGACGTTACACTTATTTCTGTTCCTTTTTTTTTATAATATCAACCATCTCTGGCTGAACTTTGCCGTCTTTATTCAAATTTTTCTTCGTTGACAGCAGCCTAGAAAATGCTTGATGCATGGCATTCTGTGAGTCGGCTCGCCTCACAAATGCCTTGAACGATTCTGCGCCAATACGCGCATCGTAATATGTTATTTCGCGTGTTATAACGCGCGGGCGCGAGGCGCGTGAAAAGGTTATGGAATTATTTAAAGGACATCGATTTTCCATCGACAGGTGGGCACGGACGATAAAGCGACCCATTCCGATCGATACCACCGGCCGGCCGGCATGCCAGCGAGGAACAAAACGCGCGAGGCTCTGTGTGACGGCCGATTCCAGAGGCCTTTGGCGCGAAGCAATTTATTCCCGCGTGATAAATCACCGTGTAGCCGGGCTGAAATTGCGCGTTAAACAATAGCTTCGCCGATAACTATAACTGCACGTTTGTCGGACTGGCTTGCATATAATTAGCGTAGTCGACCGCCGCGCCAACGCTGGGCTCGATCCGCCCTGGCAACAGCCGGGCGAAATTTCATTAACATTCATTCCGTCTGCAAAAACGCCGGTTTTCGTTTATTCGTTCTTCGCGCGACTCTTCGAATACACGTTTCGATTTAGGGAACAATATAACGGTAGGAACTTTGGAAACTCGATTTCCAACGGTTTTCAATCGATTTTTGGGCAATTTTATGAACGGTGCATCGAATTGTGTCTATATCACTATGAACTGCAAACACTTGATTATTCGTTTCTAATAAATGCTCGTTTCACTTTTCCACAAATTTCTGGCTCACTTTCACGTAATTTCCTATTTTAGACCTATTTTCGACAAAATTTTTGATCCATTCTCCCACACTTTTCTCTTCTCTTTGAAACTGTTCCACGAACACTGCACCAAAGTTAATTTTGATTACAAACCTACAAACATACTCGCGTTCCCCTCATCGAAATCCTAGTTTCTTCACCTTTCTCGCTGCGCTATCGCAACGGTTTCACCGATAATTTACTACCCACAAGTCAGTGAAATCTTTTTATTTTCGACAAATGATGGCGATCGGTTCAGCAGGCCACCGATTCCCCTAGCTTCTCGCGTCTTTTAGCTTGTGGTTAGTCGTTCATCTTTTGGTTTCCCAATAATATTAGTCCCTTGCTTTCTAAACTCAACAATGATCTTCTACTCACAAGGTCTTGGTACTTTTTTATTTTCGACAAGGGATGGCGATCGGTTCAACGGGCTACCGATTCCCCTTGCATCTCATGTCTTTTAGCTTGTGGGTAGTCGTTCATCTTTTGGTTTCCCAATAATATTAGTCCCTTGCTTTCTAAACTCAACAATGATCTTCTACTCACAAGGTCTTGGTACTTTTTTATTTTCGACAAGGGATGGCGATCGGTTCAACGGGCCACCGATTCCTCTAACAACTCGTGTCTTTTAGCTTGTGGGTAGTCGTTCATCTTTTGGTTTCCCAATAATATTAGTCCCTTGCTTTCTAAACTCAACAATGATCATCTATCCATGAGGTCGTGGTACTTTTTTATTTTCGACCAAGGATGGCGATCGGTTCAACGGACCACCGATTCCCCTAGCATCTCATGTCTTTTAGCTTGTGGGTAGTCGTTCAACTTTTGATTTCCTAATAATATTACTGCCTTGCTTTCTAAACTCAACAATGATCTTCTACCCACGAACCAGTGGAATCTTTTAACTTTCGACAAGGGATGGCGATCGTTTCAACAGGCCATTTCGCCCCGACGAAGGTCACGCTCTTGCGGATATTTCGCCCATGTCGGGAGCGGTGAGCCGCGATTAATCGCAGGCGCGGCATAATACGACGGACCCGTATAAACGGGCCGGCGTGATCATTTTCCAATGAACTGTTCTCAGATTAATGGACGCGGGTACACGCTCGCGCGCAGCCCACCTCTTTGCCGTGTGTGTACGTGTAATTAGACGCGTCTCTCCCGTGTCTATCGCACACGTTCACGAAGCGGGAGGGCTCGTGTATGCGAACCACTCGTACGAGCCTCGTATCCGGTGGGAGCACGATGTAGCGTAAACAGCGAACGGTAGAGTTCGATTCTTTGCCCCGTCTCCTTCCCCCCCCCCCTTTTTTCACCGTTTCCTCTTTAACCGTTTCGATCAGCCGTTCCCACCGTTTCCGTTTTTTCCTCCTCTCCCCTTCTGTTGCTGCCCTCGTTAACGGTGGGACATGAAGCGAGTCCGGGATATGGATATTACTTTTTTTTTTTTTTTATTCGGTATATTTATACGGTTGGGGAGTTTCGCGTGCGCTGTGGTCTAGAATTGTTTTTTATGTTCTTCGGTTTTATGTGACATATTAACCCCCATGGCCGTAGGTAATCGCTGAAATCAGCAAAGCGGCAGGGGAAAAATATTGTTTGCAATTCGTTTGAACGCGTTGCGTCCTGTAATGAATTTTTGAATTTGTATCCGTATCCTATTTTAATCGATGTTTCGGGCAGCGTGCATTTTTCTGCGCGTTACGGGAAATAGAGATACAAGCTGTGTGCGGTTTTTCATTATTGTATTGTATATTTTTCTCTTTTAAGCGAGTTAGGACGGTTTGTAATTTTTGGTATTTATTTATTTATTTAAATGATTAGACGGGGTAAATTCTCATTAGTGTACAAGAGAAAATCGTAATACCTTATAGGGTATACTGAAGTATATGTCGCATAAAAGACAGTAATTGGTGAGACGCATGGTTACGAAAATTTATATACAGAATTTCTAAGTAAATTGGGGCTATTTGCAATGAAATCCAGCGAGGTACAAAAAGAATCACCGACAGAACAAAGGCGATAAACTGGATCGGAGTTGATCAGTTTTCTGAATTTAAATATTTGAATGGTTGAATGTCTAAACTCTTGAATTTGAATGCTTTAATCGAAATCACTAAATTTGAATGCTTGATTTTGAATATCTAATTTCGAGTATGTCTACATTTAAATAGCTCGCATAATCTTGATGCATTCTAACGTGGAAACTGAATATTTTAAAGGATTATAAATCACGATCTTTATAAGATTGATACCACTCAACCAAGATATACCGCGTTGCATACTTGTAATCTGTTTCTGTAAACCATTCGTCAAAGTCGAAAACACTCCGACATTTATTTATAGGTTCCCCAGGTAATTTTAACCGCGCGCGCGCGCGACTTCGCGGAGCAATCCTCTACACGTTACATACAAATGTAACCCACTGATTCGCCATGCATATTTAATTCGTATAAATCCGTTTACGCACACTGTTCCCGCGGATACGTGGGAAACAATGCTCGAAAGCTAATACCTTAAGGTCGGTTCCTATAAATTTAACAACCTTCAGGACAATGCTCAAACACAGTCGCTCGAAACTACGAATCCGTTGCCGAAATTAACCGTCGATATTCGAACACCAACTTTACTCTCACTTCTTCATTTTAACGTTTTGAGTGCTATGGGCGCATATATGCGTCCGACGAAAGTTGCTCGTAGGGATTATGGACGCATACATGCGCTTGTCAATTTTTGTCTTCTTCGACTTATGACTTTTTCAGTGCTCATACATTTCGACGTGAACCTTTTAAGTGCTATGGACGCATATATGCGTCTGACGAAAGTTGCTTGTAAGGACTATGAACACATACATGCGCTTGTCAATTTTTTCGATCTTTCGCTTACTGCAACGCGATTGTCAGTGTACGTGTAACAATACTCTGTCTCCAGCGATAGAGCGCCATCCTTTCGAAGCACTTAGGCCAAGAGTATTCAGCGCTCAAAGGGTTAAATATTTGCTATATGAATATTAAAAAAAAAAAATTCTTTCAATAGTGTATTGTGTTATCCAATACAAGTCTACTAAATACGTACTTTCACGTGACCCACCCTCCAGTAACAGACTGCAAAATACGTAAAAGTATGTTTCCCATATGCAAAGTGTTAAATTCCATTTTCAATAATTTCAAACGCAAATAGAAAACTGAATACCAACAAAAAAAAAATATATATATATATATTTTCTTAACCAATCACGTTCCAATAACAGACTGCAAAATATGTAAAAGTACGTTTCTCATATGCAAAGTGTTAATTCCCATTTCCAATAATTTCAAACACGAACAAAAAACCGGAATACCAACAAAATATATATATATTTCTTAAGCAAACCGTGAAAGGGTTAATTAATCGCTTCCCGCCACTGCATGTCGTTCATCCGAAAATAAGCACCGTCACGAACTCCGTTTCCGCCTCTTCGCCCGCCATTTTCACGGCGCACCGCGCGACCTTACACCTGGCGATGGTATCGCGACGAATCTCGTTTCGTGGCCGATGATGGATGGCAGGAACGTGCGGTTCGGGCTCGAGCTTTATAATCAAGTTTCGAAGCATCATTCACCGGTCGGCGGTTCGTGGCTCCAATTGGCCCATTAGCCCGGGGATCCACGATCCAATTGGCTGTATCGCAAACCCGCGTTCCGCTGTCTTCCGTGCTCTGCTTATCGTGCTATCCGGCTGTGCATACGATATCGAGTGTTCCCGCCCGTTCGAATTAATATCGGGGATCAAGTGTTGAATTTGAGAGTAATTACCACCGTCCTCGGGGAAGTGGGGGGGAGGGGTTGAAACGGAGTAAGGAGCGTCGCGTTGCGTGTAATCGATTCGCTTGACTTAGATACGTTTGTATTGGAAATAGGGTTTAAAATTATTAAATGACATAAATTCTTAGTTAAACTACTTTCGTAGTTTTAGTTTTATCTTAAGCATACGCAAAATAATATGATACAATAATTTGATAAAATAGTAAAAAGGTTATCGTGTATCGTATTAGCGTCGTATCGTTAACTTCAATTCTGAAAATACATCGAGGCTCGCGGCAACGAGTAACTGGAATAATATGAAACACACACACACACACGTATCTACGCAATCTTATCTTTCTTCGGTAAAATTTATATAGGTGTACTCAAGCATCGCGTGCTCGAAGTTTTAATGGGAGCGGAACTTAAACCTGCCTGTATTTCACACCGTGAAACGTGCTTGTATTTTATGATAAAGCATAGAATAGATCGCAACGAAGCAAGGCCCCTATGACATCTGCGGGAATGTTAAATCGTGTTTACCTGTTATCCGCAACTTCGTCGTGTCAGCGGGGACCGGAAGTTGCTTTCCGTCTCTGTAAGCCGCGCATCTGAAACAATAAAGATAGATCCGTTTAGATGCGAGGGGAAGTTAGGAGCTCACCCAGACAAGAATTTAGCGTTGTCACGACACAAGATTTTGTGCAGTTCCAGAATACTTTGAACCACGTCTACGTTATCCTTCGAAATTTCCAGCCGCGTTTATCGAACTTTTATTTCACATCGAAACACGAATCACGAAGTCTAATCTCTGACTCAGTATCTTTGATGGTTACGTATTAAACTATTTTTCAATTCTTCTCATATAAGAGAGGACAATATAAAATATAATTTTATGGTTCGCAAATATTGTTTATCTAATCATTTTTATTGCCAACACGGTAAAACATTATTTATTAATTAGCATAGAACACAAATTTTATTTATACCGTTATTTCTTATTAATTAATTAATTTATTTTCTTTCACTCTTTGGTTTACAATTTTTTTTTGCTACTATACATTCGCAATTGTCATTATGATAGAACACTATTTATTAATTAGCATAGAATACAAATTTTATTTATACCGTTATTTCTTATTAATTAATTAATTAATTAATTTTCTTTCATCCTTTGGTTTTAAACTTTTGTTTGCTACTGTACATTCACAATAGTCATTATGGTAGAGCACTATTTAAATTGCAGAAGTTATTTAAATAATAAAAGAGAATTTGAAAGTAAATTTATTATAATTATTTGAATTGAAGTTAGTGCTATAATTACTCCTCAATTTCATTAACGTAACAAAGGTACTAGAGAGTGTTTTTAAATCTATAAAATTTTAGTTTAATTTAAAGAAAATATTTCATTTCCAATGAGAAGTTATATTTATCGATTAGCATAGAATACAAATATTATTTATACCGTTATCTCTTATCAACTAATTACTTTATTTTCTTTAAACCCTTTGGTCATAAATTTTTGCCCCCTACTGTACATGCGTTTGTCAATTTTTCCCGATCTCCCATTTAGAGCAACACGATTGCTAACGCAGCGCCCATCCACGCGGACCACTTCGACCGGGAGTATTTAGCACTCAAAGGGTTAAAAGAGACCGTGTCAAGCGTTAGAACGGGAAAAGCCCCGGCGAATTTTGTCCCCGTCTAATTTCCCGCCGCTGCTTTATCGCGGAACAAAGAACAGCCGTTGTGAAACGCCGACGCGCGTGTTACTGACTGTGAGACAACGATGCTCCTCCCTGGTAGCACAGCGCCGGCACCTTGAAAATATACCACGTCGCCCGACTTAATTTTATGGAGGCATGTCCTCCGTTGCAAGTGTACCACCCCAGTTGGGGCGAACTTTACGACTTCACGGTTTCTGTGTCCGCGGCTGCGGGCTCGAATAAACACGCCACGCGGCGCGGAAATGGTCGTCGCCGCCGCCGCTCGTGGTGGCGGATCGAACTCCATCGGAGCTGAACACAACAGATCCCGCTAATGGCTTTGCGATACACCGAAAGTCTGTTTTAACCCTTTGCACTTGGTTGTCCCCTCTCAGGGGACATTAGAATTTATTAGTGATTCCGGGGAATCAACTTATCCCAGCGCAACCTTTTCAGAAATGCATGTTTCATTGAAGGTTTCTGATAAAATGGCACAAGAGATCAAATCAAAATGTGGTATAGTTACCAAGGTATGTAAAAAAAAATAGTGATTTTGAGGAACCGAGGATACGTCCATCCCAAACGAGTGCATGTAAAAATATTAATTGTATTGTTGAACTAAAAATATTTGTTAGTGGAAAAATTCTAAATATGAAATAGCACGATAAACAAAATTCGTATTCATTGCTGATCGATAAATGAGTGTTCTACGGTAATAACAGTAAAAATGGATATACAGACAACATTTGAAAACCATAAAACTATGTTTCACATTGTCCTCTCGTCTTAAACTTTTGTAGGTCAAAACTGTTGTAGATCGGTAAAGTGTTAATTGTCCAAGTTCCTTCGAATGTTATGGTTTTTCTGAATTATCATTCCATTAGCATGGTTCTTACGAATTGTCTCCCAATTTATTGAATATTTTACGAGGGAACTGTTCGACAAGCTAATCTCATCGCGCATGAATATTATGAGGATGATTTAAAGGTTTTTCAGACGCGCGATGCATGCCGATGAGTTAATTGAAATCGAGTATGCGATGAACTTTTTTGTTGAGCGATGGTTTCCTCTATGATGGATAGGACAATTTTTCCCCCGTTCTAGGGGGCAGGAGTTAGGGGTTGGTTTTCGAAAATGGGTCAAGGATCGGGGAAACGTGTACACGGGTTTGGTTGGTTGATTTCGATAGAAATGTGGTCGGTGTTTGGGAACTTCGGTTTTGACGCGCGATCGCATTGTGATTCATTGTTTGATCGGTAATATTTACTTGTCCCTTGAATATTCTTGTGTGCTGCGAACGTTATCGGTTATGATTCGGGTGCATTAGCGAATGCACGGGTGTAATATTAGTAATTGCAGCGCCGTTGTATCGTTACCGTAATGCGGAAATGACGGATATCAATGGATAAATTGAATTATCTACACCTCTGTCGAGATTGATTTGCAGGATTACATGCATACGTTGATCGAACGTATTTGGTAGTAATGTGGAGAAAATCACTCGACTATTCTCTTTACTAATATAAATAATAGGCGCTACAATGTTTCGATTTTACAATCTCGTGTTGTTACAATTCGAGTCGGTGGTTGCTCGACGATTCTTTGATTATGACAGACAATTTTTCACAGCCAAAAAGCTAATTTTAACAATTCTTCATTAGGTTACTCGAGTGATGCGCTTTTCTGGCAAGAATGCTCGGTACAGTGAACTGGTTTCTATGGATAATCCCTTACAATAAACGACAATAGTTCGTGAGGTATCAGGGATAACGTAAGGAAAACACAAAATAAATAAAAGTAAATATAGGAAATGTTCTATAAAATGTAGAACGGAAGATGGAATTCAGGTGTGAAAAATAAAAGTGAAGCGATTAAAACTTAATAACAATATATTTAAAACAATTTAACAAAACAACTTAAACGACTTTACAACTTAACAACTTTAACACTCTTTCTACGTTCACAACCAAACCTTTCTGTCTTCACCGTCCAATACTTTCTGCTACGTTAGTCAAAAGCTTACTGCCTCGCGCTCGCATTTTCCCCGTCATATATTCTTCCAAACACTCGTTTCCTTTCATTCTAATTGTCAACCTTTCTCACTCTACGCATTCGGTCACGACCACCCAGAATTTCTCAGTCACGCTGTTTTCCAAAGTTCTCATCTTTTACGCCTTAGAAACATTCGAGCCCAAACATTCTACGTTCGTACGACAATCGCCCAACTCAAGTACTCTTCAGACTTTCCCAAACTCGCATCCACTCGATCGCATTCCTACATAAATGTAAAACTGTGTGAAACGTAACGTATCCATTGACGCGTTTAATCTTTACACGATTTCGACAACAAGTGCCTTTGCAACAATGGGGTCGAACGTATTTCGACCTATAATTCAAATAAAAGATCATCCACTACGAAGACTATTTCTACGAAGCACGTTCTCGAGCATCAGTCTGAGTTCTTTACCACGCGCTGACACCTACCCACTTGGGTCCTTAGTTTCGTCGAGCTAAATGACACGGGAAGGGTTTAATAAATCCTCTCATCCCCCGACATCCTCTCCCTCGTCATTTGCATCACAATTTACCGGAGGCCGCGCACACGGCGCTCGACCAATTATCCCATCGTAGCGAAAGTATGGCGGCTCGAGCGCGAGTATCGCGCGGACCGATCGCTGTGATCGTTCCGCCGTGGGATAAAAGCGCGGACGAGGGTGCACGCGAAACGGGGGTCGTGTCCAGAGGGGGGGTGGTGGCAGGAACTGGTCCCAGGTTCGCAGAATAATTTCACGGTCCGGCGAGCGAGCGACTAACCGGCTGACCGCTCGACACGCGCTCGCGACGGTGGATGCGACCTGGCTGGACCTCGATGTCCAGCGTCGAATACGATTCAAACGTGTTCGCAGGGCTGTGACGAAGCTGCGGAGTCGTAAAACTCGCGCAGCGGAGATCGAGTCTTGATCTGGGGAGGATCGATTTCGAGCGATCGGGAAAGGGGTAGTTTTATTGGCTCGTTTCCTTGCGCGGGCAAACGAACGCTCCGCGTTTCGAAACGAAGGCGAGTGATAAGTATTGTTCTTAACATTTAGCCAATCGAATGGGGAGATCTCCCATTCTTTCGTCTGCTATTGATTCTATTCACCTCTGTTATTAGTTGGTTTTGAACTGGTATTGGATTTTTTAACACTTTACCGACCGCATAACTTATCGCTGACGCACTCCCAATTGGCTCATTTTGGCGCGGATACATCGTTAATCAATTGATCACAATAATTTTCTTCGCGTAACTGATACTTTAATATCACTTTACAGTCACCTTCGTGTAAGGAAACATCACAAAATTTACAGACTAATTGTAAGCATGTAAAAGCCGATTAATAGGCTTTCGGTCGGTAAAGTGCTAAAAGGCGCTGTTCGCCGCGAAAGGGTTAAGTAGCATTGGATGTTTGTCGACATCCAGCGCATTCGCCAAATTAATTGAAAACTCACACGAACGCCTAAACGTGGTTAAAATTGAAGTTTCCATCTCGTGCGGCAGAATTTTTTGTAATTTCTTTTTTTTCTTTGCCGCCGCTAATAACCTATCGATTTCGATCATTCGCCCGTTATCATTGACGCGTATCGTTCGGGTGTAACCGATTAACATCCACGATTAAGCCCTGCCGAATTTCGTATTACTCCTCGGGCCGGCGGCATAAATCGGGGCTGCCGCATAATCCGAGATAAAACGTTGGCAAATGCAATAATCTATAAAAAATGGGATCGATATTTAAAGCGTATACGGAGATTACGCGGAAGGCAATCACACGGTCGATCGTGAATTATTTGTCAGGGCGTTGCGTTTCGTTCACGGCCGAAAGATAAATTGGCTGAAATTCAAATTAATCGGGGAAACGTGAAACAAAATGGCGGGCCACCGATCCGAATGAAATGGCCCGGACGTTGACACAGCCTCTTGGGATTAACGAGAGGGAAAAAATTCGTCCCCGCGCCTTCGATTTTTAAAATCCACTTAAACCGACGAAATTCCGAACGCGGAGACCGACGATAAAAATTGTCTTGAAATATGGTGGAAACGAATGATCGCTGAAGTCAAAACTTCCTTCGAAACTGTTAATCAATAAAGGATCGAATAGCTTAACCTCATTAAATTATGCTTAGCCTACACTATTTATTATTAATATATTTTACACTTATTTTTATCTATCATTTCATTTTCTATTATACAGTATCTGTAACTATTTTGAAGAGATGTCCAATTTTGCAAGCCTTTAAGTTTAATTTTACCAGAAAGTTAAACGCTTACTAATTTTTATAACGCTTGATTCAAAATCGGCAGATTTTCAAACAAACTGTCTTCCTTTATGTTACCCCCTAGGGGGTTGATTTTCCAAAAACGTTGAAACACGTATTTCTTTATTTCTAACCAAGAAGCTAAATACTAGTTTTCATAGCGTTTGCTTTAAAATCGGTGGACTTTTAAACAGAGCTTTCAATCCTTATTTAACCCCCTTAGGGGTGGAATATCAAAAAATCTTTCCTTAAAAAAATATTTCTATCTTCAGTAGTTTAGGCTCTGTATTGATCAGACAGTCAGCCAGGATATATCTTTTTATATGCATAGATTACCCTCTACACAACCCTCTCTTGTCACACTTTCGCATTGCCCCACTCTTACACTTTATACGTATTACATATCCTTACGTCCTATTTCTATTGTGTCCTATCTTTATAACCACCAAAAACGATAAAAGATTCCTTGATTGTCGCAAGTTCGTTCAATTTTTAAATTCTCTGAGGTTGATGTAAAAGTGCTATATATATAATACTTGAAATGATTGCGTAGATTCAGAGTACAGCGTTTCTTCCTCAACAATTGAGAGACAAGGTCGGCTATAGCGATCGGGACCGTTCTCAGACCGAACAGGTTTACGGGGCTATTAAACCAGAAATTCATCAGCGCCCCACAGTGTCGGCAGTAAAACTAACCCCGGCCACTTCCGGCGGCCCCCACCCCGCCCCGAGTATTTCCATTTACGCGGGGGAAGCCCTTCTCACTTTCTGAAATTAGCAAGGAGCATCCGAAGAGTTAATCCTCGAAACGGAGACGTTCTCTCCAGCAACGCTCGGCAAAGTGGATTCGTTCGCAGCCGAAGGTATCCTCTTCCATTCGCGGAGCCGAGCATACTCAACCTTCGTTCAGATCAATTCCAATTTCACCCCTTCTCGTTTTCTGTTTTGAAACTAACCCGAATCTATCCACTTGCCTTAAAAATCCAACAAGTCATCCTTCATACCGAGCGATTTTAATGTCACCTCGCCCTCCTGCTCTTTGCTTCGAACCTAACCCTGACCTAACTCGAACTTACTTTCTATAATAGAGAGGGAACACACAACCCCTTTCCGTAGTCCAGAACGATATTTGTTTAGAGCCTAAGAACAGGAATTTCTATTTTTCTGTATCGAAATGTCGAAGTTTCACTCATCGAAATCTATTTCAACCTCACCCCTTTTGTCTCTCTGTTTTAAAACTGACCTGAACCTAACTCTAACCCAACTCGAATCCAGTTCGAAACTAATCTAAACCTATATCTGGAATTTAATTCTTCATCGAGATCGATTCTAATTTCACCCCCTTTTCCCCCATCCCAATATATATTTTTCTCTGTTTCTGCCTCCATCACTCTTTTTATTTTTCTCTGTTTCTGCCTCCATCACTCTTATTATTTCTCTCTCTTTCTCCCTCCATCATTCTCTCTATTTCTCTCTCTTTTTCTTCCCCCTCTCTATTTCTTTTACTTTCTCTTCCTCTCTCTTTATTTTTTATTTTTCCCTCTGTCTCTACCACTATTTCTGTCACTACCCTCCAAATTTCCCAATTCGACTTCGTGCCTTTCATTTCACCCCCTGTTACACTTCCTCTCCTTTTTTCGCCATTCTCATCACCAGACTCTCTTCCGCCGCGGTTGTTCCGAATTTTCTCGCCGACGAATTAACGCGCCCGCGATGCGACCGCCTTTGATTTTCCAGCGGGTGGAAATATTCGACATTGGTTTGCGAGATTCCCCCCCCCCCCCCACCGGCGTAAAGTCAGCCGGTTACCGGTTATCGAGATCGCCACCGACCTGCTCGCAACCCTCTAGTGCGTTTCTGTTTCGCGTCCGGCGCGTCGGATATTTAAATGCAAATTGAATACACGGCACCGCGCGGACGACGCCTGATCCAGCAAGCGAGAGCTTCTCCAGCCTCCAGCCGTGGTAGCTGCCGTGGAAAATATCCTTTAGATTAGACGGAGGCACGTCGCGACCCGGTTCCGCGACCAACGCAGCCCAGTCACGTTCCCGGCGACGACGTGCCGGGTGTATGTTGATCGGTTGGGACGAGGTGTCGTCGAATTATAACCAGAGCTGTTGACTGCGTTCGGATTTCATTTTCGCCTGTACGTCTGCAGAATTTTGTTTGTTCGTTTGCCTGGCGTGGGTGCGGGGAAGATCGATGGATTTTAGAACCGAGGATAGCGATTTGGGTGTGAATTACGTGGTGTTGTCGAATTCGTTTGATCGGGGGGAGGTTTGAAATTCTTTCGAGGGCAATTCTTTTGGGTAGTCTTAACTGAAATTAAATTGTAAATTGCAGTCGCTTGATCTTTAGCGAAGTATATGTGCTTGAGAGGCACACTTCAGAGTACAGCTCAAAACTTTGGCAATGGCCGCGAGAAGTACTTCGAGCGCAAAAGGTTAATGCTTGATTAATAAAATTGATTATAGTTGCATTCGTCAGGTAAACAGAGTTTCATAAGTTATTCACTTATTTTTAACCATGTTGCGGCCTTTGGAATTTCGTTGCAAACGTTTCTCGTTCGAGATAGAAATGTTCTGGAGATCACATTAGGATTACGAAATATTGATCTACGTTTCACCGTTTCACCCATGATCGATTTACAATTAAAACGCAAAACTGGAAGAAGCTGTTTTTCGAAAAGAAGTTTCAAATTTCACGCCGTACAGCTCACGATCGATCGCAGTTACACGTAATTCGCGAACCAGCAGCGGGAAGAAGGGGGACAAAAACGGAATCGCAATCAGCTTACCGGTTTTCTTGTTCCCGGGGCAGATAACGGCCGGTGCCGCGATAATTGTCGCGTAATTTTTCGCGGGCCCCGGCGCTTCGCATCCGGGCGCAGAAATCGCCCGGCTAAATCCCGCGGCGCGTTTAATACCGGCGGTAGCCGCCGCGGCTCGCAAAAAGGGTTCGCTTTAACCGGCGCACAAAAGCGGCCGCGGGGGCGAATGTGTCCGAATGAAAATTCTATAATTGGATCGTCTGCTCGTTAGCCTCGAATCGACTTCCGTTAACGCTTCGAATTCGTTCTGGTCGAGCGAGCGCGAGCGAACGAGAAGGAAAAAGAGAAAAGAGAGAGAGAGAGGGAGAGGATTGGGAGGGAGAAAGCGAGAGAGAGAAAGAGGGAACGAAAATTGAGAGAGAGAGAGAGAAAAAGAAAGAGGGGGAGGGGAAATTAAGAGAGAGAGAGAAAGAGGAAAAGAGAGAGAGGAAAGGAAAATTGAAAGAGAGAAAGAGGGAGCGAAAATTGAGAGAGAGGGAGGGAAATCTGAAAGAGAGAGTGAGAGGGAGAAAAAGAGGGTAATGGAGGGAAAATTGAGAGAGAGAGGGAGAAAGAGAAAGAGAGAAAATTGAGAGAGAGAGAGAGAAATCTGAGAGAAAGTGAGAGAGAGAAAAAGAGAGAGATGGGGGAAATTGAGAGAGACGGGGTGAGAGAGAGGGGAAGAGGGAAGGAAAGTTGTCAGAGAGAAAGAGAGAGAGTGAAGTGAAAAGAAAGAGAGATGATAGGAAAGAGAGAGAGTGTGACCAGGGGGATTTTATGTGTGTGTGTGTGTGTTCGAGATGAAAATGGCGAAATGGCGCGAAGAAGAGCGTGGTTAGAACGTCAGAGGAAGCCGCTTATTTAAATTTGCACGAGGGCAAGCCGAGTATCGCAGCCCGGCCATTAGGAATTCAATGGGTCCCCGTATTTGCATGAACGATCAACGCGGCAATCGGTGAGAGGTTATTAAAGAATCCACGGGTTGGGGGGACAGCGGTCGGAGACGTGATTGGTTAATAGAAGCTCGGTGCAAGCCGCGTCGAGTGGATTCCTGGGTAATTCTGTTGGATAACATACTTAGATTCCCGGCGTTCGAAGCGTTTTCGATTCAGCCTCGGAACTTTTCCAATCGATTTCGTTCCGCGCGCTGAAACTATTACGGTGTATCGTGAATATCTTAATATCCGAATGTCTCCTAGCACAGCAGACGCCTCGTTCTATTATAACACAATGTTTTCTTGTGTTCGATCAAACGAATGTGTGGGTAAAATGGGATGAATAACGTCTTTTGTTTATTTTGCAATTTGGCGCACAACAATCATTTCTACTGACAAAAGAAACTGATTCAACTTACGGAACGTACAACACACCAATTTCGATCGAACATCTTATTCTAACTTGCTCAAAATATATTGCGATACGGGGGAAACATAAACTAGAGATTACGATAAAGTACTGGACCCACTCAAATTCATCAAGGAAGCCAAAATCGTGAAGCAAATTCTGGAACGTAATGATTACTGCGCTAATAACCGTGTAGTTGATGCGACATACTAAATACGACACTCATTTTAGAACATGTACACCATAAACGATCTAATGGCACACTAGACGAATGACTTTTTGCATACATTAAATTTACTCTCAACCTCGTACACATAAAACCAACACTCACAATTCCAACGTTTAAATTTCTTACAATTACATATAATTGATCGATCGTTTGACGTTGATTGCCAGCCTGCATTCACACGGTTGGAAGTTACGTGTATGCAAGACAGAAAGAGAAGGAAAGAGAGTGAAAGTGAGAGTGAGAGTGAGAGAGAGAGAAAGAGAGAAATGGGGGTGAGAAAAGAGAGAGACAGAGAGAGAAAGTGAGTGAAAGAGGGGGAAAGTGAGAATGAGAAAGAGAGAGAAAAATAGGGGAGAGAAAGGAGAGAAAGAGAGAAAGTGAGCGAAAGGGGGGGAAAGTGAGAGTGAGAGAGAGAGAGAAATGGGGGAGAGAAAAGAGAGAGAGAAAGAAAGTGAGCGAAAGAGGGAGGGAGAGTTGGGGAGAGAGAGTTAGAGATAGTGTGTTAAAGAGAGAGAGTGTTAGACAGAGAGAGAGTTAGAGAGAGATAGTTAGGCAGAGAGAGAGAGAGAGAGAGAGAGAACTGTAAACTGCCCGACAGAGTTAACTACCCTTGCAGTGTTCGCGAACAAGCTTAGTATAACTGTGATGGATTAAGTGTTGCAAATGGCCCCGGCCGCCTTAATGTCGCGAACTTGCGCGAGTACACACGCCGCACGCGTTTACTCGCGTGTTTCTCCCAGCCGTGATTATGTTACCTGCGAGAACTTAATCCAGGGAAGCGACGGAGAAGACTGTTGTACGAGAGCAACGCGATAACTACGGATTCCGTGTCCAGCAATGATAACTCGGCGAACTTTCTGCTAATATTGGACTTGGAGAGAGGATACGAGCTTGTTTCGAGTACGATTGTCCGCTGCTCGAGCAACGCGATTTTTGTTCGATTTAATATTACAACTAGTTATGGAAGATTCTGCTGAGGATCAACAAATCCCTAAACAGGATTGATCTCTGTACGATCGAGGACTAAAAGTAAAACACGTGTAATATTGAAGTAAAACGGATAGGTATTAACTTTTAAATGGATATTAACGAACATTTTTAACATTGTATAATAACATTCTGAGGTATTGAAATATTTTGCTTTTCTCTTGCGCCACATTGGTCATCTATGACTGGCCACGGTTTCTTCTGTGACGCCACGGTAGTCATTGGTGACCAAGAGTGCTTCAACTGCTTACAATTGTAAGAGTTGAATAAAAATTGACAGTTCTGACGTTCTGAACATTACCGCTACTTAAAGGATACTTTGAAGTCCCCGTCCAGCCGCTGGAGAACCCCATAAAGGGAGAAAAAGAATAATAATAATAATAGTAATAACAATAACAATAATATTAATAATAATAACAGTTTGACGATACCCATCATAATGTCAGTAACAGGAATAACGCCCTACACATTCAAAAAGCGTCTAACACAGCTAAAAATACCAACATACATCCATCATGGAGTACAGAAGGTAACCATACTATACGCATGCAACATCACAAGGAACTTCTTCAACAACAACAGTTAACCCTTTGACTGCGACGTGCTCTCAGACGAATCCATCAATATGGACGGCGCGTTTTTCGCATGTCAGTCGCTGCGACTGGTTGTCCACTGACTAGTGACCAAAACAGTAACCGGAAATTTGATACCATTCTTAGGGTTTAAAAAATGACAATGGCAAATAGTAATGGCATATTTAGTTGCTATGTTACATAGGACAATAAATTCCTTGTTGAATTAATCGGTAAAACAGTAATAAAGGTGTTATATTAAAAAAATACAGAAGGCGTATATTTACGCCTTTCGTATATATTCAAGGATTTGTGAAGGCGTATATATACGTATTTAGCAGTCAAAGGGTTAAAAAACCACGCTGGATTTGACAGCGTTCCGTTCAGATGCCGGAGAACACCGAGGAAGGAAAAAAAAAAAGAATGATAATAATTGACCCACGAAAATGCAGCGGAATCGCCGTTTATGGTGTGCATCGAATGTTTCTCGAGCGACCAATAGGGAAACGTTGTCAGGGAAACGTGCACCGCAGGGCAGAGGTGAACAATACCAGGGCCCAGGCAGGTGGTGTGACAGTACAAGCGCGGTTCCGCAGTGTAAATTTGTAGGATGGGCTAATGTGTTAATAATTTCACAATATTTACGTAGTCCCACGTCATAAGCTATCGACAGTCTAACGCACGGGGCTGTTCGCCCTCCTCGCGATGGAATTTACCAAGCTAATCCCGGAAGCCCCGTCGAACGTTAATCAGTAGGGCTACGCCACGCTAATCATCGACTTACAAGCTGCGGTCCCTCGTGAAATAACTGTTATCTATCAACGCATGAACGTGTCCCGAGATAAATTATCGACGATTCCGTAGAACGGCTAACCGTCTTTTCTTTTGACTCTCGTGTTTCGGTTTCATTCTAGATATCAGACAGAACGCGTCCGTTCCATAGTTGTATTATATTTTGTTATCTTCTTTCCTTAATTAAATTACTGTTTCATTAAATAGGTGCAAACTGTGTGTTTTTACCCTTAAATCTACATGATGTGATATAACGTAACATAATTTTATGGTTCGCAAATATTATTTATTTATTCATTTTTATCGCCATTATGGTAGAACACATATTTATTGATTAGCAGAGAATACAAATTTTATTTATACTGTTAATTCTTAGTAATTAATTAATTTGTTTTCGTTGACCTTTTTGGTCTTAAGCTTTTGTCCGCTAGTGTACATTCGCAGTTGTCATTATGGTAGAATACATATTTATTGATTAGCAGAGAATACAAATTTTATTTATACTGTTATTTCTTAGTAATTAATTAATTTATTTTCGTTGACCTTTTTGGTCTTAAGCTTTTGTCCGCTACTGTACATTCGCAGTTGTCATTATGGTAGAACACTATTTATTGATTAGTATAGAATACAAATTTTATTTATACTGTTATTTCTTATTATTTAATCTATTTGTTTCCTTTGACCTTTTGGTCTTAAACTTTTGTCTGCTACTGTAGAAATATTACCAGGTGATAGAAACATTTGGTATGTTTGGATATAATTGTTGGGCGCGGTGTGTAAATATTTTTGATGTACGTGTGCAAGTCTTTTAACATGCTACTGGAATAATGTTTCAACCTCTGAAACATTGTACGTGCTCGTCGGAGAGAATCACGAGCAAACGTGTAATTAAATGCGGATTTTAGAAGCTGCGGACGTTGTTTTTCGAAATTTCGGGAATAGCAATTTTGATCGTGCCCATAGATCAAAATCAGGTCAGCCTGTTTTCAGTTTAACGATGCATCATTAAAAGTTCCAACAGCTAAATGGAAGTACATAAATTTAAACACAGAAAAGCTGCTGTGCACGAACTTCGAAATTCATCAACGTCGTCGGTTTGTCGTTTCCCAAAAAGGATAAACAAAGAAATATAAAGGGTTACCTTTTTTTAACTGTTTCAGGTACACGATTTTGAATGAAAAAGAAAATTCGTCTCGATTATTAAAATATTAAACTTTAACAATTTTAACACACCTTATCTCAAAGAGTTAACGAATCACAAGTGAACTAACTAACTCTGAGAAGAGTATAGGAAATTTCTACTTTATTTTTATTTAGTAGAGTCTCAGGTGTGAATAAAATAAAGTGAATTGACCAAAATATTAATAATATATATTTAAAATAGTTTAGTAATAACAACTTAAAAGACTTTTCAATTTAGCAATTATGATGTTCCTACTTCCTTCATAGTCATACTCTTTCTGCCTTCACAGTCAAACTCTTCTCACTCGATGCATTCAAAATTCCTTGATCGCTCAGTTTTCTCAGTTATCCATCTTTCGCGCCATAGAAACACTCTAGAGTCCAAAAATTCTACGTTCACACGACTATTGCTCGACTAGAACTACTCTTCAGATTTTTCTAAACTCGTAATCACTCGATCGCATTCCCACATATTCTTCCAAACACTCATTTCCTTTCTTTCTAATTGTCAATTTTTCTCACTCTATCGCATTCCTACATATTCTTCCAAACACTCATTTTCTTCCTTTCTAATTGTCAACCTTTACCACTCTATTGCATTCCTACATATTTTTCCAAACACTCATTTTCTTCCTTTCTAATTGTCAACCTTTCCCACTCGATGCATTCGGTCACGACCACTCAGAATTTCTCAGTCGCTCAGTTTTCTCAAGTACCCATCTTTCGCGCCATAGAAACACTCTAGAGTCCAAAAATTCTAAGTTCACACTACTATTGCTCGACTAGAACCACTCTTCAGATTTTCCTAAACTCGCATCCACTCGATCGCATTCCTACATATTCTTCCAAACACTCATTTCCTTTCTTTCTAATTGTCAATCTTTCCCACTCTATCGCATTCCTACATATTTTTCCAAACACTCATTTTCTTCCTTTCTAATTGTCAACCTTTCCCACTCGATGCATTCGGTTACGACCACTCAGAATTTCTCAGTCGCTCAGTTTTCTCAAGTACCCATCTTTCGCGCCATAGAAACACTCTAGAGTCCAAAAATTCTACGTTCACACGACTATTGCTCTACTAGAACTACTCTTCAGATTTTCCTAAACTCGCATCCACTCGATCGCATTCCTACAAAAGAAGCACGATGACGGTTAACGAGGAAACAGCTCGAAGAAAGAAAAAGGAACAGAACCGGGCGCGAAGGAAGTGGAAGCGGACAGTGCGGAACAGACACGCTCGCTCGCCGTTTCCGTTTGGTTATTTCGCGATAAATCGCGGCGATTCCTCGCCGATTACGATCCGTCTGTAAATCACCGGTCACCCACTGTTCGATGCTCTCTGCGGGGTCATAAATCGTGGAATGAAATGAAAAGAGCGGCCGGGGTCAGGCCGCGAATTAAAAATAGAGAAAAAAGTGTCACCGATGCACACCGCCGCCACTTTCATCCATCCGCGCTCGAATTGCGGCTGCGGTCGAGTCACGCGTGCACGCATGCAAATTCTGGGTTTCACGCGTGTCTACGTGTACAGTAACACGCGACAGGATCGATGGACGAATTGTGTTCACGCTGACAATTCGTTTCCTTGGCCGAACGAGTTGAAGCACCGACGTTTGAACATTATTAACCCCTTGATATACAAATAAAACAGAATTTGAATTTGTGCCAGAAAAATACTATTTAATTTTGATCAACTGATCGATTATGTGCAAGCTTAAAAACAGGACGTTTTATTTGGAAATTTGCATTGCTATATAACATTTGATCGGGTTGATATATATATATATATATATATATATAATGTTAATGGACAATAATTAAATATATGAAAATTAAGTAATATTGTAAAGTAATGAATTAGTAGTTCTGCAAAGTATAAAACATCTGAAAAGATCTTGACGTCTCGGAGACGTTAAAATCTACAATGACACATGAAATGAATGACGTCTCCCAGAATGACGTCATTCTATGCCAAGGAGTTAACGTACACTTCTGAAATATCAAATCGAGTAGACTTTTTTTCTACCTCAACACATAATTGCAAACATTAATTACGCATTCAGTTAAATAGGCAGCATTAATTTAGCTCTCATGTAACTTCATGTATAAAATGACGGCTACTGGTCCGTTAAAATGAAGATTATTATTATTATTATTAATGCTGCATTTAATTTTACTTTTATTCTTACTGTATTACTTCTTTATAAAGGGTGTTTACTCATCGAATAAATAAATGAATATGTTAAATATTAAGCTCGAAGCTTCGAAATATGAAGAGCTCAAGGTGTTCTTCGTGGTTTGAACATTTTTATACTTTCAGCCGATGATCAATATTAAGTTAACGTTAACTTTTTAACCCTTTGCACTCGAGAGGTGACCGTTAGTCGTTTAATGATAGTAACTTGAAAAATTTTCAAATTCGAAATGTTTACTATGATTCACGTATATTAAATTTCATTTAGTTTAGTTAAGTCGTATATTAAAATTTACATATACGACTATTTAACGTCCGGGTCTGAACTAACGTCTGAAAATTTGCGAAACTATCATTATCCTAGGATTACGATGTCCCATGAGAGGGGACAGCCGAGTGCAAAGGGTTAAAAGTTTCGAAGGCAGAATCTGAATTGTTTCAAATCCACGTTGTGCGTTTCACAGTTTTTCCCGTTTCGTAAAAATTTATGCAGCGTTTAGCATAACACAGCGTCCAACGTTACTCGCCGTCAACTTTTTCATAATTTTTCTTAACAGAACAAAGATTTGTGCCGCGTTTGGAAGCGGAATAAAAATTCCGAAGTTTTGTGGGTTAGTGTATCTTTCGCGCGCAGCCGGAAGCACGCTAGCGTGTTCGAGCGTCCCGGCGGAGGCGCCGCTTAAGCACCGGTGCTCGTCGTGTAAAACGAATCGTTCGTCGCGTTAAACATTCACGCGCTCTCTTCCCCCCCCCCCAGGTTTCGAAAACACAGGCCAGTAAAAATTCACGCGTTTAAAAGTTTCACCGTGGTTTTCCACGGGAACGCCGTCGGTTTTTCGCTGTTCGCAAGCGTCGCAACGTCTGAAAATCAACGCGATTTCGTCGTGGATAAAATGGTTTTGCGGGGCGAAGCAAGTTCCACGCTTCGATTTTAATTTTTTTACATCGATCCCTTTCGTAGTTGTGGGAATTTTCGGTAAATCGCTGGAAAAATGTTTTGTCTCGGGATAGTTCGTTGGAATGAAAAGTATTTTATTTATTTGTGAGCGAGACGAAACACGGAGAGTAAAATTGAAGGAAAGGGGAAAAACAGAAGAATTGCTCGATTTTTCTGTGGATGTTTCGGCACTGGCCTCTCGTTAGCGAATAGACTTAGTGTAAAGATAGAGTATTTTAGCGATAGATGTTAGACATATAATAAATGTATAATATTAAATAGAGTGATTTATTATTTAAAACCCAACAATTTTATGTACTTACAAATACAACGGTCCAAGGCCGTTGGAAAACATAGGGTTATTGTTAGAAATTGAATACAGAAATACTGCGAAGCATAAATTAACCGTAAACCAGCTTTCTCTTAACGTACTTTCTTAACAGCTTTTTTTAAGGAAACCCAAACCACGTCTGGCATTTTAGAAAGTTCGAAAACGTTAAGAAACAGAAGAAAGACCACTGCGTTTTGCTAGTCTCATGACAAAGTTGGCAAGGTTCGGTCACTGCTGTCGTTGCTCGTGCTGTATAATAAAGTATTATAATATTTCAAACAAAAGTGTATTTTATTTAATCAATATAAAACCCCATTTCTCTTATATTATATCTCTTATATTCCAACTCAATAATATGATTGTTAAATCGTGTAGTACTTTTTATTTATCTTTTAATCGTATTACTTGCTCTTTTATCGTTAAAAGCAGAATATTCATGGTTTATCTGTAATACATAATTTGCAAGAGCGATGTAATTTCTGTGTTACGCGAAAACCTATAGAACTTGTAAACCCCTTTAATGGATTATCTTTCAGGGAAGGTTTTTAAGCTGCTTTATTTCGATCGAAAATTGCAGTCCCCCCGACTACAAGCTGCTCTTTCTTTGTGCATCAATTTAATAATACATTCTGCTGTGATGTTAGAGAATCTTCAAGGTAGTTTTCTTCAAAGGCAAAGGCATTCGATTAACTCCTGTAGCACCTGCCCTTCCTGCCTTGTTTTTACCGTAAAAACTCTGCTTACCATTTTCAATACGAGCATCCATGTTTAAAACAGTTTAATAAAAATATCTTTGAAAATTTCAATCTTAATTGTCAGCTATTGCACATAAAATTGTTAATTTAAAGAAGACGCATCTGGTACGTTTTATTTTTTTGTTATTTTTCTCGATTCGTTCGAACGGTGAGAATTTTCGTTTTAGAGATAAACCGTGCGACAGGGTAAGTTTTCAAGGGAATTTCAGTCGAAGAATCCCGTGATCGATCCTGTCGGTCGAACGTGAATGAAAGACAGACGGAAACGCTGATCCTGCGGGGGTTGGAGGGGGTTGGCGTGGAAAAAAGGAACGAAACTGGAAGCAGACGGCGCGCGTAATGAAGGCAATAGCTTATCCTGATTACTTTTAACCCGAAACTTGTCTTCCTCGTCCCTCGACCCGCCCCCTCTCGGTTTCGTTGATCTCTCGTTTACCGATGCAAGCCGTTCCTTCGTTGGTCACGCTGGCTTTGTCCATGGTTTCCTCCGATTTTTACCTTACCCCCACTGAACGTCGAACCCTCCTATAGATACGTTCGTTTGAACGCGTTTTAATCTTGCACCGAAGGTGAAACGAACGATATTCTTACCTTGCATGAATCCTTCGCACTCCTTTTTGGAGTGGAAGTCGCCAATTGGACACTTTTCTTGTATTTTTTTTATCAATCTTAACTTTTAGATTACTTATTCGATAAATATTCATATCTTAGAAAGAGAGTAATCGATCCTCGATCTATTGATTGATCAGAGATGACATTAGTGTGGTTTTAAAATATACAAGGTGTTCGGACGAAGCTGGGAAAAAATTGAAGGGGTAACTCTATGAAACATTCTAAGACGAAAATCAAGAGTAACAATATTGCGTTTGATGCTTTGTTTATTAGTTATAAGCAATTAAAGAAACTAGTTATTTTACGCCTGAGAGCAGGCAAATCGCTGGCTGCGCTGTGACGTTACCTACCGTGTTGCCCCGTTTGCCTGCTCTCAGGCGTAAAATAGTCCGTTCCTTCAGTTGCTTATAACTCATAAACAAAGCGTCAAACGCAATATTGTTACTCTTGATTTTCGTCTTAGAATGTTGCATAGAGTTACCCGTTCAATTTTTTCCCAGCTTCGTCCGAACACCCTGTATAACTAGCATGTTTTTATACTTTAGATTATATGCTTTCTGGGGCGATGCAAATTATGCTCGAATGGTTCGTGAAAAGAATAACACTGTTTGTTTAATTAAATAAAATATTACTTATCGATCATTTGTTAATAAACTACCTAGTTCTAAAATGTGTGCCAAATCATTACTGAAGCAATTACATTAAACAGTAAAATATCACAGAAAGTACTTCATTTTCTGAGATTCCACGCTAGAAAGATCCCAAGGGACCCATCGTGTATTTCTTTGTTTGTTACTGATTCCTTTATCAATTTTAAGGGAAACGTAGCTGAATAAGGGGTGATGAATAATTGGAAATTTTCACGTTACAGGTAAGCGAACGAGGGAAATGAACCGATCGGTGGGTCGGTGGCTGGCATTAAGTTCGGAAGATTTAAGCGAGGGACGTGGATCTGACGGGAGGATGTTGAAAAGGGTGCAAAGGTCGAAGGTCGAGCTCCTCGAAGGTAGTGACAGTTGACTGATGAGACCCTCTCGACCTACAGCCCATGTACGTTGCTTTCGATCGAATTTTACCGTCGAACGTATCCTGCCCGCTTGCTCGTTTAAATTCAAGTTAGTTACAACATTTATGGAACGACAATTTCTGGTACACTAGAACTGAAATCTACTAATGTAAATACTTACTAATTGGAGTACTACAATTAGTATCAAATGATATACAAAATTTTCTTTTCTCATTTAAAATGCACTGTTTAAGTTCAACAGCTTATTTATATGTGCTGTTACTTAAGCTTTTTCCTATTTCTATTTTCTACAAATATTAACTTATTTTATATTGATAAAGATTAACTTTTGTATTTTTTATTTAAGTTTTACATAGCTATGTATTGTCTCCCCTTTATTTATATACTACATTTAATGCGACACATCTACTACATCTATGCAGCTGACTGTATGTTAGCTAGAATTGTTATATTAGTACAGCGCAGTGTAGCATACTAAATACCATTCACTTTACTAAAGTGAGCTTAGAATACCTAAACGTAACTAATTGCACCAAGCAACGGCTTGTGAGCAATTTTAATGTGTCCGTTCTTTTGTTCCTCTTTTATTTCAAGTATACAAGAATTTTTTTAATTTTTTTAAAGAGCACCTTCCCGTTTACCTACTAAATGAATAACTAATTAATTAAGTAAAAATAACTTTATAAAACAGTGTAACATCATGTTCGACATCATTTCGTCGAGCTGGTCGAGCAGAACGGGACCTCATCGCGATCCAATTAACTTGTGTAATGAAAAATCGTTGGTGGACGACTCGATAATTGGTCGAAAGAATGGAAAAAACAAAGGGACGGCGATTGAACGCTTTCTAGTCGATATCGAGGCAAATTTTTTGCGTAATTTCAACCAGATCCTCGTGGTTCGCTCGACGGGGGGAAGCGAGGGGGGGGGTTAAATGCGTGCCCGGGAACAACGTTTCTACGAGAGGGGAGGGTTTGAGAGGATGGGAGACATTTGACGTCCACGCGATGCCATCGCACGGCTGATCGGTTATTGCTTAACGCTGTTTTCACGCCACGACGAGCTGGATCGCCTCGTTACGAGAGGAACTCGCTAGAGCAGCCAGACGAACCGATAAAATGCAATCGCTCGGGCTTTCCACGGAATTCGTGTCGTGGAAAAGGCGACCCTGTTGTAAGAAAGAAAATCGATCAATCGGATCGGTGAATCGGAATTGTCTTTGCAGGGTTCCGAATGGGAGTGGTTCGTTGTCCGCCATATTGGATCCGGTGCGTTCGTGTGGGACGAAAAGGTTTCGGATACAACTAATTAATAGGTGTATACTATAGTTTTATATTTTCAGACTATTTTCTGGATGAAAATAATGTAGAATAAGGGTTCTTAAGATTATTATTAATATTATAATTCTAATTCAACTCTGCCATGCGACTCTATATTTAATTCACGGCTCTTTTTACGACTTTGCAACTCGATTTTCTTTCTTTTCTTTTTCGGTGTTGATTAGGTGATTATGGCGCCGCTACTGTCTGCCAAACTTGGTGAAGTGAGATAATTGGTGTTACCCAGGGAGGTGGTAAATTAAAATATTTAATTGCTTGTGATAGGGGGAGGAAAATTTTCAAAAAAGCTCCCATTCAACATTGGCCCCTCTTCTCTTTCGAAGAAACAATTATAGCCCTTTTCCTTTTTCACCCATCGGTTTGTCGTTAAAGGTTTTTTCCAACAGGTCTGGGTTTCGTCTAGTCAACCCACGCTTCTCCCGACCTGAACCTGAACCTAACCTGCACACAGCCAAAGAGCAGCCCGATCCGAGAAGTCGAGTCGAATTTTCTTAACGCGTCGCCGGAAAATCAGAGGTATCGAAAGAAACGTAACAGAAAACGCAAATCCGCCGCCCCTGTTAGCTGAATCCATAAACCCACCCCTACGAGGAGGGTACCCTAACAACCATTTCTCTTTCCATTCAATTATTATTCATCCTGTGCCATCAAGGGTAATTCGCATTTCCCCGGTATGGTGACTTCTTCGTTCACCCCTACACCCCTCTCATCGGGAACGAGCCACCCCCCGCTCCCACCCAATCTGCCCTCCTGTTCGACATGGAAGAAGGGCGCGTCGTTAGGGAAGATGATTGCGCGCGGGTGGTGCGTCGCGACGATTACGCGTCGCGTCAGCGTCGCGGACGAGGCCGTAATTGGAAACCGCGTTATCCGGTCAATCGTGAACGCGGATGCGTTCGTTTTTTAGCGCAAATTCGCGCGGCCTCCCCTACCCCTCCACGCGGCGAGGCGCTTTTGCGCGGCGGAATGGCGTTTGACGTTTGTACCGACGATGCGTACACGGCCTATTGGTTATTGCTTAACGTTGTTTCACGGGACGCCAGACCCGATTGCTCGCTCTCTTTCCCCCCATTCCCTCCCGTCTCGTTGCGCTTCCAACGACGCGGTGTCCTGGAGGTTGACGCTCGAAGGGAACCCCCTTTCGTTGGAGGTGGCTGATGATTTTTGTTCGATTTATCGATCGCGCGATCGAGTCATTCTTTTTGTTTGCTTTATCACTTTGACCGCCACGTTGAACGTATATGTAGGAAATTGTACTTCTTTTACTTTTATTTAGTAGAGTGGAATGATAGGGCTCAGGTGTAAATGAAGTAAAGCGAAGCGATTGGAATGTTATTAATATGTATTTAAAACTCCTTTTGTTGGAGGTGGCTGATGGTTTCTGTTCGATTTATCGATCGCGCGATCGAGTCATTCTTTTTGTTTGCTTTATCACTTTGACCGCCACGTTGAACGTATATGTAGGAAATTGTACTTCTTTTACTTTTATTTAGTAGAGTGGAATGATAGGGCTCAGGTGTAAATGAAGTAAAGCGAAGCGATTGGAATGTTATTAATATGTATTTAAAATAGTTTAATAGTAACAAATTGAACTATTTTTCAACTCAGCAACTACGACACACTCTTTCTGCCTTCACAGTCAAACTACTTCTCACTCGATGCATTCGGTCACGTTCATCCAAAATTCAAAATGGTACGGTGACCATATATTTTGTAAAATTACTGGACATGTCCGAGAAAATAAATAAATAAGTTTGTAATATTTATTAGGAAAAAATGTAGAATACAACAATGCATACGTTAAAATTTTAAGCAACCACGACGTTCAAAATTTAAATAATATTAATTTTGATACATTTCAGTAGAATGCAAATTTCAAAATAAAGTGTTCCATTTCTAATCTTGCACATAACTTGCTAAGTCAAGTCAAATTGCACAGTATTTTTCGTGCGCATCGAATTTCGTGTTACATGTATGCGACAAGGGGTTAAACTTTAGTCCGCTACCGTATCTCTCGAATCCAGACGCAACGAGATTTCGTTTACAAGCCAACCCTGCATTCCACGTACCAACCCGTGTCATTTCCAAAGTATCCCCGCTATCCCCGGTTTAACCTTGTTCGAGCGCTCGCCTATCCCCGTCCCCGAAGACCAGGACCACCGTCGACCCCCCATCCGCCCCCGCGACGGCAATAAGTTTCAAGCTGGCCAAGGTTTATCGTCCCTGGTTGCTCCCAGTCAAACCAGATCTCGATTCCGCCCGAGCATTGTTATGCTAAAGCGGCGCGCCGCGGCTAAGAGCAGAAAGGGGCAGAAGGACGAGCAGAGCGGTGGGCGGACAAAGGTGGTGGTCGCGGTGCAAAGCGCAGGAAAGCACGATGTAAAGCGACGGTAAAGAGCTACACGCTCCTGTGGTCACGATATACAAACGTCTCTGGCCGGCTGGCTTTGTTGCCCGGTAATATAACGCCGCCGACGCTAAAATTCACGCGCTCGTTCCGAGAAAATACGCGTCGCCGTTCCGTCGTCGACGACGAATCATTTTCCCAGGAATCACCCGTTTCACGGACCACTTTTTCAGGTGGCTCAGGTTTTGCGGCAAACTTTCGTGGAAGCATCGACTCGTCGGATACTTGACGCGTTCAAGCGGTTTCTTCGGGACGTTCGGTTGTTCGAGTTTCGAAGGAAGTTTCGACGGTAGCATCGATTTGCTCCGCGGTTCGTGGGTTTCAGAAGGTTTTTTCGTGGAAAGTTTGGGGAACGCGTTGATTTGACAGAGAGTACGTTATTAAACTCCTAGGCTATTGTGGACGTCTATAGGCGTTTATAAATTTTAAATTTGTGATACTGAGAATGTCTATAGGCATTTATAAATTTTGCGTTTGCAAAACTGAGGGCGCTTAAAGGCGTTCGACGCAGTTTGACTTTCTGACACGAAAGGTTCCTATATTTACATATCAGGTAGCAATTCGGTTCAGAATACAAAGAAATAACTAATACCGTTTTAATCTAGTGAAATTCAGATTTTTCATTACTGAAGTATGTTTTCACAAAAATGCAACCTTACCCAAAATTTCACCCAAAGTTCTCTGTATACGTCGTAACTGAATTCCTGCCCTATGGTACGACCAGTGCGTCTCAAAGTCTGCCCTAGTCAAAGGGTTAAACGACGGTGTAGATTTTTCGTAGCAGATTTTGGGAAATATTTGACAGATAGATCGTCGGGTTCGTTTCAAAGCAACCTTTTCACGAAGAATTCACAACTTAAGGGGTTGTTTCAAGTTTTCGGAGGAGCTTCGAGGGAAACATGGCTCGCGTGCTCGGTGAAATTTATTTGGGACAGCGGAGGGAATGTTTCATGAGGCACACATTTCTGGGGACCAGTGAATCCGGATATAAAACGCGTGCTTCATTCGGGTAAGCTTCCGGCAAATTTCTTCGTCGAACGAAACAAAAAACAGCGCGTATCTCCATGGAATAACAGTTACCGTGCAAACAATATCACCCTCTATCTCGTCCAGCGAAACTGGAGTACTCCAAGAGAGAGAGACATTCATCCAAGAAAACACTCGAGCGAAACAGAAACGGAACTCCCGCAAGGAAAGTCTCGGAACTGTCGTTACTTTTTATTAAAACCCTTCCAGGTATCGTAGATCACGAACTTTTATGAACTACATTTACTCCCCCGTAAAGTTGTTAATGCATCAACACCGTGCCACCTTTTTCACCCCCGTGAAGCATCAAACGAAACAGCCTCCCCCCTCGCCACCTTTTCCCAGCCGAATTCGTTTTTCTCGCCTACTCTCCCAACCTCCCCCACCCCCCTCTCCGCCCTTTTATTCTAGTCACCCAATTTTTCAACCAAACGCGAGGACCACGAACAGCATTCGAGTGTACGCGCGTGTAAAGGCAAAATTCGCAGCGGGGAGCGTGTGTAATACCGTTTCGCGGTGAAAGGGGTCGCAGGGGTGGCAGGCGAGCGAAGTGTTGGCCGTTTTTGCGAACCACCCTCCACTAACCCCCAGGGAGTGAAAGGCTTTGTCGCGTCCGCGTTATAACGCGTACACGCGCACGCTTGTGGTATAATCCGTGTACACACACGTTGGCAGATGTTTAAATAAAATAACTGAACCTAACCTGAACCTAACCGGAACCATTTTTTTGTAACATGGAGGAAATCTTCAAAAGATTTCATCAGGGTTATGCAAGGTTTTTACCCGCTAAAACCTCCACGGTGACCACTTTGCGTTTTGGGGAAGCACCGGGAACTCTGGAAGAATATTTCCGGACCTAACCTGAACCTTTCTTCTTTTTTTTACGTGAAGGAAATCTTCAGAAGATACCCTACCACCCTGGGAGGGGGGGGGGCGACGGGGTTATGCAGGACTCTTATCTGCTAAAACCTCCAAGGTGGTGTACCTCAGCGGGATGGGGGAGCACCAGGAACCCTAAGAAGGACACTTCCAGTACTCCCCCCCCACCTAACCTGAACCTAACCTGAACCTTTATTTTCTTTTTTTTTTCGCGTGGAGGAAATCTTCCAAAGATACCCAACCACCCTGAGGGTTGCAGCTAGGTTATGTGAGATTTTTACCCACTAAAACCTCCACGTTGGACATCTACCGCGATTGGGGAAGCACCAGGAACTCTATAAGGACACGTCCAGTACTTCCCCCCCACCTAACCTGAACCTAACCTAAACCACCCTCCCCCAACCCCCAGGGGAAAAAGGCTTTGTCGCGTCCGCGTTATAACGCGTACACGCGCGCGCTTGTGGTGTAATCCGTGTACACACACGTTGGCAGATGTTTAAATAAAATATCTGAACCCTGCTACCTGGGGGGTAGGGGTGCAACGTAGGCGGTAGAATCGGAATTTTTCGACAGGTTCGAATTACGCCCGCTCATCCGTGATAGATTTATGATCAGCGGGATACGATTCTTGCGCGCTTGTATATTATACGTGTGTCTCGTCACGGCGCGTAGAGGCATTTGTAGTTTTTAATCGCTTTCCGGTGGAGGCGAACGCGCGCGCGCACAAAACCCTTCTGTTCATCGGTTATCACGAACCGCGTTTCCATTTCGCCCGTCCATCGTCGAGCCGCGCGATTCCTGATCTCTCTTCCGGACACCCTGTTTCGAGTGTAGTTGGTCACGGTTGCCGCTGCTCTCTTTTTCTCCTCGTTTCCGGCCCCGCAGCGGGGGATGACGAACGCTTCGACAATTTGTCAAGCTCGACGCTTTCGAGGATGCGATTGGTTTTTTTTTTTGCGGAATCGAGTCGTTCCAGAGAAACGAATGCCTTTTTGTTGTCTCCTTCTCGCCCTTTCTGATTTCTTATCATACGTTGAAGAAGTTTTTGATAGAAATTTGGTCACGATTCGCGGTAACTCTTTTGTTTATAAAGGGACATAACCCTTTGTGTACATTATATAATACACACAGATGTGAGGTAATAGAAAGTTACAGTAAGAGAGAGTGATATAGTATCCTGGCAGAACGGTATAATGTCAGTAAAAAGTGGGCAGTAAAAAAAAAGCTACAAATCTTCAGTTATTAGCACTGCAGTACTTCACAGTCTTTTACAATCTTATGATGAAGAACAATGCATTCTCCTGTATAAGTTTGTATGCAATTGTGCTCCTTTTAGTTTATATTTACTTTTATCCTGCAATTATTTTTAGTTTTACCGTGTTACCTCTTTATAAAGGCTGTTTACCCGTCAAATAAATAAATAATGGAACGGTATTGTGACGTAGGGGTATACGATAATAGATATTTGTCGCTTATCAAGTAGAATCCCGAGTTGCCAAAGAAGTATTAATCAAAGGCGACAATGGAAATTGATGCCCCAGCTAAAGCTTCAAATCGTATACCCACCGTACACACGCATAATCATCAATTCTCGGTGCCACATATTTTAACACGTTCCCTGCAGGACATTCTTTTTTTTAAGACTTTTCGTTCAGGCCAGCATGAACGTTTTTCTTACGGTTAAGACAGTTATGTTTATCGTGGTATAATATACAATATCTCAGGAATTTAACACGTCCCAAGCCATTCGGTGGGTATTCCCATTGTAAAACGAAAAATTCTTAAAAAACTTTAATCTTGATTTTGTACTATTGAACAATTGTAAGGCGTATGTAGGTGAAAAACATTGTTTAATCGTAAAACTGTGGGCTGTATACGCCCCGCACGGGCTGAACGGAAAATCGTCAAAAAACGGTGTGGCACGGAACGTGTTAAAACCATAAATTTAAAAGAAAGGCATATTTCTTTATAAATTTACACCAGAAAATCATTTTTATTTTATTTGACAGAATGTTAAAAATATGCCTTTTTTAAAGACTTTTTTTCCGTCGTGGGAGGAATTTTCATCGATAAGTATTTGAAACTGTACGGTCGAAGGGACGCGAACGCGTTCGAAACGTTCGCAGGCGACACCGTGTGCCGAGAGTCGTTTATTAGAGGAAAGCGATAAAAAGGCCATAAAATATGTGTAAAACACGTTATAGCCAATCTTCCGTAACGATTACCATTAATCCCGAGCGCCGAATATACGCGTTTCGCGTTTCATCGTGTATAAACGTGTATCGGTGACTTGGAACGCGCCAGTAAAAGCTTAAGTAAGCATTAAAGTATAGCCTGCCGGATCTAATCTCCAAATATCATCCATCATCGAGCACTTGCCAGCGACTGTCGTTCCCTTCCCGTCATCCCCGTCCCCCTCCCCCCTCCCGCCCCTTATCCAGGCTTAAAGACCCCGAATTTACGTACGCGTTATGGGCGTTTCGGGAACCGTTCCGCGGACTCGTCGATTATCGTAAAACCGTGACCGAGCTGTAATTCCATCGTCCACACCCTCCTCGTGTTCCTCCGCGCGATCGTCTCGGGGTTGGATATAATACCGTGCAGGTTTGATGGATCGCGCGTTTATTGGGTCGAAACGAAATTAGGTCAGCCTGCTTTCACGGGGGACGTCACAGTGGTATCACGGTCTCGGATACGCGACGTTCGACGTTCGACGATCGTAAAGGTGGATACGATGTGGAAAGGAAAACGTGATATCGATCGGAGAACTGTCTGATGTTCCCATCGTTTCGCGATCAACCACGCGTGTCATAAAGATCGTGTCGCGGACGAAGAATCAGTTCGATTTCTGATAATTTGACTGTGCGGCTACGCGTGTATTAAAATTACAATAAAATAGAGGAATGAAGCACCACGTCTGACACCTTCAACGTTACATTTATTTTTGTTCTTCGTTTTATAACTTCTCTCACTACCTTGTCACTACCTCTCGCTGAACTTTGTCGATTTTATTCAAATTTTTCTTGACAGCAGTCTAGGAAAGGCTTAATGCGTGGCATTCTACGAGTCGGTTTTTATCTGTCGGTAAAGTGAAATGTATATTGGTAAAGAAATCTGTCTATTCATGTTTCACTTTAATTACGGTTACGAAGGTGAAATCTTTTCGTCTTTCTCACTTGAAATTGGTACACGATTAGCGTCAACGGAGGAGTAGACCTTGGAATAATTTATTTGTTTATTTATTTATTTAAATAAATAATTAAACGGGGTAAATCCCTATTAGTTGTACAAGAGAAGATCGAAATGCATTATAGGGAAAACATAAATATACAGTGGCTCCAAAAAGTATTCGTACACTATGTCACAAATAAATTTGTTTAATCCTGAAATTTTGAGTCTGATAGAAGTATTTGATAAAACTTTGTGGGTATGTAGATGTATGAAATAATCTTTTATTTTCATCTAAATGACATTTTAAAGGGGTGAAACCAGCGTTGAAGTTTTTGAGTTTTCTCTCATTTTTTAACGATAACTTACTTAACATACAGTGTACGAATACTTTTTGGAGCCACTGTAGGTTTACTGGCTGAAATAATCTTTTCTTTTCATCTAAATGACATTTTAAAGGGGTGAAACCAGCGTTAAAGTTTTTGAGTTTTCTCTCATTTTTTAAAGATAACCTACTTAACATACAGTGTACGAATACTTTTTGAAGCCACTGTAGGTTTACTGGTTCCGTGTAAACGGGAAGTATCGCCGGAAGCGCGTGGAAACATCTTTCGACACGAGGCTTTATCGTCGCCCCGTTCCGCCTGTTTCGTTCTATCTGAGCTTTCCATTCCAGTGACTTACGCGCGTTTCGAATCTTCCGGCCTCCACCGGTTGATTTGCGGTTATCCGTGGCAGAATTCGCGGCTCTGCCCGCCGAAAAAACGCGCTTATCACGGCGAACGCGTTTAAGCTCTACGATCGAAGCGTTATTCATGCAGATTTGTTTCTTTCTATAGATATACACTGCATATGTGTATCGTTGGTTATTTCGGCCGTAGCCACAGATAAAATAGGTGCCAAAATAATGTACCATCGGACATATCGATTCCAAACAATTATAATATACAGTGGCTCCAAAAAGTATTCGTACACTGTATTATAAGGGAATTCATCTACTTATGACATTCTGATTTCAATGAAACTTTATGTGCGTACAAAGCTTGGTGTATCCTGCATGGAGCAATTTTTCTGGCGGCAAAATATTTTTTAAGGGGGCTGATAACGAATCTTAATGTTTCAGCGATTTTTCACGCTTTGAGTACAAACTTTCCTGTGGTCTTTTTTTTATGACAGGGCGGTGGGATATTAAAAATTAAACATTTTTTATTTGAAAGGTTTTGCTCCATCAAGTGTCATTACAAGGTTATCTTTAAAAAAATGGGAGAAAACTCAGAAAGTTCAACGCTGGTTTTACCCCTTTAAAATGGCGTTTAGATGAAAAGAAGAGGTTAATTCATACGTATACTATTACGATCTGCATACTCACAAGGTTTTATTAAACACTTTTATCAGACTCAGAATTTCAGGGTTAAACGAATTTATTTGTGACATAGTGTACGAATACTTGTATTTATTTGTATGCATCGATATCGAATTCATCGCTAGTTTACATAAACCTGGAGTATATGAGGTGTGAGGGCATTGGTGTTTGAGATCGGGAATGATCAAAATATATTACATAAGGTATTATAGGAAAGGTTATAGATTAAAAAAGAAGGAAGGATAGGAAAATGAATAAAGTTATAAATATACGTTTACAGTAGGTAACTCTTTTCTTTTATTTTTTTCTATTTATAAACGGACATAGCTGTTTGTGTACATTATATAATACACACAGATGTAAGGTAATAGAAAATTAAAGTAAGAGGGAGTAATAGTATCCTGGCAGAGCAGTATAATGTCAGTAAAATCTGAATAATAAAAAAAAGAAAGGCAACAAATCTTCAGTTATACGCACTGCAGTACAACACGTTTCTGTTGCAACCTTTGATACACCAAGACACACTCCACCTCAAAATAAAACAAAATTACTAGATTTTAGTGTGATCTTGCCCTCGCGATAACTGTTGTAATTTTAAGGTGATTATCCGCATATTCCGGTGGTATTCTTTTTATTCATAAACAGACATAGCCCTTTGTGTACATTATATACTACATAGATGTAAAATAATAGAAAATTAAAATAAGAAAAAATTATAGTATCCTGGCAAAGCAGTAAAAAAGAGAAAGGCTACAAATCTTCAGTTATAAGCACTGCAGTATAACACATTTTTGTTGTAACCTCTGAGAAAACCAACACACGCTCCACCTCAAAGTAAAATAAAATCGCTATCGAATAATCAGAAACTGGCATGGAATCCTTGCAAATCACCAGGTCCTGCATCGCCACTTATTAAATCCAGCCGCTTTCCCGCTGCGAGATCTCGCCCTTCGCGAGAACGTCGTAATTTCACGGTGATTATCCGCATATTCTGGTGGTATTCTTTTTATTCATAAACAGACATAGCCCTTTGTGTACATTATATACTACATAGATGTAAAATAATAGAAAATTAAAATAAGAAAAAATTATAGTATCCTGGCAAAGCAGTAAAAAAGAGAAAGGCTACAAATCTTCAGTTATAAGCACTGCAGTATAACACATTTTTGTTGTAACCTCTGAGAAAACCAACACACGCTCCACCTCAAAGTAAAATAAAATCGCTATCGAATAATCAGAAACTGGCATGGAATCCTTGCAAATCACCAGGTCCTGCATCGCCACTTATTAAATCCAGCCGCTTTCCCGCTGCGAGATCTCGCCCTTCGCGAGAACGTCGTAATTTCACGGTGATTATCCGCATATTCTGGCGGCCGCGACGCGTTAATTACACGCTGGACTTTAATTTCGGCCCGGTCGCGATGATTAGAATAAGCTAGCGCCGCGGACCGCGTTATTACGTTCCACAAATCTGCCGGAGGGCCGCGGGCACGGCTCTTTGCTCGCTCGAACTCCATTTGCATAGAGAGTCGGCCGAGGAGGTGACCGCGCGCGCTTCCGGTTGCCCTTTAGCGGACGTTAAGCGCAGAGCGCGCCGTCTGAAAGGGAATACAGGCGAACGAGAGAGGGGGGGGGGGTCCTTGTTGGTTTCGAAAGCGTGCACAGGATCTTTGGCGTTACCGCCAACAATACGAATGTTATCCTTTGTTTCTTGAGTCTTCTGGTCTGGTGTTTCCTCTTTTTTCCGCTCTTTTCGTCGGGTTGTTTCAAACAGAGGGTTTTGTTTTGGAGAATTCTCCGGCGAGGAAGCCAAGGTATTGTGTTATTAAATTTTCAACCTGAGTTTCGTTTCTTTTTCTTTCTGTGAATGAAATTTCTTTTTCACTTATGAAAATTTTTTCTCTTTTTTTTTTTTTTAAGAGACAGTTAATATGTGCGTGAAATTCTTCTTTCATCGTGAAAAAGAATAATTACAGTTCTTTATGGAAATAAGAAAAAAAGGATCGTATTTCCTCTGATGCGTTTCCCGGAAAAAGGAACGTTGAATTAAAGTTTGTGAATGGGGAAAATGTTAATATTCGGTCTCGATAGATCCCAACGAATCCTATCGCTTTCCTATAGAAGAGATACGATATCACGATCCACGCGGGCTTCTCGTCAGATAGAATTCCGCTGACGCCGTTTCCAATTACTTCCAAATATATTATCGGACGCGGCAGAATTAAATTCGAGGACGCAGGGGAGGGGGAGGAGGTCGTTTTCTTAGAGAAGCTTCCGTGCTAGTTTCGAGCGCGGTTTCACGAACACGCCCATCGTACGTGTCTCTCTCTCTCTATGTATATATCTATCTATATATCTCTGCATTGGATTCGAACGTATCAGTGTGCGCGCTTGAAAATGGGAAACAATCGCGAAGTGCAGCGCAGAGTTGCAGCAGCTTCTCGAAGTTGGGTTCGTTCCCACATCAACTACACCTCCGTGTGAAATTGCTATCCCTTATGACCGAGGGAACGATTAGGAAAGGGAGTCTGAAAAATTCTACTCTTATCAGGGTACCGTTTTAAGGTGAAAATGCGAGAATGTTGGATTCGGCGAGGAAACCTTTAGAACTGTGTTTGAGGAAAAAAGTTTGAGGTTCTGGAGAATTTTAAGTTCAAGTTGAAATTTAATTATTCCTTTTGTACTTAAATGCTAATATATCTCTTTAGTGTATTACTATGCTGTGTTTTATAACGATAAGTGTACAGTAGCGGATAGAAGTTTAAAACCAAAGAGTCAACGAGGATAAATTAATTGATTTGTAAGAAATAGTATAATAAACAAAATTTGTATTCTATGCTATAATAAACATAATAGTGTTCTATCGTAATAATAACAAAAATGGATGTATCAGCAATTTTTTCAAATCATGGAGGTAATCTTTACATTGTCTTCTTATTTTAAACTTATGTTGTAAATGTTAAGAGTTACCGATTAATCCGTTAATGGAGGTATCTCAGATAATCGTTTGTAGTTACATTTAAATACCTTATAATATTTGCAAACTATAAAATTATGTTTTACATTGTCCTCTCGTCTTAAACTTATGTAAATGCTAAGTGTTACCTGTTAATGGAGGTATCTCAGATAATCGTTTGTAGTTACATTTAAATAACTTATAATTAATTGTAGCACATTATACATGATATACCGCCGTTACTTTCAATCTAACAGATTCCGTTACTTTAAGTGTGTATTGTAGCATTGTTACGCGAACGGTATTATTTTATTTCACAGTATTCCCCAGCTACATAATCCAACTAACACCCCGGCAAAGGTACCACGCGTGGCGCTCGCCCGGCCTTGTTAAAAGCGATTCTCGTTCGCAATTGTGTTACGTACGAATTCTTTTCTCCGTTGGTAAGCCGTATTGCGGTTTGTTCCTTTCCATTCCTCGCATAATCTCGAGGAAACGGAACGTTCAGCGTGGAACAAAGAACCCGCCCTCCCCGCCCCCCCGGCAACGACACGCTCGCAGTATGAAAAGAGTTACGCGAAATTAAAGGAGAGACTGGAGAAACACAATTTCGTAGCTTCCTGTTTCTCCCTCCCACCCTCCCCCTCCATCCATCGCTCTCACTCTCCCTCTTTCTCTCTCTTTCCCTCTTTCTCTCTCTTTCCCTATCTCTCTCTTTTTCACTCTCTTTCTCTTCCCCTCTCACTCACTCTCTCGTTCGCTCTCTTTCGTTCTCTTTCTTTCCCTCTCTCACTCTCTTTCCCTCTCTCACTCTGTTTCCCTGTCACTATCTTTCCCTCTCTCTCTCGCTCTCTCTCTCTCTTTCTTTCCCTCTCTCACTTTCTTTCACTCTCACTCTCTCTCTCTCTTGCTCGCTCTCTTTCCCTCTCTCACTCTGTTTCCCTCTCATTTCCTTTCCCTCTCTCCCTCCCTCTCTCTCGCTCTCCCTCACTGTTTTTCCCTCGTTCTCTCTCTCTCTGTCTCTCTCTTTCCCCTTCTCTGTACCAAGCGTCCGCTCCTTTTTCTTTCCGTCAGAGGAAGGTTTCCTCGAGAAACAATTCGGAGTGGAAATGTTTAAAGCGCGTTCATTAATCTCGCGTTAGAGAGGCACGGGCCAGGTTCCGGATAGAGAAGCATCTGCCAGGGCTGAAATGAATCGTTCCCGACGAATTAACGCGACCACGGTCTCGCCGCGTCCTCGTCAAGCCCTGCGCCCTAATTGCAGAAACAAAGGTTTAGCTTGAACCAACAAACGTAACGCGGCGTAAGTAGTAGCAACAACCGGTGTTAAGCAGTAACAACAATACCACCGGCATGGTGGCCGCCGTCGCTGTCACGAAAATGCTTTTTGAAAGCCTCGCCCCGTCTGTCTGATCAGCGACGAACCACTTCTACTGGCCTACGTGCTTGCCCCTGTTGTTTCGCCTAGGGAAATTTCACGAACCTGACCTGTCGCGGTGCGAGTGTTCATCGAAATTATGCGCGAAACGCATTTGTTTGAACAAAAGTTTCGTAAAGAACAGTTACAGTAGTCAGATGAAAAGGGAGACGTCATTCATTTCACATGTCGTTGTAGATTTTGACGTTTTGAGAAACGTGAAGATGTTTTGAAATGTTTCATACTTTACAGAACCACCAGTTTATTATTTTATAATATCACTTAATATATCAGCCTGATTAAATGTTATACAACAATGCAAATTTTTCAAAATAAAATGTACCGTTTCTAAGCTTGCACGTAACTGTACAGTTGAGCCAAATTAAATAGTATTTTTCGAACTCATCAAATTTCGTTTTATTTGTATTTCAAGGGATTAATTTTCTCAAGTTAAAAGCGTTTAGGTGTTTTTTGAATTTTACACGATACTGTTTTCGTCAATTGAACCTTCGTGATTCTATGAATTTTTCGATTATACGTGAACGATTCTCGAGTGAATGGCCGAATAAATCGGCGCAAAAATAGTAGCGCCGGCGTATACATTAGAGCCTGCTTCGCGGGTTTAATTATGCACGACATTGTTTTACTCTCTGTGCGTCAGTGATTACATCTTACTCGTATATTCTATTTGTCTAAGCGTGTACAGTCTCCCGCGCAACAATGGCCGGCTCTATTCTACTTGGCCGACAATAGACTACCTAACTATACACAGTTTCATTGTACGTGTGACTGTAAATGGTCTGATTGTAGTCGTGCGACAAGGGACCAAGGTGCTATTATACTTGTCCACTTATGTACACTTCTGTTCTACTTGTCTGGTCGCGACTGCTCTATACTACTTTTTTTTTTTAGCTCGAATCCCCTCACCGAACTCAGCCTATCATGCACAGATCCAGCTTATTGCTTCAACTATGATCGACCTTTACTACTTGCCTGATCATTCCTATACTCTGCCTGTATTAGCTTGCCAGTAATTTATTTATTTATTTTTACGGGATTAACCCATTAGAGAATTACAATGTAATTATTACAGTGAGGTATGAAAATATAGTAAGTGAAAACTAAAAGGAAGTAAAAATGTACAAATTGCAAAAGATAAGAAAATTTTACAAATGAAAGCGATATAGTAGCTATTTTATAGAGTGAAAGGATTGGCTGAATAGATCTAGGGTAGGAGAGACATGTTTGTCCTTCTGTAATTATAAATTGAATATAAACTCCTCTGTGAATAAATGTTACAAGTTAATAACTTCAGCGACAATGTCAATTTTTTAAATTATTACGGTTACGGTTTTGTATGATTATATTTAGATTACAACCGCACAGAAGCACCCTCTGTTTGATAAAATTGGGAAAAGATCATTTTTTAACCGCTCATATTCTAGCAAAAGGAACAAAAAGAAAACCATCGATTTTGGAATAAGTAGTTTAGTCTATATTTTCGGTCACGCTGATACTCGAACGTTCTCTATAGATATCCGGAAGCTCTCATGTACCCTCCTCTACACCTCCATCCCTCTTCGTTCCTCTCTTTTGCTGTCTTCCGCGCTAGAGCGCTCGTAGCCGTCTCTTTGCACAAGCGGCCTCGTCCAAGCAGGGCTGAATACACACGCGACCTTACTACTGCTGAGAGAGGCATGCCCGCGTTAACTAAGGAAAGTCAATATTTAAGTCAAACTAGTTCTCCCCTCTCTTAAATTAACGATTTACATCGGACACGTCTGAACACACTTTCTCTCTCTCTCTTTTCTATGTCTCTTTTCCTCTCTCTCACTCCTCTATGTCTCTCTTTCCCCCCTCTCACACACACACACACACTCACTCACTCACTCACTCTCACTCCTCTGTGTCTCTCTTTCTCTCAATCTCACACACACACATACACACGCTCTTCTATGTCTCTCTCTCTTTTTCTTCTACGTCTCTTTCTCTCTCTCACTCACTCTTCTATGTCTCTTTTTCTCTCTCTCTCTCTCACTCTTCTATGTCTCTTTTCCTCTCTCTCACTCTTCTATGTCTCTGTTTCCTTCCCTCTCTCACATACACTCCTCTATCTCTCTTTCTGTCTCTCACACACTCATTCACTCACTCACTCTCACTCCTCTGTGTCTCTCTTTCTCTCTCTCACTCACACACACACACACACACACGTCCTTCTATGTCTCTCTCTCTCTGTTTCTTCTATGTCTCTTTCTCTTTCTCTCTCCGGTTACGTTTCCGCTTTTCAAGTCGGTTTGGTTACCTGACATCTTGCTGGTTCGCGCATCGCTTGGCGCAACTGAACAGCCAAAGACAGAGGCACGTACACACACGTGCACACACGGATGTCGTTCAAAGGGCTGCGAATCGTGAGTTACGTTTGAAGTTGCCATAGGTCGCCTATGGAGTTAACTTCGCTCGTTCAGAGGAAAGAACCAGCAACTTTGCGGAACCTGTGCAGTTCCTCTTAAAGCTTTTGTCGCGGCAACGTAGAAACGAAGGTTTCAAAGATTGATACACGTGTGAGAACACCGAACCCCACTCGCGAAACGTTTCTTGGCAATAAAATCGATGCTTTACTCGTGTTTGAGAAAAATCGTTGCGAATTTTACGCGAAAATTGTTCGAATTTATAATCGTAACAAATGCACGGCTTGCTGTCGGCGCTACGAAATTTCACAGAAACTACAGAGACACAAGCGTAGAATAAAATAATTTCAATGTGTCGGTTCTTCTGTTTCTTTTTCATTTTAAATATTTAAGCATTTTTCTCGGTATAAGTCTTTTATTATATTTAAAAGGGACCTCCCTGTTTATCCACTAAATAAATAAATAAATTAATTAAAATAAGATGCATTTCAAACACTGTGGTGTTAAGGAGATTAAAAAGAGCGGATGAGAAATACGTTAAGCTTACTGTGAGTTGAATAAACCGATTTGAAGAAAGTTGCAAAAATATTGGCAAATAGAATCGCTGAAAGTATTATTCTTATAACGTATTATTTGCAGTTTCCTTTAGCAATATTACGATGAAGAACAATGTATTCCCCTGTATACGTTTGTATATAATTGTGCTCCCTTTAGTTTTACTGTTACTTGTATTTTTTAATTACCTTTATTTTTACTATACTACTTCTTTATAGAGGATGTTTACCCGTCAAATAAATAACTAAATTAATCCTTTGCGCTCGAGAGGTGACTGTCAATCATCAAATGATAGTTTTGCAATTTTCAGACTTTAGTTAGTTAGTTTGTTAGTCAGACTCAGAGGTTAAATAGTCATATTTGTAATTTTTAGTATTGGCAGTTAACTAAACTAAATGGTATAACATTGGCGAATCCTGATAAGTATTTCGAATTAAAAAATTTTTGAAGTTAGTATCATTAGACGACTAACGGTCACCCCTCGAGTGCAAAGGGTTAATAATTTAGATTCAGTAAGATATCTCGAAATCGAAATCGATCGTTCGGTGTACATTCTTTTAAAGCAATATAAATGGAAAACTTTAAAGAAGGAACAGAAAACATCGGCAAAGATATCCTTTGCCCATTCCACTCAAAAAGAAACCAGAACACCCATAAACATCTCTTTTTCCAAATCCATCCTGTTTCGCATAGAAGTTTCGTTCGATATCCCTTTGCTGTCCCTTCGCTGAGTTCAAAAAGAATTTCAGCCTCGCGACCCGATAATTAATGCCCCCGCCCCCACTCCCTCTTCACCGACACGCTGTCCAGGCTGGTGAGCAACGATGCTTTCGAGAGGACAGAAACACTGGTCTGTTACGTCACGTGCAGCTGCGGAGAGGCAACCGGCAAGTTATTGGTCGCGCAGACCGGGCGAACAGTGATAATAGTCGAAAGTTCGCGGCGGATGCGCGCACAGAGCCAACTGCACCCTGTCCACCCAGCTACCGACCTTTACCGCTGAATTATACGGCCGACCGGTTACCAGCATACGAATGCTCGTTTCCGGGCCACGCGATTTGTTCCGATCGCCACGGATCCGGGGGGCTCGGTTATTATCTCGCGTTAGTACGGCCGCGTGCATGTAAGCAGGAACGGCTGGACGTTTCGGATACGAGATACGAGGTTTTGTCCGTATTTAGGGAATGGGCGATTGTAAAAGTAAGGGAGGACTTCGACAAATATTGGGTTGCCCGGAAAGTTCGTGCGGATTTTTGATAGATGGCATAACAGGACAGGTTTAAATATAGTAGAACGATTGAGAAGAAATAATGTAGGAACGCGATTGGGTGGATGCGAGTTTGGGAAAGTCAAGAAGAATACTTGAGTTGGGCGATTTTGTCGTGCGAACGCAGAACGTTTGGGCTCGAATGTTTCTAAGGCGTGAAAGATGAGCACTTGAGAAATTCTGGGCGGTCGTGACCGAATGCATCGAGTGAGAAAGGTTTAGAATTAGAAAGAAAGGAAATGAGTGTTTGGAAGAATATGTAGGAAAGGGATAGAGTGAGAGAGATTGACAATTAGAATGAAAGGAAAAGAGTGTTTGGAAGAATATGTGGCGAGGAAAATGCGAGCGCCTGGCAGAAAGTGTTTGACTAACGTGGAAGAAAGGTTTTGATTGTGAACGTAGAAAGAGTGTTGAAGTTGCTAAGTTTTAAAGTCGTTTAAGTTGTTATTGTTAAACTGTTTCAAATATACATTTATTAATATTTTAATCACTTCGCTTTCATTTTTTCACACCTGAATTCCGTCTTTCGTTCTACTAAAATCATTAAAATAGAATTTTCCTATATATATAAACCAAAAATTCCAAGAATGAAACTAATATTGTGAACTAGTATTGGAACCTTCGCGTGATTATTGTCCGAACGTCTACATCGTGCAACCGTGGACCGTGACAGCGGCGATGCCGCGCACAAATTCGTACAATCGATACGGTTCGCCTTCGTCTTCGCGAAGAGCCAACAAAATTGAAACGACCCCCGAGTGTCGCTCCTCCTCTCGTCGTCGAACGCACCGTTTCAGCGCTGGGAGTGCAAACACGTTACCTAATCCGCGGCCCCGCGATAATTTCCCCGGGTGCTGGCGGCAACTTGTTCGCGAAGCCAGTCGTCGAATAAAACGGCGGTGCCGCTTCGAGAATCGTGTAAATAGTAATAACACTGGAAACTTTCGACTTAATGGAATTCGCCGGAGTGTATACGTCCGCATTACCGCTGAATTATGCACGTCTCGCCTCTCAAACGTCTCCGAAGATGCCGCCACCCCGTTCGCCCCGCGTCCCTCTCGCCAAACCCCGTTGAAAGTCGGCCGATGTTCATCCAGCAGGTCGAAGCGACGTCGGTCTCGACTCGAAAGAAGCGTAGGATGGGCTGGCGCGCGGGGGTGGTTCTTTCGACGGGGAATATTCAGCGGCGAAACGGAATGCAAACGGACGAGCCGAAACGTAAACCCCGCGACGCGACTCGACTCGACGTTTCCTGTGAAAAGGTGGAAAGCATTTGCTTAGGTGCACTTAGCGTGCCTGTGAAACGCGTGCACACCGCGCCTTTCCCTCGTCGTCGACGGCGTTCCTCCGGGGAAACGTGGTTCGACGGTGATCTTTCGAGTCGTCGGTTGAAACTGGCGTTAATTCTGTTTCCGGGCGTTGTTCGTTTTGTTGGTGACGCGACGATTGTCCGGTACCGACACGTGGCACAAGTCACAATTCTTAAAAATTATACTGCTTGTAAATTAAGTTAAAATTTCACCCCGTAATTCTACCGCTAGGCTTAAGCTCCGGAAACTCGAAAGGGTTAAGAAACAAGCTTCGACTAAAAGGTGTCGTTAATCGGAAAGAAAAACTCGATCTGCGATTTCGATAGCACTCGCGAAAACAGAGATCGGAGAGGACCGTCGAAAGGGGAAACCGTGGATAGCGCAGGGGGAATAAAATGGGGCGAGGAAGGGGGGATGGGGAAAAATTGGAGAGGTTTCCGTGGCGGGGGCACCTGTAGAATTTCACGATCCCCTTTTGCTCAGCATCCGGGGACTTGAAAACTCGTTTGCAGAAACTCGCTCGACCGGAAGTGGTTGCTACGGGTATGCTCAAGCTTGCTGGGACGCTCATAGAGGAAGATGGGGGGGTGGGGTAGGGAGGAATTTCCCTCGATGTCTCGTCGATCGCGTAAACAGGTCGACCTTTTTTAACCTCCTTGCCACGCCTAACCTTGAAGCGTCATATGTCACATGAATTAACGGAAACGGAAAATACGACAGAACTTTCCCTGCAACCCAATATTTATTTATGTTCTCCGGATGATCACGAAATAATAGGAATACGCAATACATTCGCGATTACTATCTTCATTCTGTTCACCTTGATCATAAGGACCATCCCCCTCATCTCGCGTCCGCCGACAGGAAGCGTTGCCATCCGAAACAGAATTGAATCCTTATGCAAAGCTCGTCCACACTCTCGTCACATCGACGAGCACGTATACTCTGTCGAGAGACATGCAGCCGGCCGTCTGTTTTCGAGGCTGGTCTCCAGGGCGGAGGACTTTCCTTTCATCCGCCGTGGAAAACGAATTCGAGCGAGGAGAGTCCCGATCTGAGCCGGCGTAAAAAAAGAGGGAGGAGGAGGAGGAGAAGCAAAAGGAAAAGAAGAGGAACACGGAAGAAAACGCGGAAGGGGTCGTGGAAGAAAGGACATCGTCTAGTGGGGAGGGGGTCGCCGTCGCGGCAAAGGCGATTTCCTCGAGTTTCGTTTGTTTCTCTCGCAATGAAACGAGAGGCGGATCCTCCTCGTCGTCGTCGAGTCCCTCTGTGCGGATCCTTTTTAGCAGCCGGAGAGAAAAGCGACGAGACAAAGGTAGATACAAGCTGCGGAAACAGATAAAGGGAGAGAGAGTGAAAAAGGAAGAGAAAGAGGGATAGATAAAGAGTGAGTGAGCAAAATAGGGATAGATATATATGGAGAGGAGGAAGAGGAGAGAGAGAGAGAGAGAGAATGGTAAAGTGGAAGAGAGAGGGTGAGTGAGTAAAAGAAGGATAGATAGAAAGAGTGCGAGGGGCAGAGAGAGGGAGAGAGAGAGATTGAGTGGGTAAAAGGAGAGATACTGAGCGGGGGAGAGGGGAAGAGAGAGAGAGTGAGTAAGTGAGTAAAAGAGGGATAGAGAGAGAGAATGAGGGATAAGGAGAGTGAGTGAGTAAAAAAGGGACAGAGAGAGAAAAAGGGATATATAGAGTGAGGGAGAGAGAGTCGAAGAGGGTTGGTACTAAGGGAAACGAAACGAAGGAAAGAGGCGAAAGATAAGAACGGCTCGGCCCTCAGTACGCAGATTAGGGAGATGTACCTTGGAAGGCCACTTTTCCCCCGGTCCAAGAACAATGCCAGCTCCCTTCGGCCCGAGCCCCCATTCCTCTGCTGCACCTACCACGCTAAAGCGTAACGAGATATAAATCGGCGACCTCAATGGCCGATTATGCCTCGAACGGCGGAGGTGCGTCTCGAGGTGGCCCGCGTATCCGACGGTTCTCATTGCTTAATCTACCTTGGTGCCCGTTTACGAGCCCTCCGAGGGCCACGCGTGGGCGGTCGTCGAGAGATAAGTCCTGGCCTCGAGTAATTGGTCGAGGGCTAGGGCCATTTTTGCGAAGGACCGTCGCGTCGACTCCTTAACGTCGGCGCTCGAATTAAGTGAAACTGCGGGGAAAGTTTCGTTGGCTTGATGTTAATGCCCACCTTTAGAGCCACTTGCTGCCGGTGTACGGCAACCCCCGGTGGGATGATCATGGTCGGGGAAGAAGTAGGATTTTAACGAAAGCCGGTTTTACTGGCCCTGCCGTTCCAACGTTCCAGTTTTTTCGTTGTTTTATTTTTAATTAAATTTCATTCTCCGTTCCGGAGATTTATGCTCTTCTGCTTCGTTATTGTTATTGTTGCAGCTTCGAAATACGCGAGGTTTCGCATCGATCACAGTTAGAACCAGCTGAAACCCATTTATTTCCTTTTTTTTTTTTTATTCGGATACATATGTATATAAGTATTTATAGCGGTTATAAAAAGTGTTTGCAGGCGATCGTACATTTTAATATTTCTTTTTTCCAACCAATCCAACAGAATATATTTGCGTGCCCCGAAAGAGTAAACGTCAGGACAAATGCAACATTGTACCAATCATTTTTCTGACCATCGATGCATCACGATAAAGTTAACTTAATAAAGTATCTCGCGCGATTGAAATTTCACTCAGACGGAAACAACGATTTCGAAAAATTGGCCCCGCGATCTCGCGTTTCCCCAACAACATTTCCGTTCCGAATCCTGACGTATTTTTACGAGCGTTCCACCCGTAACAGGCACCTGACTCGAGACCCGTCACCCTGTCTTCCCGATAACCGGAAATCATGCGAAGCGTGCGGGACAACACGCCAGGAACGTCCGTTGGAATTCTGACGGCTCACCTGTTACACCCTGATCTCGAAAGGGGCGAAGTTTCCGGTTACGTCGGTTCTTCCGTTTCCCCTCTTCTCGCGGGGCAACGATTCGGGGCTCGTTCAGCCAAGAAGGAATTTTTCTCTCGATAGAGCCCGTGAAAAGTTTCGTCCACCTTGGAAGGGACGCAGGAACGAAACGGGGAATCGTTCGTTTGCTTTGCTCTTTTCTCTTTTTCGTTTTTCGAAATTCCGACGATACCGTTGAAACTTCTTCGCGTAACTGGCTACCGACTCGAATATTTCTGTGGTAACCGACCATATTTGAATGGGACAGAGGAACAAAAGCGAGGAACAGGATCCTTGGCGCTGGAAGGCGATTCGAGGACATCTCTAGAGGGGACCATTTCTATTGAACGACCTCATCAAGCTGGGTGCTTGTTCCTTCCTTCCTTCCTTCCTTCCTTCTTTTTTCGCCTTCAAAGAGACGCCAAGATTACGGTCTACAGTCGTGCGATACAATTTCGTGGCTTGAATTTTTACAGCTTTCTGATCTTAGAATTAGTTGATGCGCGACTGTGAGGTTGTGAGTAGGTTAGTGTTATCGTCAGGTGACGTATTGACCCAGCTCTTGCGATGATGCCCCTTCCTTGACGATCACCCTGACTCTTCCTCCCCGGGTGACGTGATTTGTGGATTATTAATATAGTTTTTCGATTCTTTTGCTTCTTCTTGCTTCTGCCCGTGGGCGAAGGCTGAGCGCCTTTTAAGGGGTTGGAAAATAGGAAGCGGGAGAAAGAAGTGAACAATTGTAAGGTAGGAGGGTGGTGGTCACTTGGGTGAATTAGGCTCTGACCCAAGGGATACGCGATGGTCAGGCTCAGACCACATGGTAATAAACCAGAACTGGTTTTCATAATACATACAATAATTATCGATCCTTAAGAGATCTCTTAGAGAGTCGGTATTTTTGGCAAACAGATGAGATATAGAATTCCGTATAAATATAGATAGAGAATTTACTATAAATTATTGCTGATCAACTTCTCCTTGCGCAACTTTCCGCACTTCGAGTGGCACAACCTTAGCTAGGCGATAACAAATTTCCCTAGCTAACATTTAACCGACCTTTCTTCGTTGTTTCTGTTTCACAAATTCCTTTCCGACAAGTTTTGCAGACAAAATTCCATCGACGTCCAAAAATTTTAATACTCAGCATTATTTTCCTACATTCATTTGCCAAACTAATTTTACTCTCTTGCGTCAATCCCGTTCCTACGATTATACCCCGTGAATGCGTTTTCGTACGATCACCTAAAATTCCCAAGTGTCCGTAAAATGCCCAGGGCATTCTACGACTTCCGTCGTTTCTTTCGTTTCTTGGCGAAGAAATTCCACCGTTTTACTTTACACCCTGTTCTCGAACGCTGCCCGCGGAGAGATATCTTCGAGGATCAAAGGGTCTCGATTCCACGACCAAGCTATTTGTTAAATCGGCCAAAAAGCGGAGAAGGATCGTTTTATCGCGATCGAGCGGGATATCCTTCGGGATGGCCCGCTGCAGGGCACCCTGCTCGTGTCCACGAGCGATAGGTGGTCTCGTTTCGTGTTCGAACGATTCATTGGCACCGGTATCCCTCGACGGATCGATCGCTCTCGTTTCTGCCGCGCCAGTTCACGTAACCGTTCCTCGAGCCGTCGAAAAAACGGCGTCGCGTCAGCGTACCGTTCACGAAGGACGGGATCGAGAGCTGCATTTTCCGCACGGAAATTTGTCGACCATTGAAGTTTCCCCGTCTCGTGTCCGTTTCCTTTTACACGTTGCACGTACGTACAGTAGCGGACAAAAGTTTAAAACGAAAGGACAATGTTGGGACACACGATGCGTCAACACCCTGTCATGTTAACTCACTCCATAGTTAACGCGTTGAATGCCACGCCTGTTTTACGAGGTTTGCCTTGAAATAACTTTATAAATTCACCTCTTTATTTTATTAATCGATCCTATTCACTGTACGGACAATTCACGACTAAATACTGTTGTCTTATATGCTTGTTTGGGACTCCACAATTGTTACTTGTGTAAAACCGCTCGAGTTCCGGTTGAGCTTGCACGTGGTGTGCCGACTAACAAGTTCAAATTCTATGTTTTTCAAGTTCTATACTGGTTCTATGCTAATCTATGCTGGATTCAATTCTATGTTGTTCTACACTGATCGAAGTCTATACCGATTCTAAGTATACTAGTAATCAAGGTCTATACTAGTCAGTTCTACACTCTATACTGTTCGAAATCTATACTATACTGTTTCGATACTGCGCTGATTCAATTATATACTGATCAAAATCTATACTAAACACGGCGCCGAAGTGGCTCAGTTTCATATGGAGGAGTTCGACTGGTCACTCCTCCATACCTCAAGGCGATACGCTAATTGGTTAGAGCCAAAAAAATCGAACAATCTATACTAGTCAGTTCTATACTCTATACTGTTCGAAATCTATACTATACTGTTTCGATACTGAGCTAGTTCAATTTTATACTGATCAAAATCTATACTAAACACAGAGGAGTTCGACACCATACCTCAAGGCGATACGCTAATTGGTTAGAGCCAAAAAAATCGAACAATCTATACTAGTCAGTTCTATACTCTATACTGTTCGAAATCTATACTATACTGTTTCGTTACTGTGCTAGTTCAATTTTATACCGATCAAAATCTATACTAAACACAGAGGAGTTCGACGCCATACCTCAAGGCGATACGCTAATTGGTTAGAGCCAAAAAAATCGAACAATCTATACTAGTCAGTTCTATGCTCTATACTGTTCGAAATCTATACTATACTGTTTCGTTACTGAGTTAGTTCAATTTTATACTGATCAAAATCTATACTAAACACAGAGGAGTTCGACGCCATACCTCAAGGCGATACGCTAATTGGTTAGAGCCAAAAAAATCGAACAATCTATACTAGTCAGTTCTATACTCTACACTGTTCGAAATCTATACTATACTGTTTCGTTACTGAGCTAGTTCAATTCTATACTGATCAAAATCTATACTAAACACAGAGGAGTTCGACGCCATACCTCAAAGCGATACGCTAATTGGTTAGAGCCAAAAAATCTAACAATGCTAATATATAATATAATATAGTGATCCATCAGATGGCGTCGTAGATCATATTTTCGAATCCTAGTTTATCAATGACATAACAATTAGTCGAGCCCGTCGCGATACGCTGAAACAAATTAAATCACGTTCATTAAACGCATCGCTTTAGTATATTTGACCGGGCGACCGGCAGAAACGGTGGCGGCAAATTGCCGTGGCCCCGGGATACGCTACTTTCCGGTGTTGCGTCCCGATGCGGTTTATACAGGATTTGCGATTCCTCGTCGCGACGGCAGGAATGTTGCATAAGCCGTGGAAGCTTTATGGCCGGGGAGTTTATTAGTTCCTAACCCGCGGTCCCGTGTAACAGGCCCGAGCCTTCCTGTTCAACGGACTCTTTCGCCGTCCCGGGCAGATTTCGCAGTTTCTAACTGTGGCCGCCGCGAGCCCCGGGATTTCGACTTTTGCGGTTTAGAACATGTTTCGAAATTCACTACCGCGGATTCCCGACGGACGGAAGAATCCTAATCTCGCTTTGTCGCGACCTCCGCTCTTTTGCGTAAAGCACCATGGACGATGAGCAACCTTGCCGGGTTTTCTGCGAGCTGTGCAACCGGTGTTTTCGCGATTAAAGTCATCCATTGTTGGGTGATTTGATGGTATTAATCCTTCGAGTGCTAAATACTAACCATCGAAATGGTTTGCGCGGATTGCGCTCTATTAGCAATTGTGCTGCTCTAAATGGGAGCGAGGAAAAATTGACAAACGCATATACGCGCCCATAGCAATAAAAGGGTTGATTTCAATTTAATCTTAATTTTAATTTAAAAATAAAAAATTACAGTAATGGTCGAACAGAGGAATTAGAAAACAACAATAACACAGGGCGAATTAAATTAATAATAAGGTTAACCTTTTCGGTGCTAAATACTCTCGATCGAAGTGATTTGCGTTGATGGTACGATTGATATTAGCAATTGTGTTGCTCTAAATGGGAGCGAGGAATAATTGACAAACGCATATATGCGCCCATAGCAATAAAAGGGTGGATTTCAATTTAATCTTAATTTTAATCTTAAAGTAAAAAATTACAGTAGTGGCCGAACAGAGAAATTAGAAAACAATAATAACACAGGGCGGATTAAAATAATAATAAGCTTAACCCTTTGAGCGCGAAATATTTCCGATCGAAGTGGTTTGCATGGACGGCGCTCTATTAGCAATTGTGTTGCTCTAAATAACAAATCGGTTAAATTGATAAACGCATATACGCATCCATAATCCACACGAGTAAATTTTGCCTTTTTTTCTGCCCATATTTAACCCTTTACACTCGAGAGATTACTGTTAGGCGTCTAAGAATATTAACTTCAAAAATTTTCTGATGCAAAATATTTACTAAGATTTGCCTATATTAAACGTCGTTTAATTTAGTCAAGCGATATACTAAAATTTACACATACGACTATTTAAAATCTGAGTTTGACTAATAAACAAACTGACTAAAGTGTAAAAATTTGCGAAATTATCATTTGGTGACTAACGGTCATCCCTCGAGTGCGAAGGGTTAACACCTCGGAACCGGGTCACGTGTAGCTTTAAAACTAGACTTTCGGAAGTCGATGAAAAATTCCTCCTCGCCTCGAAACGTGTCCGGGAATCCTCTGGCAGCGCGCAAGAGGGGAAAGGTGACAGCTGGTCCGGTTCCCGTGGATTCATCGGGATCGATCGCGACCGATTTGAAGAACGGACGTGTGCCGCGTGTCTGTCATTATAAATCGGGATCCCGATGAAAATTATGACGCGGCCGTCGTTCACTGACCGGCCACGCTCGATTAATCTTCGAGGAGCGTCGACCGCCGTAAATAATCCGCCGTTTATTCCGACGCGATCCGGAAAGGTGTCGAGCGACGAGGAATGAACGATGGCTGCGGGATTTGGAAAGCCTGCCGATTAATTGGCTGTACAAATGTGACCCAGTGCTCTATATTTTGCTTTCACAAACGACTATTTTTCTTTCTCTCCTTTTTTCCCCCTTCTTTGCTTTTCTATGTCGTCGCTGCACGTTTCGCGCTTTTTTGGAGCTATCGGTTTGGTTTCCACGATTCTTCACCGGTCATTCGTTTAAACAATTATTCAATTTTCTTTTTTTTTTGCTATTGTAGAAAAAAGGTTCTTAAGATTATTTATTTATTTATTATTATTATTTGAAGAATAACTACTTTAATAAAGTGTATTAAAAGAATTATGTTGACTGTATAAAAATTGATATTTCTGTCAAGTTTTCATTTCTACCGTTTTCTTTTTTTAAGGCTTTCGTTACTTCTAGTAAATTTTCAATTTTCCTTTTTCTGGTATTGTAGGAAAAAGGTTCTTAAGATTATTTATTATTATTATATATTATTATTTGAAGAATAACTACTTTAATAAATTGTGTTAATACAATTATGTTGACCGTATAAAAATTGATATTTCTGTCAAGTTTTCATTTCTACCGTTTTTTTTTTAAGGCTTTCGTTACTTCTTGTAAATTTTATGGTTTTTTAAAACTATTTTTGGATATCTTTTCTGAGCTTCTTAAAGTAAATTTTCTTTCAATATTTTCTTTATTACGTTTCTCACTGTTTTATTCGTTTTGTAGAATTTATTATGATTGTTTGGGTAATTTTCTTATTCTCACGGTTCGCTATAACGCGAAGATCGTGCTATTTCCTTATAACTTGCCAATTCTCTTTCTTTTTTTCTTTTTTGATAAACTTCTCGATTAAAGAGTTTCCTCCGACTGCTCGCCACGTTCTTATGATATTCCCTTCTCTTTGTTCTTTGTTCGATGGCCGTGTTCACGTTACGTTTGAGCCGTGTCTTCTCCGGTTTAATATACGAAAGTTTGCCGAGGGAGCTGGCATGGGTTCATAAAACGGAATTGCAAGAAAGAAAGAAAGAAAGAAAGAAAGATCAAAGTTATTCGCGAAAGCGAACGCCGTTCGAGCGAAGTGGCCTTAAAGAACATTAGCAACGTGCTTCAGAATTGATCCTAGAACTTTTCCATGATATTACACGTTTAATGCCTGGCGAAAAAAATTGTAGGAACCCCCTTTAGGGGATTTCGAATCATCGAAAGATCTTTGTTCCACAACGTGGCAATAAGGAATCGTTTTCTCGAACAAAAAAAAAAACAGATAATTGCGAAACACCACAATTACACCATAATTTTATAATCGCGTAAACATCTTGAAAGTTATAAAACTTCTGGTTCTCTTTTTTTCTCTTCTCTTCTTTTTCGTTTGTATCGCGTGCAATTTACGTTTATATCGTTATGTATAAAATAAATAAAAGTAGAATTTTCCATATAAAGTATTAGTTAAGAAAGAAGAAAGTAGCAGACATAGGTCAGATCGTTCGAACCGTTAAAGTAAACGGTGGAAAAGAAATTAATGTTTGAAAAATCGTGTTCCTCGTACAGATCAGTATTTACAAACTCGATCACACTGTATGTGGGTGTGTGTTGAAAATTAATAAAAATAAAATTGTATAATTGCATATGGCATCTATGAGTGACATTGGAACTGTCGTGTTTTTCATTTCAAGGATTGTGTATGATATGCTCGTGTTCTCATTTCATTTTCTTTCTCGTATTATTGTTTGTTACCGTTATCCTTTTTTGTTCATTCGTTTCACATCCTCCGTCCCAAGTTTGCGTTGTACAGTAGCGGGCAAAAGTTTAACACCAAAGGGTCAAGAAAATTAAACAAACTAATTTACAAGAAGAAGCATAGTAAACAAAATTTGCATGCTGTAGTAATCAATAAAAAATGAATATGCAGACAATATTTGCAGACCATAACTTATGTTCTACATTGTCCTCTCGTCTTAACCCTTTACTAGATGAATTAATAAAGCGATGAAAAAAAAAAATTGTTTCACGGTGGAAATAGCTTTATTTAATTATCAATAAGACATGTTAAAAGAAAAATAATGTAAAAGTTTTATATTTTGGTGCATACAAGACCAAATATGGAATCTCAAAAAATGCTAGTTGTGAAGTATAGAAAAAAGTTAAAAAGCGGAAAAATTATTATCCGTCGAGAAAAATGAGTATATCGACTCCAAGAAAATATTTTTTCTGTCAAAAAGTACTTACGTTTTACTTTGTTATCGTTTTCTGAAAATGAATCACTCGCGCCTCAATTCTGCTTTCTCGCCCATTTGCACAAAAGTGAGGTTATTTCGAAATATCATAAAATCATAGAAAATTTTTTCGCGTTTTATTATTGCTAAACATATGTTTGATGGATTAAAATAGTTTGAAATATTTTATAATACCTAATTTGGAAATAAAATTGAATCAAAACTGCAATACCATATATGGGCCCATATATACGGTAAAGGGTTAAACTTTTGTCCGCTGCTGTACAAAAAATATGATTTCTCTTCTCGTTATAATATTGGAGTTTGCCATTGGCTTATTTTGCCTTGATATTCCATCAGTGTGCATAGGAAAAATACAAGAACTGCATCGTCGAACCGTTAAAGGGAAAGGATGCAATTCGTGGCTGTGGTGCGCATTTCCGTTTCCGTTTAAGATCGTCTTCGCGTTGCAATAAACTCGTCCTCCGTCGAAACTCCTTTTCGTCGCCGCCATCATCCTTTCACCTCGCATTATCGTTGTTGACGTTTCACTCGAGGCCAGACCTTCCTGTTCGCCCTCCCTTATCCACCCCCCCCCCCAACCTCTTGTAACCTAATCGCCTCGTCTCTCCTCGATTCTCTTCAACCACCGTAACGTCTTACACCCGGTGGACCGAGTTCACCCTCGCGACGACGTCGTCGAGAAACAAACCGAAACAATTTCGTTATTTCGACGCACAGTTACACGAGCTGTTGCGGAATCGCAACGCTGCACGGTGGAATTAATGAAATCGCCAAGTTACTCCTCCCATGGGGCGTCACGGTGTTATTTGTTCGTTACTAATTAATTCGTTGGTAATTATCGTAATTAACGATTATTAATTTTATAATCGGTCGACGTTCACTGGTTACATTTACAACGTTGTTATTTACCGTGCCTTTAATGATTTTTAGCAACTCTTCATTGCAATCAGAGGCGAAATCTTCGGGAAAAATAAGAGAACGCGGGGGATGCATTGAAACTTGTTTTTTACGCATATTTTGAACTGGTATCGTAATGTACAAATGTGCCGGGAAAATTAAATAATTTATTTAGTAAATTCATTTATTTATACGGGATTAATGTATTAGAGAATTACAAGGAAATTGTTACAGTGAGGTATGAAATATAATAATGGTAACAGAGAAAAATAAAAATATACAGAAATAATTATACAGTATTACCCTTTAGAGAATTACAAGGAAATTATTACAGTGAGGTGTTCGAATGTGTTAATGGTGACAGAGAAAAGTAAAAATATACAGAAATAATTATACAGCATTACTCCTTAGAGAATTACAAAGAAATTATTACAGTGAGGTATGAAATATAATAATGGTAACAAAGAAAAATAAAAATATACAGAAATAATTATACAGTATTACCCTTTAAAGAATTACAAGGAAATTATTACAGTGAGGTGTTCGAATGTGTTAATGGTGACAGAGAAAAGTAAAAATATACAGAAATAATTATACAGCATTACTCCTTAGAGAATTACAAAGAAATTATTACAGTGAGGTATGAAATATAATAATGGTAACAAAGAAAAATAAAAATGTACAAACAAAATTACACAGTATTAGCATTTAGAGAATTACAAGGAAATTATTACAGTGAGGTATTCGAATGTGTTAATGGTGGCAGAGAAGAGTAAAAATATACAAATGGAAGAGAAGTGTATCAAGATAAGAAAATTGTACAGAGAAAAGAGAAACGTAATGATGGTAACAGAGAAGAGTAAAAATATACAAATGGAAGAGAAGTGTATAAAGATAAGAAAATTTTACAGAGAAAGGAGAAATGTAATAATGGTAACAGAGAAGAGCAAAAATATACAAGTGGAAGAGAAGTGTATAAAGATAAGAAAATTTTACAGAGAAGAGCGATGTAGTAGCTGTTTTAGAGAGGGAAGAGATTTACTGAATAGATCTAGGGTAGGATAGGTGTTGTTAACATTAACGATCATTCTATCGATATCCGAGTAGTTTGCAAAAAACGGTTTTGCATGATTGTATACGAAGAAAGTCGTGTCATCTTAAATGAAAACTCAGAATATCGATTATGAATTTTTCCAAGATTTCAGAATAATTTCATTAATTTATGGGTGAGGCGAATTTTTATTTAACTCTCGTTCCTTCAGTCGCGTCTTCGTCGTGAAAATAAGAAATTCGCTTGAAAATCCGCGGTCCAGTTATTGTAATTCCAAAGAGAGCCGGATAAAACTCATATTTATCCGTGGGCTTGACGTTCAAGCGACGTGACGCGACGAGGAGCTGTTAAGAAATGGAATGAAAGCGGCTCGAAGAACAAGGAATAACACTTGGAGGAAATTCTCTTTCCTTCCCTCACAGCTTCTGCCGTCTTTTAAGCCAGGACGTTGCTTTTCTTGCACACCGGGGAAGAAAGAAACTTTCATCGGCTGTTCTTGCACACGGTGCTCGTCCCGCCGGGTTTCGGGAGATACTTGGCGAAAACGGAAGGATAATGGACGAGGGTAATAATAAAGAAGTCGAGGCTGCGGCAGGATCAAAGGGGTGGAAGGAATTTTAAGTGCTGTTCTGAAGAAGTTCCCGAAGGAGGGTACGCGGAGAAGAAAAATACGCAGGAAATAAGAAATTGTTGTAGCGTATCGCTCCGTCGATAAAACTCACCAAAAGTTGCTGGGAATGGTAGTAATTATTTTTGCAAATTTTACTCATGACGTCCAAAACTCGTCGAATTAGTGTTAACCCTTTCGCTACGGCAGTGCGCTACGTCCGAGTGTACGGAGCACTGCGTCGAAAAGTGTGCACGTTGCGCTTCGGTAAACTTGTTGAGAACAATTGGTGTGAATGGTTGGTATGAATGTGGTGTACGAAAGTATGTTGGCAAGAATGAGTGTGTTCTGAATTATTGCTGTATGGTATGATTTTCACTTCGTTTTTGAGATCTGAGAGAGAAATTAAGTAAGAAAGACGAAACGAAAGTAAAATTAAAGATTGAATTGTTTTAAACATACATTTATTAATATTCTAATCACTTCACTTTCATTTTTTCACACCTGAATTCCATCTTTCGTTCTACTAAAATCATTAAAATAGAATTTTCCTATATTAATGTACGGTGAATTATTGCTCTTCAATCATTTCCATTACGTCCCCACAAATAGTCTGTCTGAAAATCCGTTTACGAGGGAATTCGAGGTTCCCGAAGTTCCAAAAGTATCTCGAGTTCACGGTGTACCACGTGAACGGTCCCAGAGATCGGTATCGCCTATCGAAACTAATAAAGAAGAGGGTGAAAGCGGATGGACACGAAAGCAAGCAGAAGAATCGAAGGGTCGGGGGGGAGCTGGTATAAATAAAGAGAAAAATAGAGGGGGCGAGGAAGGGGTGGGACGGATCAAACTCAGCAGCCGTGTCAGACGGGGAGAACCGCAGAGCAGGGAGGGAAGGGGGATAGGAGACGAAGAAAGAGGGCCGGTGAGCAAGTCGAGGGAAATTAAGCAATTAGTAACTTTGCACCGCAGCAGCTCTCAGCGAGATTTGATTATGTTTTCGGTTTAAGCTCTCCCGCGAATAAGGGTGAAGGGGTGCAGCTTCCCTCCCCCTCTCTCTCTCTCTCTCTACCTCTCTGCTTTGCCGTGCATCCCTCTGAGAGAGAACTTCACGGGAGAAAGAGAGAGACGGGGAGAGAGGAGGCTTTTAAGAGGTCGCTTTCACGAGGTACAGTAAGCGGCAGAAGTTTAAGACGAGCCAGTAATATGGAACGCGTTATCGCAGTTTGTAAATGAATTGTTTTCGTAACAATTTCTGTGGTTAACTTATCCTGATAGCGTTTTGAAATTGGCACCAATATTTTTTACGTTGAACTATGCTTGGATCAAGTGTTATCCGTATATGTAGAAATAGTTGGATGAGGTTCGATTATTATTACATTCCTGAATTATTATTCTTCCTGATTATAATTATTCCAGAATTGTTACCTCTCGTAAATTCTGAAAAAGAAGTAGGGAATAGAAAGTGAGGATCATCCTTTCGAGTGTAAATACTTTTTGCCGAGATCATCATCCATACTATGAACGCGATAGGAAAGACAGTGAAATCGTTAATACCGTGTATCGATCAACAGAGAAACACAAATTTTCTTCCCTTCGCCGGTTTCCTGAAAATTGATCGATTAAAATTTGCCAACTTCTCGTTACCGTAAACAACTCTGTATTAGCGATTGTGTTGCTCTAAATGGCAAATCAGAAAAATTGATAAACGCATACACACGTCCATAATCCATGCGAGTAACTTTTGCCAGAGTTGCATATATGCGTTCGTAATCGATACGAGTAGCTTTCACCAGAGACGCATATATGCACTCTTAATCGATGTGAGTAGCTTTCGTCAGACGCATATATCCGTCCATAATTCGTGCGAGTAAATTTCGCCAGAGACGCATATATGCGTCCATAATCTATGCGAGTAGCTTTCACCAGAGATACATATATGCGTCTATAATTCACGCGAATAAATTTCACCAGAGACGCATATATGCGCCCTTAATCGATATGAGTAGCTTTCGTCAGACGCATATACACGTCTATGATTCACGTGAGTAGCTTTCGCCAGAGACGCATATACGCGTTCATAACAGCCAACGGGTTAAACTTTTGTCCGCTGCTGTACACCGGCAGCCGCAAACTCTAAAGGGGCAATACGTGCCTCGAACGCCGTGTCCGCCTCTATTTCTTCGTTTCCGCGCTTCTGTCACCCTCTATTGTTCTTCGATTCCCGCGCTCCTTATTGCATTTCCTCGATTCTTCCGTGGAGCCGGGGTGAGAGAGGGACAGGGGCGGGGGTGCGAATGGGTGAAAACCGTGGGGCGACGATTGGGGATCGATCGCCGGCCGGAGAGGAGCTATTGTGCTCGACGGAAAGTCGCAGTGTGTTAGATTCAGAGAGAAGCAGAGAGAGAGAAAGTGAAGGAGAGAGGAATCTGTTGGCGAGACAGGTAATTGTGATTCGTTTAAGTTGTCGTTGAGGAAATTAATTGAGAGCTTTGTTTCTCGGCGTTTCTCGTTTCTCTTGTTGACACGAGGCACCGTTTTTTCCTCCGAACGTTTAGATGAATGAAATATTTCTCAGTTTAAAGTAAACCAGTAATATATTTCAGCTTCTGTCTAGTTAGCTATCGTGCAGAGGAATATAGAGTTGTTACATGTACTGATCGCACGTGAAAATGAAGAGTAACAATTTTAATATGTCAATTTACCAACTAATAATCGTTAAAATCGTTTATCTGAAGCGAAGTTAAATAACTTAACTAACCATGGTGTTTTTCTGTTAAAGAAAGGAGCGAATTAATTTCTAATTGTAAGTAATTCTTGTCTACGACAGGAGTAAGTAGAATAAGTAGCTTATTGATCAGACGGATTACACGTTCTCTGTTACCGCATTGATTTAATCAAACATTCTTCACCTGTTACATAAAATCAAACATATTACTGACTAATAATATTTAAATACGTATATAAATGATCGATAAAATCATTCGCACGTTTCACCAAGCCTTGTGATTGGGCAAACATATCTTTAGACGTCAGTATTTGCAGATAGCAAATAAGAAGGTCGAAAATCCAAATTTCCTGTTCCTTTAACGCTAAATTGCCAGAGTGAGTCAATTTAACTCACTTATGATTTCGTCAAGTTCAAGTATCACGTGAAAGGAATAGAAGTAAAGATGTTAGTGTTAAATGTAATAAAAAAATCTGCGAAAGATGTATTTTAAAAACAGCACATATATGTAAAAATTGTTTCGAACAAATTTTCTTAAAAATAAAATTTTATTTCTTTTAAAAAACGTCAATTTTCATGTTTGAGTCAAATTGACTCGTTTCAGGCAAAATAGGTGTATACCAAAAATCCCGCAATTAATTATTAAACAAGCTACTCGATTGTAACATCGCAACACGGGAACGAAAAGAAATTACAGTTCACCGCTCCAACAATATTTTTCAGTCGTTCTTCACCGAAATAATCGTCCCGGTTTACTTTTTCGCGTTCCGCGTTACACGCTTGACGATGGAACAGCAGCGGAACTCGCGGAACCGTTGGTCGGCGAACGTAGAAATTAAAAGGGCCGTGTTCCTCTCCGCCGGTGACAGAGCCAGCGCAGCTTTTAAGAAGTCGCAGTCGCGCTGTCCCCTGCAAGCAGCGACGTTGAAACGAGCGCGGCCTCGAACGCCCCGTCAACCTGCATTTCCGCTCGCTGCACTCCCCCTCCCCCCCCCCCGCCCCGCCGTCAACCCTTTCACCTCCTTTTTCTTCCTAACTTCGCATTATTTCCGACTCCGCTGTTTCCGGCGCGGTCGCCAGAAACTGCGAACTTCCAAGGGCGCGCTCGATGGGAGAGGAATTTCGAATGTAATTACGGGGCGTTTTCTCGTTGTTTGCCTCGGAATTGACCTGAGCCACCGCGACCGCGTGTAGCAGTAGCAGCAGTCTCTTTTTCCCTCCGTCGTCCTGCTTGAAAAGGGACGAACGAGCTTCCCGTCCGGGGGGTAAATTGGGCGAAAAACGGAACGAAGAAAGGGAAGAGATCGTCCGGAATGTTTACGGACGAACGAATGGGATTTTTTTGTTTTTCGGAGCAGGCGAAAAGCGAGTTGCGCTTCAATTCTCTGTGCACTTGAAGTTGCACTAGATTGCTTTCTATTACACGTCTCTTAATTTGTTGGGTAATTTTAAAGAGCTGTTTTGAGGTCAGGAGAAAGGAAGGCAGCCACGATTAATCCTTTCTCTTGGATAACCGTAGAAAATTTAAGGTAGATTTTTGTGTATTCGACGAAATACGACGTAACGTTGTTTTTAGGTATACTGTTCGGTTGTTGTACTTGTACAATTTTTAATTGTACTTAAATATTATACTGTTGTCAATTTTTTAACCACCCTGGAATACCATTTAATGTATATTAATAAACCAGCTGATGCCCGCATGTTTTTTTTCATAGTACTTGCTTCAAAATCGGCGGATTTTTAAATAACCTTTCAACCCCTATTTAAATCCCTTTAGGGGTGGAATATCAAAAAATACTTTCTTAGTGGATGCCTACGTTACAAAAGGAACCCATTATCCAAATTTCAGTTTTCATAGTGATTGCTTCAAAATGGACGGATTTTTAAATAATCTTTCAACCCCTATTTAACCTCCTTAGAGGTGGAATATAAAAAAATACTTCCTTAGTGGGTGTCTATGTCATAAAAGGAACCCATTATCTAAATTTCAGTTTTCACAGTTCTTGCTTTAAAATCGGTAGATTTTCAAACAACCTTTTAACCCCTATTTAACCCCCTTAGAGGTGGAATATCAAAAGAATCCTTCCTCAATGAGTACCATAACGCCATAAAAGGAACCCATTGTCCAAATTTCATATTTCTAGCTTCAGTAGTTCAGATTCTGCGATGATCAATCAGTCAATCAGTCAGGACATGACGTTTAGATATTTAGGACATGTTTTATAGATGTAAGGATTAATTTTATTCGCAAACAACCTTTTAACCCCTATTTAACCCCCTTAGAGGTGGAATATCAAAAGAATCCTTCCTCAATGAGTACCATAACGCCATAAAAGGAACCCATTGTCCAAATTTCATATTTCTAGCTTCAGTAGTTCAGATTCTGCGATGATCAATCAGTCAATCAGTCAGGACATGACGTTTAGATATTTAGGACATGTTTTATAGATGTAAGGATTAATTTTATTCGCCGTATTATCTTAAACGATCAACAAAAATTCTAAAGTTCGAATAAGAAACTCTTCAAGTAGCCATGATTTAATCTCTTAGAGTGAACTCGAAAGGGGAGACAGAGGAAAAGAGAGAGTAGAAGCGGAGGAGCGTTCGTTGTCTTTACGAATTGAATCGAGTTCGTCGAAGCGGTGCGGCGGGGCAGATTTAAATAAGAGGGACCGTCCCGCGGATGCAAATGAGAGTTTGCTCGAAAGAACGTAATCAAGGTAACGAATGGAGCAGCCTCTTCTTTTCCCGCTCTGCTTTCCTCTGCGATCGAAATTGCGACTATCTTTTCGCCGTGGCGACTTGCTTCACCTTCGATTTAGTTGCCGAAAGTTAATCGAAACCGCGAACGTCGAAACCGATCGAATAAGAAAATATATCGTCGAACGACAGACAGGAATTACTGTCGTTGAAAATAAAATGTACGTCTTAACGTATGGTGTGCGTCGTTGGTTCACGAGTTGTAAGCTCGTTCGATGCTCGGCAGTGTATCGTGTATGTGTAAAATACACACTGTCTCTACTAGAAATTAATCTCGTAGAGCTGACGTTAGAATGATAGAATTGATTAACCCTATTCCTACCGACACTTCATATAAACTTATTCCTACGTAACACAAACTTCAAATTTTTCTCAAAAAATAAACAATGAAAAAAGAAGTGAATATTGAAAAATGTATTATACGTATATTTGTGAAAAAGTCTGAAGTTTAAAGGCGATTCAATTACGTTGTATCTATGAAATTTTTATCGAAATTTTAAAAACGGTCATTTGACCGGTTGTGGTGGGAATAGTTTTAAACCCCTTTCTCGGACAGCTCGTAGATGCCCGCGCGCCTTCACGCTTCCGTCGTTCTTTTCTCGCGACCCGGTGACACGCCAAGCTGAACCTCGTCTAGCAAACACAATAACCGGAGCGAGGATGATCAAAGCGGACGGAACTCGCGAGCAAGGGGTCGGACGGTCCCACAGGTCTTGGAGGCTTAATTTTTCACGCAAAAAGCGCGTCGCGGCGAGATCTCTCGGGTTATAGGCGGGGTTGAAAGGGGTCAGAGGGGGGAGAGGACGGGTCGTCACGTTGTAACGCTTCTTGCGACGGCCTTTTCGCACGGAACGTCCCCGTTTCCTCTTGGAATCTTTGTTCTGTCGCTGGAACGGCTTTGTCAGCCAACTGGGACGTCGGCCACGTCGGAGGTACAAGCTTTATTTGTGGTACAGTAGTAGCTCTCTTGACATAACGAGATGTCCAGGTTTTTATGTTTAAATGCAAAAATTATGGCTAAGTGTATTTTTTTAAAAGAAACGTGAATATAATTACTTTAAAATATGTACAAGCATATGTGCGTCTGACGAAAGTTACTCGTAGGGACTATGGACGCATTTATGCGCTTGTCAATTTTTGTCTTCTTCGACTTATGACTTTTTCAGTGCTCATACATTTCAGTGTTTACCTTTTGAGTGCTATGGTCACATATATACGTTTGACGAAAATTGCTCGTAGGGAGTATAGACGCATACATGCGTATGTTAGTTTCTGTCTTTTTCGACTTATGACTTTTTCAGTGTTCACACATTTCAGTGTTTACCTTTTGAGTGCTATGGGCGTATATATGCGTTTGTCAATTTCTTCGATCTTTCGATTACTACAACGCGATTGTCACTGTACGAATAACAATAATCCGTCTCCAGCGATCGCAACCGCTAATAGTGTGCCGTCCCTTCGAAACGCTTAGGCCAAAGGGTTAACCCTTTGCACTCGAGAGGTAACTGTTAGTCGTCCAATGACAGTAACTTCAAAAATTTTCAAACTCGTAACATTTGCTGGGATTCGCCTATATTATACGTCATTTAGTTTAGTTAAATGACATACTAAAATTTACATATACGACTGTTCAATCTCTGAGTCTGACTGATGAACAAACTAACAAAAATCTACAAATTTGCGGAACTATCATTCGGTGATTAACAGTCACCTCTCGAGCGCAAAGGGTTAAACGCGCAAACCTCGAGGTTTCATCGATTACACGGTGTCGCTGCATCGAGGAACGTACAGGACGGCGGAAGTCGAGCAGGTGTTCTACAGCAGTGCCTGTACAATTGAACGACGAACGCGTTCTCAGACAGGCCGGCAAAACGAGAAACGTGCTGTGTCATTCTCTCTCCTCTTGTTCGGAACGAACGAGTTTGCTTGCGTCCGTTTTTCCCCCCGGAAACCGCGATTCCGTCGGTTTAATTCCGTCCCTGCGAGGGATTAAACTGGTCCAAGGGAAAAATCGCGGGGCAGCTTCGTGTCCACAGGGTTTGCTTTACGAACCTCGCCCTGCCTTTTTCGTCCAATCGCTTGTTTACTGCCGGACAAATGGAACGAGGGAATTGCACGCGCGCGAAGATTGGACAAACGCGACGGCTGGAATATTGAGATAGGACGAGCGAGCGAGAAAAAGGGTGTTCAACCCTTTGCACCGCTGGCAACCGGAGAGGACTTCTTTTGGGGAAAAAATATTAAGAGACAGAGACTGGTTCCCTTTAAGTCGCCCCGTGAACGCCGATAAATACATAATGGAATCCCGGAGCCGTTCTCCCCGTGAGAGGGCCGTCATTCGAATTACTTATTCACGACACCTGTTACGTAACGAAGTGAGAGCACGACGAGTAGTCGGCCGGCAGTAAACAAGGATTTCTTTAATTAAGCGACCGGACGGGGCTTCCTTCGTGCCTGCTCCTTCCGGTTTTCTGCCAGACAGCCGAGACTTTATCTACCACCCTTTACTGTCGTCGCCCTCCTCTTCTTCCTCCTCTTCCTCCTCCAGCTCCTTTTCCTTCTATTCTTCCTCCTTCTATTCCTTCTCCTCCTCTTCCTCATCCCTCTTCTCCTCCTCCTTCTCTTCCTCCTCTCCCCTCCTTTATTCACCCCTCTTATTCTGCTCACTATTGCAACCCTCCCCCGCCTCTTGTTGTTCGACAAAGCCCGGATAAGGGACGTGGAAGTTATTTACGTACGACTGTATTTGCGGGCTGGGAGCGCGACAGGGCTGACACACGGGCCAGAGGGTTTGGTGACGGAAGGGTTGGTAACGGGGCACGGGGGGGGGTGACCGCCTGGACAGAACGCGGACCCGTCCCATGTGGGTTCCGTTAATTAACCACCGAGTCCACCGAGTTCTATTCCTCCCGTTATATTACCCTTACCGTCTCCCACCCTTCAACCCTCGATGCAACCAGGGGTTGCGGGGAGTCCCTCGGTCTTTCTGGCCCTCCGTGCACTTACACGCGATGCTGTTTTGCTCGCGATCCCAGCGACACCCCCATGGCTGCCTTGATTTTCACCCGCTACACCCCCGCCCGTTTCGATGGGGTGCTATGGGATGCAATTTTCTTAGCGAACGAGCCGTTCGGCTAACACAACCTGACAGAATCGAGATTCGAGATTCGAAGGGAGAGCAGGGACAGGCGGGTCAGGGATGAAGAGGCGAAAGATTGAAAGGATGAACGGTGGCTGGGTGTTTGGGGTGCAAGGGGTTGCTGCTGGTTCACAAGAATCTTTTTCAACGTCTCGATCAGTGCAGGTGTAAGTTGAAGTTGTTGGGACAATTTATGGGTTTTATTCGTGGTTCTGGAAATGCTTTGCGCTAGGTTTGCAAGGCGCTCAAGGGGTGGCCCACAGGGAGGTTCAATTTGTGTAGTTCCATGAAAGTGTCGAGATAGGGAAATGTGGAGGCATGCAAAAGATTCTGCGAGTATTTCCTCACAGACGTTTTACGTCACTACAAGTTTACTAATGTTATCTTTTCTTTTCAAATTTCCACAACCCTTTCTTCGTTACTTCGTCTCACCTCGAGACGTTTTCACAGTTATAGCTAATATAGGATTATTTAGAAATGTTAGGGTTCAGGTACAAGTGTAACAAAGTAAAGTCCTTAGATATATTTAACGTAATTTTATAGTAACGCTAGTTTAAAAAATTTTCAACTTAACAATTCCGACTAATCAGTCCAAGTATTCTATGTCCACACGGCTATCACCTCAACTTGATCACTCTTCACACTTTCCTAGAATCATACCCACTCAATCGCATTCCTACGCTAATAGAATAGAATCTGAACATAGTTTCGGGTTCACTTCGTACGTGTTTCGCGCTTCCGTTGTAACCGTTCGACGAGCGTAATTTACGGCCTCATAAAGAGGAGCTCGATCGTGTTAAGCACCGCTTTCTAAACGCGGCGCCAAGTCAGATCGCGCGTCACAGGAACGACTAATTCTCGATAAATTTCACGAGCAGTCGGTCGCTGTGCAATTAACTCGGGCCCGACAATGGGGGTTTCGGGCCGGAGAAAGCGCGAATGCATAGCGTCGCTAGGAAACTTGACGGCGTATCAATTATCCGCGAACTATGAGCAGCCCGAAAGCGTCGATTCTCGATTATTATATGCCGCGGGTGTTCACCGCTGCGTCAGCTACAATCCGTTTTCCCAGGGGCACGCTAATTAATCGGTCGGTTTATTTATCGCGCGTCACCCTGATCAACCCTCCACCTCTTGTTCCTCCACGCTTCCTCCTTCTAACGTTATTGGTGTTATATTCCCGGTAATGGGAATGAGTACAACACGCGAAGGATTTTTAAAAGAAGAGTTTTGTACGGCGTGGATAATCAGATTTAATACAACTATACGACACGGTTGTTCTAGAACAAGTCTGCTTTTTTGGGTTTTGTTTCTATCCCTTTTAAGAATCGGTGAAACGAAGTAGTAGGGATGAGATGAGGTGAGGGAAATTTTAGAGTTCAATAAGCACGAGTGACTTAGGGATCAAAGGACTTGGATGAATTATTAGTAAGCGGCAAAATATTTGGAAAGAGATGACTGTTGAAAGGATGATTATTGCGATAAGCAGGCTTGTTTGAGTAGATGCGAGTATGATAGCCAGGTTAGGTTCAGGTTAGGTTCTAGTTCTTTTAAGGATCGGGAAAATAGAGTGGTACGAATGAAATGAGGTGAGAAAAATTTTAGAGTTCAATAAGCACGAGTGACTTAGGGATCAAAGGACTTGGATGAATTATTAGTAAGCGGCAAAATATTTGGAAAGAGATGAATGTTGAGAGGATGACTATTGCAAAATGCAGGCTTGTTTAAATAGATGCGAGTATAATAGCCAGGTTAGGTTCAGGTTAGGTTCTAGTTCTTTTAAGGATCGGGAAAATAGAGTGGTACGAATGAAATGAGGTGAGAAAAATTTTAGAGTTCAATAAGCACGAGTGACTTAGGGATCAAAGGACTTGGATGAATTATTAGTAAGCGGCAAAATATTTGGAAAGAGATGAATGTTGAGAGGATGACTATTGCAAAATGCAGGCTTGTTTAAATAGATGCGAGTATAATAGTCGAGCATACAATATAATGTTATTAGATCAGTGAATTCGAAATTATACTGAAAATGCAGTTCTGTTAACTTAGTTCTTTGTTCTCGATAGGCGACTGGTAGTCATCTAATAATACTAGCTTCAAAAATTTTCAAAAGTAAGGTATTTAATAAGATTCACTCGCATTGAATTTCATTTCGTTTAATTTGGCAATATACTAAAATTTACTTAGATCACTATTTCACCCTTTGAGTTTGAAAATTTGCTAAATTATCACTTGGCGATTGATTGAGTGCAAAGGATTAATATTTCCTCGTGATGATATTGGGAAATGCTTTGAAATGTTGAAATATAGAATTGGAATTTGGAATACAAAAGATGATCGTAGATGTTATATTTTTAAATATTCATGCCAACACCTCGATACAACTTTCTCTAAATTGATTATAAAATTATTCTAGCTTACGAATCCTAGAAACGGAAAGGAATCTTTTGTTTAAGAAAAATCATGATGCGGAAGGATTGCTGCACGCTTGTACCAATTCATATGTAGATTAACGAGTGTTAATTAAGAGAGCCATTATCGAGAGGAGTTGTATTTATTATTATAATGATCGCGTAAAAATTGATCGATCGCAGGTGGGAACGAGTCTCATGGATATTAATGAATATCAAATAGCTTTATCGAATAACAGGTGCAGTTTCCTTTGGCGGACAGATCCTATGGAATTCTGTCGCAATTTCCGCGAATTGTGCGCGCATTAGTAGGTCAGGTCTGGTACACATTGATTTCAACCGATATTCGAAGATTATGCACATATCGGGACACGTTTCATTACGTTAATTGCGTTCGGATCGTTTTTGTTATATAAGAATGCTTTTGTGCACGTATAAACGGGAGCGAGTCGCAGAGAGGCGATAACGTTAATTATAATTAAACAATTTACATGGTGCAGCGCGTGTAAGCTTATTTTGTTAACGAGCACGGTATATATATTTTCATTCCAGTAATCAAGAACACCCTTTCACGTGTCTTCGATGAATACACCGTGTCCCTGTAGCACGTTACATTATCATAATTGCCTGCATATATTGTCTGTAAACAATGCGGCCAACTTTTTTTTTCGCGTTTCCTTTCGCTCGAATAATATCGTTGAAAGGCAACGGTAATTTATTCCAGTTGAGAAAAATTCCCATTAACTCGTTCGTCGCCAATACCCCGCATACAAACGAAGTAATATCATTCGTGAATAGAAGAGAATTACTTTATGCAACCTTTTGTAACGCGTGGAAAAATTCATTAGTATTATAAACGTAAGAATTCAATAATTTCGATGAAACGAGGAATTTATTATCGTTGATTCAAATTCAAATTTGTACGAGAATCGGTAAAGAATTAGAATTCAATGAAGACTCGTTTCACCAATATAAATATGTAGTATAGTAATTAATTTTATAGAATAAGAGAAAGTGAGGGATGGGCTGCGAGAGTTCAGACCTGCTTGGGGAAAACTCTTGGTGACGCGCGAGGCCCTCGAAAAATGCCCAAATATGGTCATATTTTTGGAATATGCCCAAATATGGCCATACTTGAGGGATTTTTCCGAGGTACGTGGTGGGAGAAAGAGCAAGGGCTAACTTTTTCTGGTCAAAAAGAACAGAGTTGAATTAGACGTTGTACCGTGTAGCAGAGTTGTGCGAAGAGTAAAATTTGTACATAATATTGTAACCATATTTCCGTAATCATAGCAATAAATATTATTATTATTGTAACACTACAAATACTATAACAGGCAATTTACATTAAATCCATCGTTCGCTTAAATTTTTCGTAAACGGGTAAAAGTTTATAATTTTTGTCCTATAAACGATCTTTACGCATAAAGTAGAAATTACTTTTTTTACTACATCGTTTTTTATTTTCGTTCATATTGCATCATCACCATCGTTCTTTATTCTTGTCATTCCTTTACTTTTGCTATCATTCCGTGCACGAGATTCTCAGGCATAAATTACTTAACGCGTACTCGGTACTCAAAGGGTTTCTTCCCTTCCATGCAGCCCCCTTTGTGAATCGAAAATAAGAAATCAGTAGTCAAAGGGTTACTTTCTAGTTACTCTTCTACTGTCTGATGATATTATTGAATTCGATTATAAGAGATATTCTAAGATGATCCAATTATTAGATTATTCTGGAAATGGAGTTTTATATTGTTTAAATAAAATACACTCTTATTTTTAAATATTATAATACTTTATTATATAGCACGAGGAAAGGCAATCGTGACCGAACATTGCGAGTTTTGTCATGAGACTAGCAAAACGCAGTGGTCGAAATTCCTACCATCCCCGTCTGAGTCCTTCAACCCCTTTGTTCTTTTTCTTAATATTTTCGAATTTTCTAAAATGCCAGACGTGACTTGGGTTCTTAAAAGAAGCCCTTAAGGAAGTGAAAGCTGGTTTTCGGTTAATTTTGTATTGAAAATGGAGTTTTATATTGCTTAAATAATATAATTATATCGAAATTCCTACAACCCCCGTCCGGGTCCTTCAACCCCTTTGTTCTTTTTCTTAATATTTTCGAATTTTCTAAAATGCCAGACGTGACTTGGGTTCTTAAAAGAAGCCCTTAAGGAAGTATATTAAGTGAAAGCTGGTTTTCGGTTAATTTTGTATTGAAAATGGGGTTTTATATTGCTTAAATAATATAATTATATCGAAATTCCTACAACCCCCGTCCGGGTCCTTCAGCCCCTTTGTTCTTTTTCTTAATATTTTCGAACTTTCTAAAATGCGAGACGTGACTTGGGTTCTTAAAAAAAGCCCTTAAGGAAAACGCTGGTTTATCGTTAATTTTGGCTTCGTAGTATTTCTGTATTCAATTTTTAACAGGTCCTGTATCCAAAGTTTCGCGCGTTACACTTTTCGTTCCCCTTTTTTCCCTTCGTTCACGCGAATTGAGAAACGACGACGACGACGACGAGGGTGCACGTGTTTGTCGGATGCTCGAGTTACACGAGGCCGTGGCGACAGCTTGGGGGTGGGTCTGGGTGGCGGGGGTGGGGTGGAGAGTCGAGTAAGACAATGCCGGTGTATCCGAGGCGAGGAAATGAGATTTATATTAATTTCTACAGCCGTCGCGAGAACACCCGACGCCGACGACGCCTGGCTGCCCCTACCCTCTCTCCCACCCTCTTATTTCGCCATCCTTCCGGTGTCAGCTTCGCTCCATCCCGTTCATCGTCGCGTCCGCTACTGGAGACCTCGCTTGATTCAATGGAATCGCATTATTTTTCAGGAATGATTGTTTCACGAAACGAACGCTTCGTTTTGTTGTTTTTTCTTTCTTTTTTCTGTTTTATAGGAGAGATTGCAAATAAGCGAGTGGAAAGATCAACGAGTAAGTTTAGCAAACTACTGTGTAGCACTATTGTGTTTAATTTTGGCAAATATTCGTATGCTTATCAATAAATTCTTTGGTCACCAGATCAACGTGCCTCGTGCAAATATTGTATTCGATTTTTGTGAAACTATTTGAAAAATTTGAAGCTTCCCCGATGATTTCTTTTCCTTTTAACCCTTGTTTATAATGCAGCACAGTACTTATTGATGAATACAAAGCACGAAGTATGAATTCCTTTAATCACGCAGACCCTTCACCCAAGTTGTACAGAATTTTTTTTAATGCAGAAAGATGAAGGAGAACATTAATTTCAATGATTAAAATGTTAAACTGTTTGACTCAGTAACTTCAATTTTTCTAGGTGGGTTAAAATACATCCCAATCATGTTTAAAGAGCTAAGCAAAAGGTAGGACCAGTTTTAACACAGAAAAGCTTGTACTCAAAGCGTGAAAAGTTGCTGAAACTTTGAGATTCGTTATCAGCCCCCTTAAAAGATATTTTGCTGCCAAAAAAATTGCTTCATGCAGTATACACCATGCACTGTAAACGCATAAAGTTTCATTGAAACCAGAATTTCAGAATTAGATGAATTTCCTTGTAATACAGTGTACGAATACTTTTTGGAGCCACAGTGCTTGATCCCATCGCTACCTGAATGCAATTTGCGGCAGGACACTCGAGGGTGGTGGAATCGAAATAGGGTGGTTGTGTAAGATTTTTACGGATACGCGCAACCCCTATGGCGACCAAGGGATTCCGACACGCGCTACCTGGCAACGGCATAGCAACACCGTCTCCGTCAAACCCTGGCTAATATATGGGGTTGTCATTGCGCATTACAATAGGAGCCGTGTTACGTAAGCCGGTCACGTGTTCCGCTTTGCCGCGCGCACCACCGGCTCGGCTCCTGCGGCTCACCCACGTGCACGCACGCCGTTGCACCCCTGGGCGATCCCCGCGATGGAATTATGCTCACGTGTCCAGGTGAGACGCACACGCGTCAGCTATGGACAGAAGAGGGCTGATTACTGTGTATCAAGAGCTATTTCGGTGCTCCCGATGGTCGCTGGTGCGTTGATAACATTAATTTCAGCTTATACTTGCGTCATTATTGGTTGATGTTAATTTAGACTTGGAATTCTACGTTTTTCATTATTCGACGATGAAGGTTTTTCTACCCTTTGTAATAAGTTTGTAATTTCTTCTAGGTTATTCAGTTGCAGTTACATTAAGGGAAGGTGTGAAATAGGCTTTAGTAACTCTAACGCCATCCTGTGTATTTATATATTAAATTTGTTCTTTTTTTTGTTTTAACTTCTTTATGGATGTTCACTTCGATGTTCGTTCTTTATTTTTGCAAATCCATGTAGGTAACATCGATATTATAATCTATGGTAATGCTTTATAATAAACAAAGTTGAGAAAGACTTGTGCCCCTTATTTTTGTCCAACGATCAATAATTATAGATCTTTTGATCGCTTCTATCTCAGAATTGTAAAATACGCGCGAGTCGCAGAAAAATAAATTACTGTATATTTGGATATTTATTGTCTATAAAAATTCTGTTCGCGTGAGCACTTGGATTGCGAGTATTTACCAGTCAAAGGGTTAACGAGATTCCAGAAACACCCAAATCTTCGTCATCCAACGGACCGTTTCGCGTGCCTCGAAAGTGGTCGAGCACACTTGGCTCGTCATCCACCTCCATCCTTTCCATCCCGAGCGACGATGAGCCATATTACGTATGCGGCGGCGTGCCGCTCAGTCTCGATTAGTATGCCGCGAAAATAAACCATTTCGCCTCGCGTGCAGTTAGAAAAATTAGTTTTATCTACGAGCCGGGGCATCTGATATACAGGGCACGCAGCCTTGGCAACCGGAAGTTCTCTCTTTCTCTGTCTCCCTCTGTTTCTCCGTTTCACTGGAGCGCGCGCAGAGGAGGAAGTCGAGTCTGGAGTCTGGGTCGAGGCGGGCTGCAGAGCCCCGGAGGGCAACAATTGTGCATTCATCGGGCCAAGGGGCTCTAATTAAAACGCATTGTTTATATTCTTCGCAGGAAGCTTCTCGCCCTCGCTCTCCCTAGACGTGCATCGTCGTCCAACGCCCCAACGCGCCCCTCTCCGCCCCGTTTCCCAGGGGTTCTCTTTAGGTAACTTCCCGCCAACTCCAGTTCGGGGATCGAGCGGGACGACAGAGTCGAAAGTTTCTCCGTGAAAAGTGTCTCCCAGTCGCGTGAGCTTCTTCGCGTTAACGCTTAGCCGACCGAACGGGGAGATCTCCCATTTTGTCCTCAACAGAGCGCTGCAATTGATTCTATTTGCTTTTGTTATTAGTTGGTCCTGAGTTAATGTTGAATTTATTAAAAATTGTATTTTGAAAAATTTATGAACAGTACCAGTTCAAGATTAACTAATAATAAAAACAAATAGAATCAATTGCAGCGCTTTGTTGAGGACAAAATGGGAGATCTCCCCATTCGGTCGGCTAAGTGTTAACACTTCACCGACTGGGAGCCTATTAATCGGCTTTCTGCATGCTTCGCTTGTAAATTTTCTAACGTTCCTTCATAAAACGAAGGTAACACGTTTCTGAGCGATATCATATGTGTACAGTAAAGAAATATGAAACTATTAATTACGTGAAGAAAATTTTAATACGCGCGACATCGTTGAGGGTCATTTTTTCACCCTATAGCTCGAGATCGGTGTCACGTTTCTAAGGCGCGTGTCCACTTGTATGTTATAAATAGGTATTGAGGTAAACAGGATTGAATGAATCGCAGTCCTCTTTCCGGAAGGCTACGTAGCCTTTCCCATTCAGTGGCTAGATCCTTCAGGACAAAGGTTCTATCTTTTAGACGTGGGGTTGCTTGTCGTTCCTGATGAGCAACCTTTGTTCGCTGGTGTGCCAAAATTAACCCTTTGTACTCGAGAAACGACTCCATAGTCGTCCAATGATACTAATTTCAATGATTTTCAAACATCAAATCATTTATTAAGATTTGTTGTTATTGAACGTCATTTGGTTTAGTTAAACAATATACAAAAATTCACACGTGTGACTGTTTAACCCTTTGAATTTGAACATTTGCGAAATTATCATTTGGAGACTGAGAGTCGCTTTTTGAGTGCAAAGGGTTAATATAATATATATATGCAAATATAATATAAATATAAAGATAAATTTAATTTATGGATTTGACTTTGTTATTTTCAACGATAAATCTTTTTTTTTAAATTTACTTTTTATTTATAATGTTTTTGACATGTACGTATACAGGTAAATACAGAGATGTCAATATGTATATTTTTTCGACCAGAAGAAATTAAATATATAGTTGCGATTTATTCGATGAAATATTTGATTCTATCATCGTAGTAGTTATATTATCGCATTTATAGTAGCGGACAAAAGTTTAAGACTAAAGGGTACAAAAAAATATATTAATGAATTAATAAGTAGCAACAGTATATTAATAAAAAATAAAAATTATGAATAAAATTTGTATTCTATACTATTCAATAAATGGCGTTTTACCATAATGACGATAACAAAGAATAGATAAACAATACTTGTGAATCGTAAAATTATGTTTTACACTATCTTGTCGTCTTAAACTCTTGTCCGCTCCTGTATAAGGTGCGTTTCCATTTACATCGTTCCTGCAGACCACGGTCATTTGAAGCTCGCTGTACGACACGTGATGGAAATTTGTAAACATTCATTAGCACGCTAGTGCGAGCCTAAATCGCTCGCGCGTCAAGCGATAAGCCAACATAAATTAGTCGCGAGCACGTGGACAAGTTTTCTGATCTTCTACAACAATTTCATCGTCGCAAACTGTACTCTGCGACATCCACGGCACATCTTACACCCGCCTTTATGTTTCTTTGGACGCGTTGCTGGGTTTGTTCTCTCGGAGAAAGGGACGGGCGAGAGACGAGAAGCAGCAACTCCTCGAGGCGGTGGCTGGCTGTTTGCTCGCGGAACGTTTCCGAGTGAAAGGAACGTTTTGCTGGGATACACGTGCGCGCCGTGTTCCCTGTGGATTGTTTGGTGGGGAAACATAGAGAACGCGCGGCCAGGATGGAATTTGGAGCGACGAGACGAGAAACGGAGTGGCTTTTCTTAGACGTGGAACGCGGAGGGGGTGTTGCAATTTTGAAGGGCGGAGAGGAGGCGACGCCACGGGAAGATGAAGTGCGATCTTAGATGACGCGTCGGGGAAATTGAGGTAGGTTCTGTGGGATTACAGATGTATAAACGAAGAACCTTACATGCCATTACTGCTGTGGAAGGTTTCTTCAAATGTAATTCACTTCCGTCGCGCTGTTATTCTGAGAATTCTTCTTAAAATAGCGTTAATTTTAACAGAACGCTTAGAAATACTACAAGCACCGTACTATACGATATTTTATCGAGGTTATAAACGGTTGTAACATTCACTCGTGAAATCGTGTATTACATCCTAAGTATTGGTCAGTGGACAAAGACCAAGACAAAGACCCTTTGCACTCGAAAGGTGACTGTTAGTCACCAAATGATAATTTTGCAAATTTTCAAACTCAATGGGTTAAATAGCCGTATAAGTGAATTTTAGTATATTGCTTAACTAAACCAAATGAAATTCAGTATGAGTAAATTTTATTAAATATTTTGGACTCGACAATGTTTGAAGTTAGTATTATTGGATGACTACGAGCCACCTCTTGAGTATAAACGGTTAATATATTGAAGTTCACGACGGATATGGTTCTTCGATATACACTGAGAGACTGCCTGGGTGTTCAGATAAAGCTAGGAGAAAATTGAAGAGGTAACTCTATGCAACATTCTAAGACGAAAATCAAGAGTAACCAAATTGCATTTGACGCTTTGTTTATTAGTTATAAGCAATTAAAGGAACGGGCTATTTTACGCCTGAGAGCAGGCAAACGGGGCAACACGGTAGGTCACAGTGCAGCCGGCGATTTGCCTGCTCTCAGGCGTAAAATAACTAGTTCCTTTAATTGCTTATAACTAATAAACAAAGCGTCAAACGCAATTTGTTTACTCTTGATTTTCGTCTTAGAATGTTGCATAGAGTTACCTCTTCAATTTTCTCCGAGCTTCGTCCGAACACCCGGTATAAGTTCGACAGAGTGACGTATACCATTGAACTAATTAGTCATACCGCTTAATTAGAGATGTCGTGATTAGGGCATCATCTCTAACACTAAGCATTACACTAGCCCAACAATACTGTACTACAGTGTTCTTTTCAATATTCCATCGAAAATACCCGAACTATTCAAACCAAGCTGTACCCGAAATAAAGTACACTATCCCTACGAGGCGATCGAAGAACAGGGACACGCGTCGTTGACGGTTTACGTCAATTAAAGGGGAATTGGACCCGAGCCCCGGGCGATACGTTACACGGCTGCGAATTACGTTCACGCCTGAATGAGAAAAGATGGCGACGAAGATCGAGGGGCTGCAGCATGGAGGGTGACAGACCGAGGACGGAAAGAGGGTTGAAGAACAAAAAACGGGCTCTAGCAGAGGGACGGGGCACGCGGAATCGGATTTGCCTGGCACTTTCATTTCGCGTCCCGTAACTCGTGCAGGGCTTGACGTGCCGGACGAACGTGCCCGCCTGGCGAACTTCCTCTTGCCCCTCGAGAAAATTACGCCTCGATACAAATCGTGGCCGCGTTTCGAGCAGCCCGACGAAAATTGTCGCGAACGGTCGTTACTTCGCATTCAGCTGGGTCTAGCCTGGCCATTCTGCAGATGGTTAACCGTGCTCGATTTCGGAACTTGGGCAGACTAACGAGCGAGAACAATTTGAGGCCAGGTTGGATTTGCATCTCCGACTTTTCTTTCCCTTTTTTTTTCTTCATTCTTTCTTAGGATTGATTTTGCACCTTGGACAGATTAACGAGCGAGAACAATTTGAGGCCAGGTTGGATTTGTATCTTCGATTTTTCTTTTGATCGTTTCGGTTAGTCCTAGAATTTGCCAATTTCACACATGGATCGCACAAAAATGCCTAAACAGCGATGAGAACGGGCTATCCCTTGCAGTTTTCGCGAAGATTACCCTGAAGGAGCTTCGTTCCTCGTCTTTTTCTGTGCCCCAAGTTTTAATACGTTGATCGACGGATAAATCTTGTCCCATTCGAGCAAACATCCTGTTATGAGAAACTCGCGTGCGTCGAGAGAACTTGCTGGGAAATTGAAACAAAGTTCAACGAAGTCTCGCGAGGTTTCCGACGGAAAGTTCGTCGGGGAATTACTTAGGTGACTCCGGTGGAGGTGCAACGGCTGTGAAAAGTTATTTATTTCAACGTTTTTGCAGCGGTTAATCAGACTCATGTAATTCTTTATATGATACATGAAAATCGATCGAGTGTACAAAATTTAAGCGAACATTAAACATAAAATGTGGAACTTGATTGAAAAATATTTCAGTAGGTACAGTAGCGGGCAAAAGTTTAAGACCAAGGGGTTAAAGAAAATAAATAAATTAATTAATAAGAAATAACTGTATAAATAATATTTTCATTCTATACTAATCAATAAATAGTGTTCTACCATAACGTCAACCGTGAATGTACAGTACAGGACAAAAGTTTCAGATCAAGGGGTCAAAGGAAATGAATGAATTAAGTAATTAGAAATAACAGTATAAACAGAATTTGTATTCTGTGCTAATTAATAAATAGTGCTCTATCATAATGACAACCGTGAATGTACAGTGGCGGACAAAAATTTAAAACAAAAAAAGTAAATTAGTTAATTAATAAGAAATAATAGTATAAATAAAATTTGTATTCTATGCTAATCAATAAATAGTGTTCTACCGTAATCATAATAAAGATGGATCGATTAACAACATTCGCAAACCATAAAATTATGTTTCACATTGTACTCCCGTCTTAAACTTTTGTCCGCTACTGTACGTGGAAATCGCTCTGCAGCCAGGACAACACGAACGTGTGTGTGCCGCGGAATTGCGAATTCCTGTAATTACAAGGTACGGTGCACTAAAAAGGGCAGAAGCGACCGTTGCGAGGACGAAAACTGGATCGATAAGGCGAACTCTAAACGCAGTTCCGGGGACGTAAAGAGAACGGAACGTTCGTCATTAGCTCGGACGAGACAGCGTCGTAAAGCGCGAAAAGCGGCGTTGAATTTTACAACGTTCAAGCGAACTTTACGTTCCAACAGATTTCGGCCGGACGTTACGAAACGTCGCCAGCTGCGACGTAATAAGACCTCGAATTTCGTTCTCTGATGGACAAAAGATTGGGGCGAATTGCCCGCTGTTGGAACGGTTTTATATCCGCTGCCATCTTGCACGGACAATTGTATTCATGCTACCAAATGATCGTGGCCTTAACACATTGTTGAGCAGCCACGAATAAACTCGTGATCGACGTGATTGTTTTTGTATGTTCTCGAAAATCATACAGTGCAATTGTTATTCAGCATACCACAAGCTATGTCTTTCGCTAATAATATCCGTCAAGTTGTGTCTCTTTTGAAATAAAAAAAAAATTGTTCGACGAACATTGCTTCATCGATAAAAATGTTATAACATTTTAGTAACGTGCAAGTTTGCTAAAAAACGTACAGTCCCATTCGTAAATATTACAGATTTCTTAACGATCCGCAATGTGTTAACAGTTGAATAATAAAATTTATTAAAGTTTATTTATGTTGTTTTACTTCCACATCCAATTATAAAGTAATAGCCGATGATATCGGGTAAATTTTCGGAAAAATTGCCGGTCAAAAATGCGTTAACATTTCTCTAACCGTGCCGTTTTCGTGCGATCTCACATTTTGGTATAATTTCCTGAAAACACTTTAACATGCACGATTCCACAGACATATTCAAATTGTTTGCATAGAACCTCTAATCGGTAAGGCAAAGATCCTTTATTTAAATATAAAATAGCTTTATTCGAAGTATGTTCGCTTGACTTTTTCTTCGGATTAAAATTTTAAGTTAAAATTAAAGCTTTTTAAGTTAAAATAAAAAATTTTTTAATTTCAAGTCAAAGTTGTAAATTGTAACCAGCGATCGTTTCGGTGTGGAATATTTATAGAAACAAATGTTCACCGTACAAGGTGCGTGATACAACGAAATAAATATTTAAATTTATCTGAAGGTCATAAAAATAACATTTAAATATAACGATATAATAATAAATATAACGATATAATAATAAATATAACGACATAATAATAAATACAACAGACATTTAAAACCCTTAATTATCATTATTATTATTATGGTATCTGAAACGTGTGATTCGCCATAAAATTTAATCAGCTTGTTTCCCCAGTTTAAAAGTTCTGTCTCTTGCTATACCTCTCACCCCTTTTCCCCATTTTTCCCGACACCTCCCTTGGCAGGGACGAGAGACACGGGTCTCCCCGTTGCTTCCGTTTTCACCCCACCGTCGGCTGCCACCCCATCGTGGCGGGCTATCGCGTTAACAAGCATATTTTACATTTCATCGCAGTCACTTAACGCGACCGTTTTCTTGCCACGGATCGGCTGCGTTACATCGGATCGATTAGGCGTTAGGGGGGGGTGAATTGTGGCAATGGCTCAATTACTTACTAGCCGGGCCACGCGGATGTTTAATGGTAATTGTTTAGGGTGTTTGATGGTTTGAAAGGGTATGCTTGATTGAAATATAGCAAACTGCTTTCCTTCGGTTGCTTCCCTTTGGAAACAGGAATTACTATTTTATGGGGCCGGGTGAGATGATATTTATTCATAAATTGGAATAGAAATTAGAAATAGAAAATGTTCTCCATCTTCTTCCGTTTCTATAAATATATCATTACCACAAGTATAGAAGATATACGGAATTTTTTTAATTTCACGGATTTCGGATTTTATGAGTAAAATTTGCAAGAATAATAATTATTATTCGTAGCAATTTTTGTTGAGTTTTATTGATGGAACGATAAAAATATACCCAAATCTATTTCCCTCTCGGTTCTGCAATTCAAAATCCTTTTTTATGTATACCTGTTCCTGAATGGTTGAATACAGAAAGAGATATGCAAGAAGTGTTAAGACCAAAGAGTCAACGAAATTAAACTAATTTATAAGGAATACCACAGTAAAAAAAATTTGCATTCCGTGCTAATGAATAAATAGTGTTCTACCATGATAACAATAAAAATAAATATGCAGATAATATTTGCAGATCATAAAACCATGTTCTATATTCTCCTCTCATCTTAAACTTTTGTCCGCTACTCTATCTATATAAATGTGACAAACATTCTTATTTCTAGTAAAAGTTCACAAAGAGCAAAAAAAAATAGTGTACCTATTTAAAAAAATTTCATCTCGCTTAAAACGTTCAATTTTCCTGTGACACATTACCAATCAAATTTTTTATTCTCAATTAATCACGCGAATAGATACTTCTATCACGAACAATAAACGAGTAAACAATTCGCTACGCTACGACCATTGTAAACCCTTGTGAAACCCCAAAGAAGCCCCTGCTCCGTTTCACCCATCCAAAGCGCAGGGCTATGAAAAAAAAAGAAGAAAAAAAGAAAGGAAAGAGGTCACCGTCCACGGGAAACCGTAAACCACCCGAAAAAGTGGTCGCGCGGACCGACGACGGGTCTCGAAGGGCGGGACGTAAATCACGGCAGATATTTCTCGGTTTATCTCGCCGGTGTCGGCTGCGAATCAATTACCGGCGGGGCGCGAGAGGCGATCGAGCGTGGTCGCTCGATTCCTCGATCCGCCCTCGATCCTCGTGCCACGTTACCCACCCGTCGTAATTCTCCCCGTGCCACGACGATAGCGTCATATAACGTTTCTGCCTAACGACCGCGTGTAATACCGATAAAGGAACGGTAAAAACCGGCTGCCGGCCGTTCCTTTCGCCACCAACCTCCCCCCCTATCCCGTTTCGCCACCCTCGTTAATCTGTCGACGCGTCGCTGACGAGTTCCGGCGCGAGCAACCGTTTCCGTTGTCGCGGGATCCTCCGTCGCGAGTGTTCGATTCGAAACACGGTTGGCATCGATCGTTCCCCTCGATCGTTCGTTTCCTCGATCCTCCTCCGTTGTCTTTAATCTCGCTTCCGCCCTTTAACGAACGACCGCCAACCGTGCATGAAAACGGGGCAAAGGGGGAGGATTGGTGTTAGGGGGTTGGATAGGCGGACGGTTCGCGGGGTTGTCGTTCAATCTCGCGTCGGGCGACAGGTCGCGGAGGGATAGGAACGGCAGAAGTTGCGCGACGTATCCGGGGGGTGTGTGGGGCAGAGGGGGTGGGCAAGGGGTGAAAAAGTTGACCGAGTTCCGGGAGATTTATAAGCGAACAACGCGTCCCGGCGTCCCGTGTCGACCTGTTAACTGAAATTTACCAGCTGCCGTTGGTTAATCAGCGGCGCGGCCGCTTCCGGTGTGTTCGCGGATTTTTGTCACGATGATTCGAGGATTTCTGGTTTAATATCGTTCGTGAAATGTGCGGGCAAATTTTATCGGTCTGTGCGCCGTTCGGACGCATCGATCGATACGGGCGAATTTTTGTCGGGTTTCGAAAGATTGAAGAGGGTGTAAAATATTTTATTAGTCCTGGATAACTAAATTTAAATTTGTGTTACTCTGCAACTGATCGTTCGACTCATACACTATGAATTTAAAACATGTATATTTTTATATTTCTGTTGTACTTTTATTATCAGTATTTATATATTAGAAATTACTATGTAGTGTATACTTCTGTTATTGATCACATTAATAATAATAATAATAATAATTCTACTATACCACACAACATTCATTTATTTTCCACTTATTGCTCACTCATACCATCACGTATGACCTCTATTACTTTCATCGTATCAACAATCCATTATTTTTAATTTCATGTACTCCAAGGTCCATGGCCCTTACAAATAAATAAACAAACAAACAAATAGAGCTTATACCGAATTTCACCTATCTTTTCCTTCCTTTCGCCTATTTCGTTCGCCACGCCAGAGAAACTACTTATACACCGATAATAGCGTTTCCTTCATTACAGCAATCCCGAATAGAAATTCCTCGATCACTTTATTACCTTCGAAGCTTCCAAAGCTCCCGTACTCGTATCACATCGAATTACTTTTACACCGAAGTAATTATTTTCAGGGCTTTCAGGTTACCACACGAGCCAATAACAGAGAGACTAATTAGATGGCCTATTTTAGGCGCAACACCCTGTAGAACCTCTGACAGACGAAGACCTTAAAATCACCCTGCAATCTCCGCAGGCTCATCCATCCTCGCGTACGCGCACACACTCTTGTGTATACGTGTGTGTGCGTTGTGCACGTGTGGATCCACCACAGAAGAGGATCGAAATACCTGGATATCCGGTGGCGTGCACCACGAAGACACACGGTTCCCTCGCCAAAATTCTCTGGCACGGTGATTTGGAATCCGCAGATAGGGTGAAGTACGGACGTGTGGCCTGATGCAGTGGCTGGCTACCGGCAAAGGGAAACGAAGTCTGCCGCCGGTGCGAGGCGGGAGAAGGGTGGAAAAGAGCCATGAGATATCAAACCGACCACACACGCTCGCACTTACACGTATTACCCTGAAAACGAGCGGTTCGAGCCACCTCGAACGAGCTTACGTTCACGAGTCGGTGTCTCTGTCCCTCTGAAGAAACCGAACGGAAAGAGAGTGAGAAAGAGAGAGGAAGATCGCTGATCCAGGCTGGCCTGAATAGTAACGAGGAGAAGCGGTGGTCGTCCCTCTACCTGGAATTCGTTTTTCGAAGAAAAAAAAACCGCCCACTCAGCAGGGGGCAGGGGCGGAGAGGAGAAAACAGAAGCAATTTGAGGGTTACACGAAAATGGCTCTCGGTCGGGCCCGCCTCTGGTTCCATTTGTGCTTCTCTGTCCCGGGAAGTTGTAAGAGGAAGAATCTTCGTTCTTCATCCGGTAGCTCGAGAAAATTTCGTACGTTTCCTACGTCGAAGTTCTCGCGACCCGCACGCGAATCACGTTCGCCGCCCCTGTCTCTTGTCCCTGTTCTCGGACGACGGAGGAGACGGCGGGTTCGAGTTGATTTGACGAGCGCCGCGACGCGGGTGCCGGCCTCCCTTTGACGTGGATCGAATTGCTTTTCTGATCTAGTGCCTCTGCTGCGGCGGAACTCTGGCGCGGTTCTCGCACCGATTCGTTCTCTCTCTCTCTCGGTTTCTTCCATCTCGTTTCGCCGTCGCGGGACGCGCTTCGATTTTCCGGAGCTCGTATTGGCAGCTAATTCTATCGCACTTGGCAACCTGCTCGATCGTGTATAGATTTAGGTATTCCATTTGGATCGCGTTCCCAGGCGATTCTCGTAAATAGAGTATCGCTGCTCGATGCTACGCGACGTTTATGTGTTCCAGCGAAACCCTCTATCCTGCTACCGTAATAACTGGCGAGCATACAGAATTCTATGAACCGTCTAACATTTTTAACGGACCATACTATACTATAGGGTAACTTTCGCGTATTCTGTCTCATTGTCATTACTTAGGTTTGTTAAAAAAGGAATTTTCGTCGCTTTTGTTCACCTCGCAGACTTTCTCACCCCGACTCACCTTGCTTAACCCTTTGAGTGTTAAATATTGCCGGTCGAAGTGCTTCCCGTGGACGGCGCTCTATTAACAATTGTCTTGCTTTAAATGGGAGCAAAGGAAAATTGACAAACGCATTTACGAGTCCATAATCCAAGGAAGTAACTTTCCTCAGAGACGCATATATGCGTCCATAATCCACACGAGTAACTTTTCTCCAAGACGCATATATGCGCCCATAATTCACGCGAGTAACTTCCGCCAGAGACCCATATACGTGCTCATAGTTTTCGTCAGACGCATATATGCGTCCGCAGCAGTGAAAGGGTTAAACCACCGCCGTGGATGAACGACACCCGGAAACGACCAACTTGAAACCTTCCACCAAAAAATTCCGCCAAAATCTCCGCAGAAAAAGATCGTGTATCCATCCGGAGAAAGGGGTGGCAATAGCAGCGTACGAGGGTCGATGACGGGGGTGTCGAAAGTCCGACGGCCACGAAATACGTACACGGAACGGTTTGATTCCCCGTTGGCAGAAAAGCAAAGCCCTTCGCGTATTTGCGAAACGCGCCGCCGGCATACGAATGCACCCCCACCGTCCCCCACCCCCGCCCTCCTTCGACCCAGCCCTGTGCACGGACACACAAGCGGGAGGGACAGGCACGGTGCACGCGTGTGCGTGCGCTCCGAGACACGCAACCGTTGCGGTTTATCCACAGTCAATAAAGGCTGCCTGTCAGCATGAATACCAACAGCAGCGGATCCAAAGCTGGCCAACCCCGCCGCCCCTCCTCCACACCCCCTCGTCCTTCTGCTTCGGTCGGCGGCGGTGGAATCGCGCGGTTGCGGCTCAGCCCGGCGCGAGATTTACCATGGCCCGTACATCATACGCACGTGCGTGTTTCGGCGTTATCGTAAACGCGCTGCCAAGGAGATATCGTGTCCCATACCCTGGCATGTACTCCAGGGAGTAGATTTTGCGAGGCCCACCGCGGACAGGCGTGTCTCGACATCGAATTCTAAGGAGGACTACCTGGGCAACGGGACAAGGTGCGGCGAAGAGGTGCAAGCTGCAAAAGGGTGGTGGGTTGTGGATTTTGGTGAGAGCAGTTTGTGGGATTGGTTTAGAGAGGACTGTAGGGGAAGTGGATTTTGTAATATAAGGGAGGGTGCTTTGTGGGATTGGTTTAGCTTTGTCGGGGAGGTAGGTTTGGTAATAAAAGGAAGGGTGATTTGAGGAATTTGGTCAGAGGGGTTTGTGAAATTAATTTAACCAGAGGTGTTGAGAAAATGGATTTAGTAACATAAAGAAGGGTAGTTTGTAGGATTCGTTAAGGTTTGGATATCGGAAAGGTGAGTTTGGTAATAGGAGGAAGGGTGGGTTGTGGATTTGGGGGGGAGCAGTTTGTGGGATTGGTTTAGAGAGGACTGTAGGGGAAGTGGATTTTGTAATATAAGGAAGGGTGATTTGTGGAATTTGGTCAGAGGGGTTTGTGAAATTAATTTAACGAGAGGTGTTGAGAAAATGGATTTAGTAACATATAGAAGGGTAGTTTGTGGGATTCGTTAAGGTTTGGATATCGGAAAGGTGAGTTTGGTAATAGGAGGAAGGGTGAGTTGTAAACTTTTGGTGGTTCAGCAGGAGGTGTCGAAGAAATTGATTTGTTAATATAAGGGAGAGTGATTTGTGGATCTTAGAGAGATGAGTTTGTGGGATTGACTTAGTGAGGGGAGAATGAGGAACTGGATTTTTTAATATAAGGGAGGAAAGTTTGTGATGTTTGGTAAGAAGTGTTTGTGGAATTGGTTTAACGAATGGCTTTGAGATGGATTTGGTAACATTGATCGGTCGTGTAGAGGGTAGGAGTTTTCGGAAATTTTTTGGACACTGACTATAAATTTATGGAAGTGTTAGAAGGGTGTATTTGGGGCATTTTGGGGTATATTTGGGTGTATTTCACTATCTCTGAATGGTATAGGGATGAGAGTTTTGAAAATTTCTCGAAGATTGATTTTATGTCAAAGATTTATGAGATGATTTCTTGTTGGCGTCACATAGGAATGGGAATATGCAGCTGTCGAAAGATTTCACAAACTGAATTTCAATTGATAAAGTCGAAAGTTTCTAAGTGAAAAAGGGAAGTTTCCAGAGTTTTTGTGAAATCATTTTTTTTCCCCACTACACGAAGTCGTAGATAGCGTTCGAGAAGAGTCCCGCATAGAACGATTTCTATCGGTCGAGGAATATAAAAGTTTGTGGAACGATGATGGGCGTGTTTGCAGAAGGCGTATGACAAGGGTATCTTTTCAAAGTGAGATTCTCCTTCTTGTACCAACGATATTATTGGAAAGCGTTCAACGTAAGTTTTTAAAATTTTCGTCGTATAAACTCGGAGTCACTATGCAATTCTCTGACCATAACTTCAAGCCTATCACGAGCAGAGTAAATATTATGTCGCAGAATTATGAATGATCTATTGTTCTGATATACAATCTTAAATGGCCATATACGTTGTCCAGCTCTCCTGTCACTCATTCATTTGCATGCTCGATCCAGGCCCGTAAAACTTTCTGTTATGTTCTTATCGAATAGATATTTAACTAGGTTCCTATACTCTGACCCCATAAACCGGATATACGAATTAGCTAATAAGTACTGGTCTAAACTTCATTTTCTTAATGTTTCTTTACACTCTTTTAGAACAGCCGCTTATAAATTATTCTAAATGTACATATACGTCGATCAAAAATTCTAATATTTCTCCTTTGTTCTACTGATTATATTTGTCATCACTTTATAAAAATTGTATTCTACTGTTTATTAATGTGTTTTGTTTTTCCCGTTCAATTAAATAAATAAATAAATATTGTAAGTTCCCTTCGGAACGTTTGTCCTAAGCTACATCGAATCGAAGCCCTCCTTCCCTCCAAAGGTTACACTGACGTAACCTCCAAGGACTTCTTACCGGAGTATCCGCGTATCGGCAACGAATTGGAGGGTTCCAAGGACAGAGGTTCGGCGAAAAGAGACGCGCGAGTACTTCTTCCCGAGGCTTCCTATCTCAGAAGATCCTGGCAGATAAAGAAAACCGTTTCAATTTCCCTAATGCTTGCAGCGTCTCGCTTTCGCGTTACAACCGGTCCCTCCCGCCATTGCCCGCCCCAAGTCGTCACTCTTCTTTATTTATTTTTCAACCGCCCTCCCGTTCCTTTTCCCTTCTATTTTTTTCCCTCTTCTCTCCAGCTTCCGGTTCGCGTTCTCCGCGGCTTTCCGCCACTCGTTTCAATCTCAACTGAAATCTGCTGCGGCTCCCCGCGCGATCCATCCCCCTCGCCGACCCCCCGCGCCAACCATTGGCCGCTGACGGAAAGAACCTTAGTCGGATAATCCGTACGGGATCCGGACAATGTGAGTAAGGATCGAAAGAAGTGCAGGTCACTCCTCGCAAATCCGATTAATTCCCCGCCCCGGGAATTGCCGTTTCCGTTCCGCTTTTCCCTCCATTTTTCCATCCCCTCTCACGGCTCTCGCTCGGCGCCTCCCAATTTGACGACGGAACGCCAGCTGCTTCGGACACGCGAAGTGGTTTCGAATGTTTCGGCGGAGAAGGATGTTCGTTTTTGTGGGTGCAGTTGGTGGGATCCGAAAGGGTAGATTGTTTCATGGATGAAGGCGGTTTTGAGAGACCTGAGGGGAAATTCAGACCCTTTCAGGGTTAGGCTTTCGATGCGAATATTAAAACTACTCTTATTGAAGCCTTCAAAATTGCCAATGAATTTTAATGAATTTTATCGCAGAAATTTCAGCTTCACAGACCATGTACTCCGATCTTTATTAAACTTTTACTGTAATGTTTAGTTCGCGAGGTATAGCCAGAAATGAAATACTTTATTTATGTTAAACGGTGTTCTTTATTCAGCAGTTTTCATTTTTTCAGAGCGAGTGAGTGATTAATTGCTCTGCGTCTATTCTCGTAGTATATTCAGTGTTTCTCTTTAAGTATGTGTTATGGTTCTAGGTCTTTATCGTAAGATAAACTTTCAACAACTTTCAACCGTTTTTACTCTATCGTGGAAACGGTACATCAATCGTCGACGAATAATAATAAATTCCGTGGAATGTTCGGTATTATTGATTCACAAGGCCACTTTATCTCTTCCTTGACGATTACTTTGACTCTTAACATCTAGATACAAGACTTGGATGTTCTGATGTTATTCTTCTACATTTTTCTTCTCCCAGTGGGTGAACACCGAACGCCTTTTAAGGAATCGGAAAGATGGCAGGCGGGAGAGGGAACTGGACAATTTGAAGGTGGAGGGAAAAATTCTGAAAAGGGAATTTACTGGTGGAAGGGTTGCTCTAGTGGGTTAGGCTCTGACCCAGGGGATTTGCAATGGTCCAAACGTGGTGGCTATAAACCAAGGCCAGTTTCCCCAATAAGCATAAATGATTATCAATCCCTAACATTCAATACTTTAGATTTCCAGAAACGAACGCATGATTCTAAATCGTGTATAAAACACGGAATAAAACCAGCGCTGAATACGACAAAGATCATCGAAACGACCGTTTTATGAGATGTTCTCTGGTGAAAAGTTGAGTTCAGGTTGTTAACAAATTCGCAATCCTCGCTTGTTCCCTCGTTCCCTGTAAAACTGATAAATTTCCAGGGTGGTCATAATGAACGGCGGCCGGCTTTCGGCCGGTTAACCGGCAATAAAGCCCGAAACTTTTCGCCCGCGATAATGAAGTGCACGCGTGTAAACTGCGCGTTGGCCGGCTATTACGACTTATATAAAACCGAGCGGCCGCGTCGGTAATTAAAACGCTTAATCAAACCGGCTTTACGCCAGGTCGACGTTCTTTCGGAACGCATCGGCGTTCGCGCGGCTCGCCGAGCGTGTAGCGATCGATCAGCTCGAAATTTTTGCGTTAGATAGTTAGAAGCTTGACGGTTCGTCCAGGAGACGCTTCTTTTTCGCGGTGTTTTACGACGATTATCTTTTGACCGATTTTTCGACTATTTTTCGAAACGCAAAAATGTATCTGAATTGTTATGTGAAAGGGGAAAGAAATATTAATGTCGTGTCTCTTTTTCTCTAGTCCTTGGTCTCTCTCCTCACGTATATTTTCTAATAAACGTTACACTTGATTTGTTTTAGAAAAGAGGGATTACTGAAGTTGCCATTTTGAAGTCCCTTCTTTAAATTCTGCAAAGTATTGTAATATTTCCTTCTACCGTACGTTTTCATCCACGAATCCTTCCCAAATCTAGTAATAGCCAACAGAGGGGAAAAAAATAATTACTTAATTAACAAAAATAAACGTTATAAATAAAATTTGTATTCTATGCTAATCAATAAATAGTGTTCCACCATAACGGCGATAAAAATGAATAGATAAACGATATTTGCGAACCATAAAATTATGTTTCACACTGTCCAGTCGTCTTGAATTTTTGTCCGCCGCCGTAGTAAGTCTGCACTCGCCGGAAGTCAGGTTGTAGTAGCCAAATAGATGGAAACGGGGAGAAAGAAGAAATTCGTTTCCCCGAGTTGCTTCGCCGGAGGCAAGAATTACGAGGAAGTTTCGAAGATTAGAGGAACGCAATTAAGAACGTGTCAGGCTTTGTAGCGCAGGCTGGGTTCAAGCCCCTTTGTCAAAGGTGCTGGCCTCCTTCTTTCCCAAGGAAACAACACCGGCAAACACTCGACTTAGCCCCGGCGTGCTTGACCAGAAATCTTCGCTGGCCCCGGCGATTTACGTAATGCCGCGGGGATTCAATTGCGAACACGTTGCATAAGCTTCGCCGCGGGCCTCGGTTAAATGGAACGTTTAATACGTCAAGAGCGTAATGGCGTGTGTCGTAACAGGAGAAACGGATTTGCCAGGGCGATACGCGGTCGTATCGTTATCAGCGTTCGAGATTCCCCTTCGATTAATCCTCGGGAAACGAATCGTTTTCAATAGACGTGAGTGACGAACGCACGGTCAGTCACTTTGGCCTGCGACCGAATTTTTAACGCAAGGTACAGTTGCGGAGGAAAGTTTAAGGCGACAGGACAATGTGAAACATAATTTTATGGTTTGCGAAAATTGTTAATTGATCCATCTTTATTGTGATTATGGTAGAACGCTATTTATTGATTAGCATAGAATACAAATTTTATTTATAGTTATGTCTTATTGCTTAATTCATTCATTTCCTTCGACCCTTTGGTCTTAAACTTTTGTCCTCTACTGTACATTCACGGTTGTTGTTATGGTAGAACACCATTTATTGATTAGCATAGAATACAAATTTTATTTATACTATTATTTCTTGTTAATTAATTAATTTACTTTTTTTGTTTAAAATTTTTGACCGCTACTGTACATTCACGGTTGTCATTATGATAGAGCACTATTTATTAATTAGCATAGAATACAAATTTTATTTACACTCTGTTATTTCTTATTAATTAATTAATTTACTTTCTTTGGTCTTCAACTTTTGTCCGCTACTGTACATTCCCGGGTGTTAAAGGTGATCTGTTGATTAAATAGGTACGCAGAGAGTTTCGATCGAGATGGACGGACGTTGGTTTAATATACGGCGATTCATTTTATTTTATTATCACCTTGAATATCATTAGATTTACGGACGTTTCTTGTGTATCTATTTCCAATATACTTATATTAAGGAATAAGGTATACATCGAACAGAAGTTGAAATTGCAGAACTGAAAGGGTATTTGTGTCGCTCCATCGATAAAAGCAAAAATTGCTAGGAATAATAGTAATTGTTTTTGTAAATTTTGCTGATTAAGTTCCCGAAAACTTGCTGATAGATAAGAAAAATGTCCAATATACATATATATTATTTATACTCTTTATAATATATATTTACATTAAGGAATAAGGTATACATCGAACAGAAGTTGAAATTGCAGAACTGAAAGGGTATTTGTATCGCTCCATCGATAAGAGCAAAAATTGCTAGGAATAATAGTAATTGTTTTTGTAAATTTTGCTGATTAAGTTCCCGAAAATGTACTGATATATAAGAAAAATTTCCAATGTACATATATATTATTTATACTGTTTATAATATATATTTACATTAAGGAATAAGGTATACATCGGACAGAAGTTGAAATTGCAGAACTGAGAGGGCATTTGTGTCGCTCCATCGATAAAAGCAAAAATTGCTAGGAATAATAGTAATTGTTTTTGTAAATTTTGCTGACGAAGTTCCCGAAAACTTGCTGATAGATAAGAAAAATAGGTTTCCATGCACATAAATAATAATTGTATAACGTTTCTCGTATACTATCAAGGAGAGAGCAGCTAGAATGGTTTCGAGCGGAGACGAGTTAATGCAAGGAAGTTCTCCTCCGGGCTTTTCTGTAGGCAAGCGACCAGGATAATCCGCGGGATCAGCCCTATCGAAGCGAAATCCCCTCGGAAGTATCGTCTTTTCTTCGCGTAAAACGAGACTCATTCGTTATAATTGCGTCCGTTGACGAGCTGGAATTTTTCAGGGCGAAGCCGAATGATCGGCGGGGGGTCATCGAAGACCCCGGAGAATCTTTTATGGCTTTTTTCTTTCTTTAACTTTAAACGTCGTGGGGGCTCGCCACTTTTCAGAGTGCGTGATTGATCGATCCAAGTAATTACCGCTTTTTCTTACATTAAAATACGGCCAAGCAAATTCGGAAATTCTGAAACGTTAAGTAGTCGAAGTCTGGCTATGGTCAGACTAGGACCGATCTATGGTCAAATATAGGTCATCAGGAAGTTACCAACAGATTTTATAGTATTGAATATAATTCTTTACCTGTATGCCTTTCGAATATACAGAACAATAGGTTCCAAAAATTGGAGAAGACTAAAGAGGATCTTTTGTGGTTTTTTTTTTTTCAATGACGTAAATCGAGAGAAGAATTTGAGAATTCTCAACGTACGTGATCGAGTAATCGATTAATGTAATTATCGCTTTTTTTATATAAGTACGAGGAGTAATGAAAATTGTTGAATATCAAGTAGTCGAAGTCTGGCTATGGTCAGAGTGGGACCGATCTATTAATATGTGATTACTGGAAAGCGATCCTCGACGTTTATAGTACAAATAATGTAATTTCCTTTTTTCTCGTATAGTATAAGACGAAGCTGTAAAAAGTAGGAAATTAATTTCACTCGAGGGTTATGAAAACGGCTGGAAATTTTAAAAGCTTTCTGGAGATTCAGGAGGAAATGTTAAGAGAACTGTAAAGGCAGAAAGAGTGTAATTCTGAATGAGGTAACAACGTCTGTAGTTGCTAAGTTGTAAAATTGTTTAAATTGTTATCATTAAACTATTTTAAATATACATTTATTAATATTCTAATCACTTCACTTTATTTTATTCACACTTGAACCCTGTCATCTCACCCTAATAAATTAAAGTAGAATTTCTTATATATTGCCATTATGGTAGAACGCTATTTAATAATTAGCATAGAATACAAATTTTATTTGCTTTGTTGTTCCTTATTAACTAATTAATTTATTTTCTTCGACCCTTTGATCATAAACTTTCGTCCGCTACTGCAGTAGTTCTACTAACCTTCTGAATATATTTTTGCTTCTTGTTCTTACAATTCGTAAGCTTATAACACGAGACCAGTCGAATTCTTGCGAAAAGAAATATCGCTCAAATTACCGAACAACCGCAATAATTTTATTCTCACGAGGAAACTGTGCCCGATTTTCTGTCCGGTTTTAATACCGAAACACCGGCGAGTCGACGTCACAAACGCGTACACGTCCGTTGCTCAGAGAGTGGTTCCCACGGGAACCGTGGACGGGACTCGCTGAAGACAACTCGGTCTGCTCGGCGATGGGAAACTATGAAATCGAGGTAGTTTGTTCCGGTGCTCGGCCAGGTCTAATTAGAAAAGTCAATATCGGCGGCGGTCTGGCCACGAGTCCCCCGGTGTTCATTATATTATAATATCCTTCGACGCATCCCCCGACGCCTGTAAGACCGCGACGCTGCCGGCAAGCGAATTGGCGTCGTTATCTCGTCGATGGGAGAAGCCAGGTCGCTTCTTAGTTCTTTTTTCTTTTTTTTTTTTTTTTTTTTTACGGCCAACGCGATTAGTTTCTGACGCTATGGAAACGGCCTACGTGTTGGACAGGCGGTCGCATGTACGTTGAAATATGTTGAGGATGGAAGTAGAAATCGGGATGAGTGCAGAAAATGTAAGATTAGGATATCTTATGATACAGATGGAAAATAATAATGAAACGAATTATATTGATGATACTTGAAAGATTCATGAAGATAAGATAACATTCGAAATAGGGACGAGTGGAGAAAATGTAAGGGTGAAATAAGTTATGATATAAATGGAAAATAATAACGAAACAAATTAAACTGATGAATCCTGTAAGATTCGTGAAGATAAGAAAATGTAAGGTTAGGATATGTTATGATATAGACGGAAAATAATAATGAAACGAATTGTATTGATAAATTTTGTAAGATTCGTGAAGATAAGATAACATTCGAAATAGGGACGAGTGGAGAAAATGTAAGGGTGAAATAAGTTATAATGTAAATGGAAAATAATAACGAAACAAATGAAACTGATGAATCCTGTAAGATTTGTGAAGATAAGAAAATGTAAGGTTAGGATATGTTATGATATAGACGGAAAATAATAATGAAACGAATTGTATTATTGAAAGCTATAAGATTTGTAGAGATAAGAATGTCTGTGGTGAAGACAAAAGTCGAAATGGGGTTAAGAAGGTAGTATAATAAAGCGGATTTAAGAATTATTATTTGTTGAAGTAACGATCTTTCTTGCGCGGAAGAAAAGATGTTAATACTTATGAACTAACTTAAATAGATATCTTTTATAAAAAATTATAAAAACGTTAATACAATGAATTTTTAAAAGTGTAACAGATGTTACTATTTATCTGTTGTGTTAGAAATGTGTAGATTAAGGGAGAAAGCAAAGCAACGTTAGCGATTACTCCACTTGTCTGACCGCGCGCCGACCGTATCTACTTGTCCCGCTAAAAACCGTCGTTTCGCTGGTCCAACCAGAGAAACGTTAAATAAAAACGGTAAATCCAACATTTATGAAGCTGGAATAAATCTGGGGAAGCAAAAAGTAACGCTCATATTTAAGAAACACCAGATTTCAGAGGAAAAAAATTCATCATAAAACTTTCTGCGCTACATTTCACGTCTCGGTACTCGTTTCTCACCCTCTTCAACCCCACCTGTACACTTTCCCCAGTTCCCGCGTGTAGCCTCTATAAATCCAGCCAGTCCACACTCGAGCCAAAGAAACTCTGCATCAAGTCTAATATGTTACACCATACATCGTGCACCTAAACCTTCGCCGTCCCATAACCTAAATCCACTTCAAACCACAATCCCGGTCACCGCAAAGACGAGTTCCTGGCAACCGTATTCGCGCGCTGAAAAAGAGGCGACGTGACTCAATTTGTTCGCAACAAACGCGATTACAGTGATTCAATGAAGTTCGATCGAATCTATTTTGGGTTCTTAGGTTTGGTTTAATGATCACTGCTAGGAATTCACAATATACCTCCTATACAGGAGCGTATAGGAACAAATAATAACGTGAATTATCAAATGTGGAAGCTATATTTATTGCATATTTACGTATTGTCACGTATGCTATATAAAATTTGCTGGATTTTTCTCGAATGGCCACTGCAAATGGGTCTTTCATAATTATCGCTCACGGCTATGTATTTATTATCATTGTCTACTCAAAGACAACATTAAATACTAAAATATAATGCTAAAATGCTAAAACAATAATAAAAGTACGGAAATATAAAGTAAACTTTGAAATAAAGAATTGTTTCGATTTGCTGCACATGTTTCTTCTTCAGAGCGTTGCCAGAAACTGACTGTCGTCGGTTTCGTTACTTCGACACTCTGGCGGCAACGTATACGTGTTAGTGCGACCGTCACTTTTCTCCTACCACACAGCGCCCGTCGTTGTATGCGTTATCGCTTTCAAGGAACTCACAGCATGGGTTATGAAAGACCCAGGGACCGCAGGCGGAGGGTTAATTAATGCAGATGTAGCACAGTCAAAGGGTGAAACATCATAAAATGTATTATGAACTCTTTCGGGCGCCTATAATCTCAACGGTGACGCTCTAGTCCCCCTTTTTTTACGCGTCCTCCCCCTGTTACGGGGCTTTAAACGAGCGTTATAATGACCGCTGGTCGACGTTGATTAAAAAACCTTCAACCAGCTGACGCGGGTTCAGCCGGAAAGGTGAAACCGTTCGCCACACGACTTCCTGCTGCGAGGCCTCGATCGATATAAACGCGAGGTTGGGATCCCTTTTGTTTTGTTCTTCTCTTTCGGATCAACTTTTTTGGGAGCTATCCGGTGTCACGCTGATGGTTTTCGATGTTCGACGATGCCTCTGATTTATTGACGGGTTTGACGAATTTGTTTCGCGGAGAATGGACGCGCGCGTGCTTTTCGTTTTATTTCCATGCCCTATGAATGACTAGAGGGGCTGAAGGATGGAGAAATTAGTTGGCTAGCAGAGATTTCAGCTTTTACGATCTTTATGCGAATTTATCTGTACGTGTGAAAAGACAAGTCCTGACTGATTCATCATCGTAGAGCCTAAACTGCTGAAGTTAAAAACATGGAATTTGGACAATGGGTTCGTTTTATGACGTAGGCACCCACTGAGGAAGGATTTTTTTGATATTCATTTATTCGTTATATTTTTTTTATATTTAAATAGGGGATGAAAGGTTGTTTAAAAATCGGCCAACTTTGAAGCAACCACTATGAAAACTGGTGTTTAGCTTTTTGGTTAGAAATAAAGAAATACGTGTTTCAACGTTTTTGGAAAATCAACCCCCGAGGGGGTAAAATAAGGGACGAAAGTCTATTTGAAAAATTAGTAAATATTTAACTTCCTGGTTAAAATTAAAATTAAGGGCTTGCAAAATTGGATACATCTTGAAAGCGATTATATCTTTCTGTTTTTGTAACCAAAGTAGTTGTTGCCCGTTAAATAAATAAATGAACAAACAAATAAATAATTTTACGTAAACAAATCTTTATCCACGACATCGTTTTACAGCAAGAGCTGCTTAGTAAACTGACGCTTGCAATATTAATAAAATCGGTCACCGGTTAAACCGTTAACACGTTCTGCCGGAAAGCTACGAAAATATTTGTCGAAAAAACGAAACAAACCGAGCCGAGCGTGAACGTTGTTCCAAATAATTTATTTTCACGCACGATGGAATTCTCGCTCATTGTCCGTAATGCCTGTCGACGGATTATTCGTCGAGTACAGTGTGATGTTTTATACAGAAATTAATTGGATTGATCGTGAAAGTAGCCCACTGATTTTATTGAATCGCGTGCACTCGCGGCGAGCCACGTTAAAAGTGTCGGATTGAAACGGACACGCCTCTTCCTGGCTTCGGTTAATCTCCTTGCCTGATTTTTCATTAAAAACCACGTTAAACGTTCGGTCCTGATTAACTCGTCGACTCACTTTGACGTGACTGACTCGCGATAACAATACTGGACCAAACGTGAATCGTTTGACACCAGTCGTATACAACCCTAATTCTGATTTTACATGATAGACACTTTTCCGAAGAATACCTGAAGAGAAAATTCGCGTAAAATTATAGTTTACATCTATGGAAAGATAAAAGATTGGTTCCAGTCCTGAGAAATTAGCAAAAATAATAGAATAAACCATATATAAGTTTTAATGTTAGGATGTTATACATTTTTTAAGGTACTTTTCGCTTTGAACACCAAATTTAAAATGCAGACAAAGCACAGATATAATCGTATAAAAGAAGTTCGTGTAAAGATAGAATTGGGTGGGTGGGTACTAAAAATAGCTTGATGGGGAAGGTAACAATTAACACATTCGTCGCCCAGCGTGATTCGGCTGAGTTTCTCGCTGGGCCCAAATCCGAATGCATAGAAAACTGGGGTAAAAAAAATATAAAAATAGTAAAAATTTTAACTTTTTATTTTTATCTTATGTATTTTATATTTATATATATTATACTTCAATGCTTGTTCCATTGAATTCCTTTTAAAATTCCAATTTAAAATCCTATTTAACTTTAAGAAAAAGAGCGTCACCCAAATATGGGTGACGTGGCGACGAACGTGTTAAAACATTTAAGATCTTCTATCGGTTGGATCCAGATTTCGTCGAGCAAGGGTTAAGTAAATCCTAACCTATAGTGTAACAGCGTTCAGTAATATTTCGTATTTCCCGCGCAAATGCTCGAATTCCATCGATAAACCGGTTCAACTCCTTTCGTATACGCGTGTCGACCAAAGGGGAAAGTTTGGTCGATAAAGCTGGCAGAGTTACCCCTGTGTTTGCGGTGCAAGTGGTTTCGCGCACGTTTCTAAGGGGTACAAAGATTAAAAATCCTAGCATAAATTTCGAAGTCAACGAAACGGCGCATCTTAAATCTTGCGCCACTGAAAGCAGACCAAAATGTACTCGCTGAAATTTCGTTTGCCACCGTCGATTCATACAGTGACTCCAAAAAGTATTCGTACGCTGTATTACAAGGAGGTTCAGCTAATCCTGAATTTCTGATTTCAATAAGACTTTATGCGTGTACAGAGCATGGTGTGTCATACATAGAAAAATTTTCAGCAAAATATCTTTTAAGGGGGCTGATAACGAATCTTAAAGTTTCAGCAACTTTTCACGTTTTGAATACAAGCTTTTCTCTGTTCTTTTTTCTTATGACAGGACGATAGAGTATTAGAAATTAAACATTTTCTATTTGAAAGATTTTACTTCATCAAATGCCATTACAAGGTTATCTTTAAAAAAATGAGAGAAAACTCAGAAACTTCAATGCTGGTTTCACCCCTTTAAAATGGCACTTAGACGAAAAGAAGAGATTAATTTATACAACGATCTACATACCCACAAAGTTTTATCGAATACTTCTATCAGACTCAGAATTTCAGGATTAAACGAATTTATTTGTGACATAGTGTACGAATACTTTCTGGAGCCACTGCAGCTCGTTCTCGGAGAAGAAAATCCACCCGGAGGTCCCTTTATTATTCACCGTGGAATTCCGAAACGGCACGATCGCAGAACCGCGCGCAAATTCACCTCCCTTCTCGGCCCTCTCCTTCCGCCCCTTCCTTAAATACCCAGCTCATGCGACCCCCTTCCCTCCTGTCGCTACTTACAGGATAATAATCCCGCCGTTGTGGCCCATTCCCCGTCCAATAATTCCTTACAAATTTAATAACCAGCGTCCGGCGGTGTCCCAGCAGCGCGATATTGCTAAACAGGCCAAAAAACCGGGAACAACCAGCCAGTTCTGTCCTGTGTCCCTCGGGATCCCGTCAGTCGACCATTGCGTCGCGTCGTCTCCCGTTTTCTTTTTTCCTCCCCTCTTTTCAACCGTATCTTCGTCCGCTGTCACTGCGAGTGTTGGTTTCACGTGTACGAGAGAATTTCGATGTACGCGAGTTCTATGTCTAGCGTGTCGTTAGACAGTTTATGGTGTACAGTAGCGGATAAAAGTTTAAGACGAGAGGACAATGTGAAACATAGTTTTATGGTTTGCAAATTGTTGTCTATATACATTCATGTTTACCGTTATTACTGTAGAAGACTAATTATTAATTAGCGTAGAATACAAATTTTATTTATACTGTTATTTCTTATTAATCAATTAATTTATTTTCGTTGAGTCTTTGGTCTTAAACTTTTGCCCGCTACTGTGTATGTCCTAAAGTGAGTGTCGCATCTAGTATATTTTTTATTGCCTACACAAGGAGGGTCTACAGTCGAAATGAAGAAATTAGAAGAGCGAGTTAAAAACAGTACATCGAAGAAGGAGAGCGAGTCGTAGAGAATAAGAGAAGAGAGAAAGAGGACACGAGAAACTGATTGTAAAAATCAACTGTATCTTCAGATAAAATATATATTGTACTGTGTCAAGCTGCAAAATTAACAAGAGACGTTATTCATCCCATTCTACCCACAGTTACCCTTAATCCGCGGCGTTTCCGCGAAAAAACGAAAAAAGGAGGACTAGGACGGCTAAATGTTCGCGCGCGGATCGCGACGCGATGGCGGTTACGTCGGTGGCTGCAGGGGATGAAACCAGAGGGGTTGGGGGCGGGAAGGGGCTCTAAGCCAGCAGGATAATCCGCGGTTTAAAGCGTTCGAGCAGTGGCGCTGATACGCGCGAGCATTTCGCCGCTCGACCGTCCGTTTCCAACCCTCTGTCCTAACCCCCATTTCCAACCCCCGTTTCCAACCCCCGTTTCCACCCACGCACGGGGAGCGAAGGTCGAAGCGTGATGGACGACACCGCCTGTGCGTGTCCCGGTGTCGATGGTTCGGTAAGTAGATCGATCGCCGCGATGGTTCCCGGTTGCTTGATTTATTCGACGATGGTTACGGTATGATGGCGCAGTCTCATGGAATATTTAATCCCTCGACTGCGGGAACTACTACTGTACCATCGGGTTCGAGGCTGCTTATGCGACGCGTTTCTTGAATTATTCTGTACCTCGCACGGGGATATTACTGTAGGAATGCGATCGAGCGGATGCGAGTTTAGGAAAATCTGAAGAGTGCTTGAGTCGAGCGATAGTCGTGTGAACCTAGAATGTTTGGACTTGAGTGTTTCTAAGGCGTGAAAGATGAGCACTTGAGAAAATGTCGCGACTGAGGAATTTTGGGTGAACGTGGCCGAATGCGTCGAGTGAGAAAAGTTGACAATTAGAAAGAAAGGAAATGAGTGTTTGGAAGAATATGTGGGAATGCGATAGAGTGAGAAAGGTTGACAATTAGAAAGAAAGGAAATGAGTGTTTGGAAGAATATGTAAAAATGAGATAGAGTGAGAAAGGTTGACAATTAGAAACAAAGGAAATGAATGTTTGGAAGAATATATGACGGGGAAAATTCGAACGCGTGGCAAAAAGAGTTTGTCTATGAGGGTAGAAAGAGTATGATTGTAAAAGAAGCAAGAACGTTGAAGTTGTTAACTTGAAAATTCGTTTAAGTTACTATTAAACTATTTTAAATATATAATAATATTCGAAGCGCTTCACTTCGTTTCATTCACACCTGAGCCCTACCATCTGCACTCTACTAAATAAAGTGAAGTAGAACTTTCCTATATTAACACTAGAGAGTATTTATTTTGCTTGTGGAGGAGGTGAAATTAAAAATTACAGTAGCGGATAACAGTTAAAAAAAATAAATAATTGCCGACGATAAAAGTGTAATTATTTATTTATTTATTTATTACGTATTAGAAATTTATGAAGAACGCAATGCAATCTGTTCGTCGAAAATTGCAACGAATTTTCATCAGTGAGTACATCTCGGAAAAACCTATGAATCATAGGTATAGGATACTAACCCTGGAGCCCATAAATCCCGTCGCAGGCAATTTTCCAGCGCACCACATTCTACGAGACCAGAAACACTTCAAGTCTACGACACTAGAACCGAGAAAAATTCGCTGGACGAAGTGTCCAGACGTCCAAGCGGATTACCACGCCGGAAGCTTTGGCTCTTACAACGAAAGAAGCCACACGCGCCACCAGGTTCTTAGCAATCGTTCGCAACTAAACACCATCTTGTTATTTCTCATCCCTGTAGCCTGCCTTTCATCGAGGAAAAATTACAAACCTAATCTTCCTTATACTCTTCAACATTTAACAATTCTATTTCTATTCTCTTTTATTACACTTCTAGTATTACCGTGTTTTATCGTAACAAACGGTTTGTTCCCGTATATATTAATTGTAATAAAATTAGGCTTAAGTAATTCGATTTATGATCTTGATTTTATTTTTCACTAATCGACGACACACTTAATTCACGCCTGACGATTGATCGCTTCCTTTGTCTCCTCGTGCTAATTACAGAAATAATCGAATGTTCACGAACTCAAACAATCCCTCTTACCATTAGTCATATATACACACATACAGATACATATATACAACATTGATAAAGTTAATATTAAAATAGAACTTGGCTGGGGCTGTTTGACAGGTTAAAAATCGAAGGGGTTGCAGGGACCAAGGAAGTTTGGAAACAAAGGGATTGAACAATTGGAGACGTTTTAATCACGTTCGTTGGATAATTGTTACGTAGAGAGCGTGAGACTTTTGTGTATACCACAGAAATACAAATTTTAACCGCTTCCACTTTGAATTGTTCTTCAATTTTATTTCCAATAACTTCTTGGTATTTCAGGTTTTTTTTTTTATTTTTGCTTCAGAGAGCAATCCCTTGACTGGTCCTTATTTTAGACGATTTTCTTTTTATTAATTATGTCAAACATAGCTCTTTTGCCGCTCAACTGTTAATATTAACACTTTATTGACCGGAAGCCTATTAATCGGTTTTTACATGCTTACAATTAGTCTGTAAATTTTGTAATGTTTCCTTACATGAAGGTGACTGTTTCGAGCGATATCGTATGTATACTATAAAGAGATATTAAACTATCGATTACTCGAAGAAAATCATTGCGATCAATTCATTAGCGATGCATCCGTGCCAAAATGAGCCGATCGGTGTGTAATAAATTTACGTGGTCGATAAAGTGTTAAAATAAAAATTAAACTCCCACGAAAATTCCCACTAATACAACCTACATGATTCTACGTTTCTCCATGCTATCGACGAGCAACTAAAACAACCGAACCCATCCCGTTTTCTCTGGCGATCAGAAATAGAAGCGAAACGTCGAAGAAAAATTCCGTTTCGACGAACTGGCATGGCGTCGCGATGGTTATCGTCCAGGTATCCTCGTAAAAAGTACCAGCTCTCGTCGATGGCGGCCGTTGGCAGGGTTCGGCGGAGGGGGGCGTTGAGAGGCAAAGGGTCAGAGCAGGCCGAACGAATCCGGTTATCGGTTATCCATAAATCGAAACTGAACGAGCTGACCGTGGTAGATGGGTCATCATAATCCGAGCGGACGAGCAACGGTGATCGAAGTCCGACGCAGTCGGATTCCGGTGGCTTCGTTGCCCCAGGGGCGGCGGAAGGGGGCGGGAAATAAAAACGAAGGGGGTAGGCGGGGAGGGATAGGTGTTCACCGCGATGATGTACAACAATCCCGGTCGTAAGTATGCGGGGACGCCCGCTGAGCTCGTACGTTACGTGACAGCCGATCCAGATTATACTGTCGTAACTGTTACTAGATAGAGGAGAAGAGCCATTTTTAAAAGGGGACGATAATTTAGGGTTGTGTTTGTTAACCGTTTATATACCAGAGGGTTTTCCAAAAATACGGTCGAAGAACGTAAAGGTGAGCAACAGCACTCCTTCGATTATGCGTCGAAATATTATTCGTTCTTCAAATTTTTCACATTTTTAACCCCTTGGCCTACACGATATCTGCTAATTGTGCGAGCTATAGTAAACGAGAAAGTCGGCGCAAAATGTATACTTTTCATGACATATATATTTCAGTGCAACGAAAGGAATTGTGAAATAATAAACAATGTTTAGGTAGAAATAGTAATTTTAAGACGTCTAGGGTGTAATCATAATCAAAGGAAAAATATTCGATGTGGAATAACTCCAATCGTTTGTTCTAATAATAATACGCGGCATCTTATGCACAAATTCCACACCACGAGTCAAACTCGTGGTTTTCGCTTATGGCACACATTCTTTAAGGGCAATTTTCACTGAAGCTAGCGAGTTTTGTCACGAGACCAGCAGAACGCAGTGGTCGAAATTTTTACAACCCCGTCCGGGTTCTTCAGCATCTTTTGTTCTGTTTCTCGATGTTTTCGAACTTTCTAAAATGCCAAATGTAGCTTAGCTTCTTGAAAGAAGCCCTTGAGAAAGTACGTTAAGAGAAAGCTGGTTTATGATTCATTTTTGCTTCGTAGTATTTCTGTGTTCAATTTCCAACATTATATTTGTAATAAAGTATATATTTTTAGCTCGTTAAATAAATATGATTGCGTGTACCACCGATGGTACACTTGCCACGGAACGTGTTAACAAACGAAAGACACAAAACGAGAAATAAAGTCTGCGAGCCGCCACGAACGAGATTTTAGCGTTCTACCGATCGTGGCCGCAGTTTCACCTCTTAGGAATCCAACCGGAAGAAGAGAAGGACCTACCGGAACCGCGAAAGAACCGCTTCGTTCGCGACAAAGGCCCCGGTTTAACCGTTTCAGCGCTGTCTACGCGTTTCGAAGGAATTCCCGATGAACTCGATTAAACTTCGAGCAGATACAACCAACGAGAGGCAGGAGGGAAGAACCAAGCGAACGGATTGAAATGTTGCCTGCTAGGGCATGGAGGGAAGGGGGGATGGGTCGTGGGAAGCGGCACAATGGCGGAGACGCGGAAGTTATTCGATTTACCACGATAAATATCGCGGAATCGGATTTGTTAAAGGGAATCCGCGAGTTTACCGGGAATTGTTTCTCCTCGTTCGGTTAATGGGCGGGCGTGTTACTTGGCTGGAGCTGTTGACAGGTTAAAAATCGACGGAGGGGGAGGGGGGTGCGGGGACCGAGGAAGTTTGGAAACAAAGGGATTGGACAATTCGAGACGCTTTAATCACGTTCGTTGGATAATTGTTTCGTCGAGAGCGTGGGACCTTTGTGTACGCTACGGAAATACAAATTTTAACCCTTTGCACTACGAATTGTTCTTCAATTTTATTTCCAATAACTCTTTGGTATTTTAGGTGTTTCATTTGTAGCTTTTGCTTCAGAGAACGGTTCCTTCCTTTACGGAATTCCTTTATTAAAAATTGTACTTTGGAAAAGCAGAATATGCATTTGATAAACCGTGAACAACACCAACCAGTTTAAGACTGACTAATAACAAAAGTAAATAAAACCAATGGCATTGTTTTGTTAAAAAAAAAAAGAAAAATAGATCTCCTCGTTCGGTTGGCTAAACGAGATCGAAGTGACAAAAAAGTTTTACCGCTCAACTTTTTTTACATTTTCACCCGCCAAAGGCCCCCAGAAATTAAACGAACGATGGAGGGAGCGTGAAAAGAGTGACGCACCCGCGGCTTCAAGTTTTTATCCCCATTAATTTCCGTCGAGAGTTCGTAACACGAAAACGATGGCGCGAAATTGGCCCGCTTATTGTTCGCGGTTCGGTTTAAGCGCGGGAACGGTTAAAATAATTCGTGGGAGCCGGGCGCTATAAACGCGCAACGAAGAATTCCCGTGATAATGGCCGGCATAGCGGCGGGAAGGGGTGTGGGATCGTGGAAAGTTTTATTATTTTTCACAGCGGCGCGCACCGGTTAAGAGAATTAGGAACTTTTCTAGGTCCAATAAAATTTCTCTTTTTCTCGTTTTTTTTTTTTTTCATCGCGGCCAAGTGGAATCCACCGGGAGAACCTTTTTCCGCGACTAAGTGCGAGCTGTAAAAAAATTTACAAGCGGCCGGTTCCGCGAAAAAATTGCGGAATTACGACGTTCCAACGAGAAACGTGGCCGACGGATGGAGAACGATCCGGAAACCGGTTGTAATTACTGTCGCACGTGTTTCGCCTCGAAACGGAGCGAACGTGGAAGAAACGTTTGAGCTAGAAACCTTTCGTTCTCTGTGTTTCATTACACAATTTCATTTGGTTTGGTTAAACGGGAAGTCTCATTGTCGAATGAAAGTCATATGCAATGATATAATTAAATACGTTACAGAGAAATATATAAATATACAGGGTGTTCGGACGGAGCTTGGAGAAAATTGAAGGAGTAACTCTATGCAACATTCTAAGACGAAAATCAAGAGTAACAATATTGCGTTTGACGCTTTGTTTACTAGTTATAAGCAATTAAAGAAACGGGCTATTTTACGCCTGAGAGCAGGCAACGGAGCAACACGGCAGGTGACGTCATGACTCCGCGGTGACGCTCAGTCGCAACTACGCGCGGAATGTGGCTTACCGCCGAATAGCTACAGAAATGCACGTAGTTACGACTGAGCATCACTGTGTAGTCATTGACGTTACCTACCGTGTCACTCCATAATGATGAGCTACTCTTTTTTTAACTAAATTTGTCGGTATTTTATTGCGAAAGATGTAAGATCTCGTAAAATTAAAGTAGAACACAGTACTTTTATGATACGTATAAATTACTTTATATTCTGCTTCAATTTGTGCATGCTATTACAATTAGTGTCTACTTGCGACTGTGTTCGCTTACATAGAAATGTGCTCTGATTGCTAATTGCTAATTGGTAATGCCCGTAGACGGTGGCGTCGCGTTCCATAGACGATTCAATCGTTATCGACAAAATTTTCACGCGAAATTTCGAGTGAACTGGAGAATATGTTTAACACTGAATTTACGGACATTTCTTGTATATCTATTTTTAATATTCATATTAAAAAGAATTTTAAATTGCAGAACTGAGAGGGAAATAGATTTGGGTATATTTTCATCAATCCATCAATAAAAGTTGAAAACGCTGTCTGTACGCTAATTTACTCACCTACTAATCTTCCTGTTTTGTATACCAAAGGATTTCCGTTCCGTAAATAAATAAATAAATAAACAAATAAAAGTTAACAAAAATTGCTAGGAATAATAGTAATTATTTTTGCAAATTTCACTCATGACGTCGGAAACCCTTCAAATTTACGGGTCCCATAAACCTAGTGTTAACACTTTGCCGGCCACACATTTATCGAATCACGCAGGTTCTATTATTCGTAAGCGGTGATATTTATGCAATCGTTCGTAACATAAGAAGTTGCAATGTAATTATTATTAGAGAAGGCGTTAAGATAACTGTTACACCATTTTTATCGCATAGATTAAATTTTTTAATTATACAAACATCGACATGAAGCATCATCGCTGGCGTGCGTGGCAGCGGCCGACAAAGTATTAAGCAAAAGGGTTGGAATATCATAGACTGTTGTTGAATCGGTTAATTTAACGATCCATGTTTCTGCGCGGTTCCGACGATTCTGCCGATAAACCCATTTTCCAAATAAGGGTTGTAACTGCTTCCTGCAGCCCCGCGATTCTTTCCGTTCGACCCCGTTGAAAGGGAAGGAGGAAGGGGGGAGGGGGCGGATCATTATAAGTTCCAAAGAGGGTCAGGCAGCAGATATATTCAGGGAGGCTTCGTTATCCACGCTCGAATTAGCCGCTACACATTTCGAACTGGCAAGTTGCATGGGGATCGATAAAAGAGAAAATTCATGGCTTCCATTCGGTTTGCATTTCTCTCACTGTAACTTACCTCCTCCAAGGGTGATACTTCAACTGGTAATAAATTTTCCAGTTCGTATTCTATGCACAATACAGGATTCTGTCACGAATAAAATATCTTCTGGTTTTCGATCGTTCTTTTCGAACTAGCGCAAGCACGTCCATGTTTTATAGTCAAAACTATTTTTCACACCGTATACAAGATTATCAAAGATCCGTTAATCGACGTAACGTAAAGGGTTGTTCGATCGATGATCGTTTCAATTTTCTTTCCATCAAAATGTCCTTTTAAATTTTAAACAATCAGTGGCTGGATTTCCAAGCAACTTCTGAATCGTGAATCCAATTCCTTTTTTCTTTTTAATTTTCAGTTTAGCGACGTAATCATTACATTTCAGAATTTGATTCATGATCTTGGCTTCCCTGATGAATTTGAGTAGGTCCTGTATTTTATCGTCATTTACATTGGTCTTTAGCCTAATCTAGGCTAAAGTTTATAAAGTTTAGCTTTATGTTTTTCCCGTATCGCAATATATTTTGGGCAAGTTAAAATAAGATGTTCAATTGAAATTGGTGTGCTGTATGTTCCGCAAGTTGACACAGGTTCTTTTGTTAGTAGAAAGGAATGGGTCCCCTTGATATGACCCAGTTTTAGTAGGAACAACCCTTATACCCTAACGAGATTAAGCAATGCCTGATCTAAAAATTGTCAAAAAGAAAAAACACTTTTATCCACGAACAGGGACAACCCTTATACCCTAACGAGATTGAGCAATGCCTGATCTAAAAATTGTCAAAAAGAAAAGATACTTCTATTCACAAACAGAAAACAACCTTCTTATACTTTCTCGTTCTCCAACAAACCAGCGGTAAAAATTCCGATAACCGTTCCGACCGCGAGGCGCAATTAAAAGAACCCTGAGAAGCTTGAAGTAACCTGAAATTAATTGAAACCGCATGGAAACCCGCGGAACGGTTAAGTTCCTCGCACGCAGACCTCGAAGGAGCAAGGCAGCAAGCACTCGAACAACTAGAGCCGGCTTCGATCGCGATACGGTAATCGCGGTTAACGCGATCTCGTTTGCGGGAACGAGATAATTTCGCGCGTTCTCCCCCGGTCCGCACGCGAACCACGCCGCCTACACGTGTACCCGTGGAGCAAACGAGGGTGGGTAACGGGGGCGATTTTCTTTCGCGGCCCCTTTACGACGCCAGCCTCGCAGATTACAGATTATCGATTATTGTTATTGTTATCGCTGTAGGTATTATGCAGGCCGCGATGTTCCCGCGGCATTGGCGAACCGGAAGCTGCTGGAACGACGGCTGCGCTGATCCGCGGAATTTCAGCGCCGATTTTAGCCCCGATTTCTTTCCCTGAAACGACGGCTGGTTGGATAACGCGAGACCGTTGTGCGAGGGGTGGAAGATTTTTGAATCTTCTATCTCTATTATTATTATTATTATTATTATTAGTATTTCTTTTTCCGCGGGAGCGAATCGGTGTTCCGTGGAGAAGGGTTGAGATAGCGGAGTGGGGGGAGGATGATCGCGAGGGATATAAGAGGCGAGGGTCGATCGCTGCTGTTAAGGGGTGAATGGCACGTTTAATGACCGGATTACGTGTTATTTCGTCGGGGGTTGTTTGAGGGAAGAAAGGGCAGTAGTTTAATTGGTAATTATGCAAAATGATTATGATTATTTATTTGGCCACTTATAAAGACCCCTTTGGTAGACACAGAAATAAAATGAACGTGATGTGTCAGAGATGATGAGTAAGTTGTTTGAGCTATTTATTCGAGGTGTTTAATGCCAATAATTTTGTCACCACGTTTATTGCCACTTTTCACTGCTCAAGTGTCATATACAGGATGTCTTACAATTTGATTGCTCGTTTATTTATTTTTTTGGAACGATCAAGTTGCGAGACTCACCCTTTATGTTTATCGTTGCTAATCCTTCATAATTCTTGCTTGCCATGTACCAGACACCGTTTACGTTTTATTTGCGTTTCTTTGGAACTCGCCTGGAAATGTACGAGAAATTGGAATAATTTCCGGCTGACTGATTCGTTCGCCGGTCTAGAGAACCGAATCCTCGCCGGAGACGCTCGTAATCCACGACACGCTGGAAAATCCCCCGTCGCCACTTTTGGGATACTCGCTGGCGATGAATATTCCTGGTGGCTCCTCGCCGAAAGCCTGTTCGTACGTGTACACACCATGGTTCTGCGTGTGCCCGTGCATACCTGGTGCTTGAATTTTACGCGTCCAGCGAGACGTGGCGACGCGTGATAAACTGGATCTTTCTAATCCATTTGTCACGCTATGGGTTTTGTTTATCTTTTAGAGCTTAGAACGATCTTGTTTGTTGAAGATCAACGCAAACTTTGCACTTCTGTCGAAAACTATTTACAATATCACGAATACGAAAAGAAAGGAATACTCTGTAGCTTTGTTGGTATATTAAAGGTAATCTTCGTTCGATACGTAATATATGCAGGGTGTTCAAAAATGAAAGTATCTTCTTCTATGTACAAGATTTTAACGTAAAGCTGCTTCATGGCAAATATAATTCAAACTATAATATATCGATATTAATGATGAGTTGAGAATAAGTTGAAGTTGCTATCTTAAAACATAGAATCGTTACTATTTATTTAAAACTGATCAAAAAGTACGCTAATTTTCAAATCCTTCCGAAAGTACTGAAATAAATTTCACCGTACACACGATCGATTGTGGACTCAGAAACGAAAGGGGACACCCTGTATGCGGCGAATATCGAAGGTAGGAGGGGAATAAGTTTAGTCTAAATTCAAGCTCTCCTGATTTAAAACTGAGAAAAAAATACGTTAATTTTCAAATTCTTCGGAAAACATTGAAATAAATTTCACTGTACACACGATAGATTGTGGACTCAAAAAGAAAAAGGGATACCCTGTATGCGGCGCATATTAAAGGTAGGAACGGAATAAATTTAGTCTAAGTTTAAGCTATCCTGATATTTAAAACTGATCGAAAAATACGCTAATTTTCAAATTCTTCATAAAGCACTGAAATTAATGCCACGGTACACATGATAGTTTGCGGACTCAGAAAGAAAAGGGGACACCCTGTATGCGAGGCGTATCGAGGGTAGGAAGGGTAGGAATAAAGGGGATGGCGTGGCACGAGGTGCCGACGGACGTACACCGACACGTGTATCGCAAATGTAATTACAGTTTAAAGGGAAGCCCCTTTACTAAGCGATCCTTCGTGGTCGAAGTGGGCTCTGCATTAATTAAAAGCCAACTTAATTAATACGCGTTTCTACCCGTACGCCATCGTTTCTTTCGATTCCCTTTCAAGGCAAACCACGCGAACCACGTTTCCGCTATGCGATCCGAGTCCCTTTGATTTCCTTCCTTTTTACCATTTTCTGCACGATCCTAAACAGGGTATGGGGTGGAATGTAGTTTTTCGATGGGGGAAAGTAGCCAGGTGTTTTTAAGTTTCGAAATCGAACGCTTTGCCTTCGATTGCTCTTTTTTTCGTGGAAGGGGGGGGGGGAAACCGCGGAAAACTTTTCGCGATCCTCTTGTTCTGTCGGTGGAAGCTTTCGTGCTAGTTTCCATGGAATTGGTTCTCGGGATTCGGTTAATTGTTATTCCAGCTTTATACCCTTTTTTACTTGCTTTAACCGTGGCGTATAAAAATTCGAATGGTTCTGGTGGCTCGTGGGTATTTTAAGGCCAACGAGTATCGGCAAATATAATTCTATAACAGTTATTCAAGGAACAAATTTTAACTGCATCAGAGAACAACCCAAGTTCCCGGTTAGAGGAAATTTTAAATAGCAAATGCTTTCCTCGTTCAATGTAACACGATCGTCTATACGATCTTTAACCCCTTGGTTACTGTTGGCGCCTATAGAGACTTAGAAATTTTGTGTTTGCGATACTGAGAGCGCCTTTAGGCATCCGACGCAGTTTGGCTTTATGACACGGAAGGCGCCTATAGGCGCTGCGAAAATTATATCGATTTTTATTCCCATAAGCCTTAGTTAAAGGAGAGTTGATACTAATTTCAGTTTTTTGATTATTGAAATATGTCTTCACAAAAATTCTATTCCCTACCCAAAAATTCGCCGCAATCCCTGCCGTATGGTACGATCGGTGCGTAACAAAGTGTGCCGTAGTCAATGGGTTAAAAAAGATACCAAAGACTGTAACAAGTCTTTGAAAGTTATTAAAAAGATGACCTGTCGTTGCAAGCAACAGGAACTGCAACACACCTCTGCGAAAACTCCATCGAGAGGTAAACGCTGTAACGTCTTTCAAGAAAGAAAACCACCCCCTCCCGTTTGCCTCTAAACGTGCGTAAAGCTTCGACCATCGACGTTGAACGATCTATCGCAGCCCAAAAACTAGGACGTCCAAAGCTCTCCCTCTTCTGTTCATCCCCCAAAGTACACCGTCGCGAAACACACCCAAAGATACGATCGAACAAGGATACACCTCTGAAAAGTAAGGACAACACGAGTAGAACATTGGCCGTGGAGAACAGAAGCGCTGCGAAACCCCCCTAAAACGAGGGGGTGGTTCGCCAGAGGCGAGCATTTTTCATCGACTCGACGCTGGCACGAATTACAAGCGGCGCGGCGCGGAATTTAAAGCGCCATGGGGTGGGACGGGGGCGAAGAAAGGAGGCTGCGCAGGTCGGCGCTCGTTCGCGCGATTAATATTATAATTTAATCTAATGGAATCGCGTGCACGACCTATTTATGAGTCGGGGGCGGCTCCCCACCCCCCGGCCCCCGTTCCAGCTGCGGCCATGATGAGACACCGTGGCCATAAAATTCTGACCACGAGCCGGGGGCTTCCGTACAATTCACCGTCTCTCCTCCACTATAAATAATTCATGCGCCCCACCCCCGGCCCCCACCCACCCCATTGGCCCGTCATATTTTCCTGGAGTTTTCCGACGGCCCGCCGCGCCGGCAGATTTGTCCGGCGAACTCTATGAGGAAAAATCGCCCTCGCTCCCCCGAGGGGGGCGTATTTACGTGTTTGACAAGTATGAGAGCGGTTGATGGGATGGCTGGGATCCACCCTCCCCCCTTGCCACGGGGCAGTCTTTTTTGGTTACTGTGCACGAGTGGATTTATCGCCGGTCAAGCGTAGCACCGTATTACTTACGTTTACGAAAAGCTTCGAGGTCTGGAGGGCTTTTATGAAGGTTTTGTGTATCGCGGTGAGGGCTCGCGATGTTTCTGGTTGCGGGGTCAAATTAAATTTGAAGGTTTCGAGGCTTCTGGGAGCCGGTTTTACGGTAAATTGTCCGAGTTTGAAGGTATTTGTTAGATTATCGATTTGAAAAACCTGTCCTTTGCGAATAATCCAGAAATGTGGTTACGTTAATTTAGGAATATTTCTCCGTTCTTCGTTAGGAATCGTAATCTTGCCCTGATACACCTGCTCCTCTCTCCATTGCTGATAGATCGACTATTTAACCATTTACGCTCGACAGGCGACAGTTGGTAGTCAAATAATACCACTTTCACAAATTTCTAATCACGAATAGTCATATTTAAAAGTTTCACGGTTATTTATTCAAATTAAACAAATCTCAGTATCCATAAATTCTGGTACCATTTAATTTCAATACCCAGCGCTTAGAAATTCCTGAAAATGGCGACTGTTGGTAATCAAATAATACCACTCTCACAAATTTCCAATCACGAATAGTCATATTTAAAATTTTCACAGTTATTTATTCAAATTAAACAAATCTCAGTATCCATAAATTCTGGTACCATTTAATTTCGATACTCAGCGCTTAGAAATTTCTAAAAATGGCGACTGTTGGTAGTCAAATAATACCACTCTCACAAATTTCC
>JAOPTO010000314.1:0-24380 GCA_033822845.1 Tetrapedia diversipes | reverse complement strand
ATTGTTACATATGTATGCTGTTTTTAAAATACATTTTCTGCAGATCTTTTTACTACATTTAGCACAAACACCCTTACATCTATTCCTTTCACATGATACTTGAATTTGACAAAATCATAAGTGAGTCGAGTTGACTCACTCCTGCAGTCTAATGTTTAAAAAACGTGAATTCACGTCAGCTGTCGCGAATGCGTTGACGGTATTAGGCCACGAAATTTCGAAAAAGAAACCTTTAAACGCGTTAATTAACAGAAACAGGGGCAGAAATTTCATTAATCTCGCATGCTTTTCACGGTACCTCTCTGAGCGCCTTCTCGAACCCTAAACAGACGTCCGTGCAGCGAAAACACGGACGACCACCAACGGAAACAGATGTAGCCGGGAACCCTGGCAATTTAGCCCGCTTTGCGCCAACATCTCGCCCGTAATTAAGCTAACTAACTAATATCAATTCGCGCCAGTCTCGTAATGTTCCCTGCCCCGTAATGATTTCATAATATTTCCCTTTTGTACAGAAAATTCGCAAGGATGGAATCCGTCAGAAGTCAGAGGCCAACGGACACGCAGAGTGAGAGCATATGTGTGCATGTGTGTGTGTGTGTGTACGTGAGTGTGAGAGAAGGGAAGCAAATGTATGGGAACGGGATAGAGTGAGGGAGTGGCAAAGGCAAAAGCGTAGCCAGACACAGGCTGGAAGGTCTGTTAGGTCCGCTGCACGATGAATTTAACCTCTTCGCTCTGAAGCTACACTTCCGTCAAAAAGTTTCACCTGTTTGTGCCGAGCCCTTCTCTAATATTCTTATCCACGCGTGAATAACGCAATTTCTTATGTCCCCACGAATTTTGGATCAAAGAGACTTCTAAGCTGACCGCATTCCAACATTACTGCTTCTCTCAACTTTTCGCAACCCTTAAATCGCATAGTTTTGCGTTGATCAACTTTTTGTTGGTAGTGTACACGGATTAACAGTCGATAGCTTAGAATTATCTTTCGTGCGTTCTCTTAATTTTATTGACGAACTCAAAACTAATGATGCTGTAAAAACTTGAACTGTACAATAGCGAACGTAAGTTTAACACGTTCGTCGCCACGTCACCCATATTTTGAGTGACGCTCTTTTTTCTTAAAGTTAAATCCGATTTTAAATTGGAACTTTTAAAAGGAATTCAATGAAACAAGCACTGAAATATAGTATATATAATTATAAAATGCATAAAATAAAAATAAAAAGTTAAAACTTTTGCAGTTTTTATACTTTTTCACCTCAGTTTTCTATGTAATCGGATTTGGATCTAGCGAGAAACTCAGCCGAATCACGCTGGGCGACGAACGTGTTAATACAGGCGAATCTTAATAAATATTTCGAGTATGAAAATTTTTGAAGTTAATATCATTAGACGACTAACAGTCACCTCTCGAGTGCAAACGGTTAATATAGAGATAGAGAAAAAGAGAAAATGAGAGTGTGTCGCGGAACGATTTTCAGTGTGTCTGATATTTTTGTGTTAATAGTTGTTGCACAAATAAATTGTATTTATTATTCTTACGCATTTACTCACAATTATACATTTTATACATTTTATCGTTCGCCGCTTAAGCAGAAAGTATCGGTAGTCGAGGGAGTTTTTAATTGAACAGATTTGATCGGAGGGGTCGGTGTTCCTCTGATGGAATCTCCAAGCCCGATCGGCATCGAATTTGATACCGTTTCAGCGCTCGTTCCTCGAGGGGAACTTCTTTGCCTTCGAGTTGGCTCGCGGTGGAATAGGATTTCAGTTAATCAGACCAGAAGTTTGCGGGGAAAAATTGTTGCGTGCTCGGGGAAAATATCGGTTCGTTTGCTCGATGAACGTCCACCGCTGTTCGAAGCCTCCAAAACTTGCATCGCTTGAAAGCGACGCGCTCTACCAAGCGGATTCTTTAACAAGCTGTTCAATTATTTCGATAGTTACGAAATTCTAATTGAAAGCAAACGAATCTTCGTTTAACATTCGCGTTAACTTATTGTATGCTTTAACGATTCAATTCACAGGTTGAAATATTGCCTCGCAATGAAACGAAATCATTTTAGGTTACTTTTATAAAAAAATTTCATTGATAACAAAGGCAAACAAAGTAAATAGATTTTCAATTGGAAATTAGTATCCTTTTTTTTTTCAAACATTATCCTTATTGTAACGCACAAAATACTATAATTCAACGGTTAAGCATATAATATCTTTTTACAAAAACTTCGCATTTATATATAAGATATAATTTTTCCGACGGCAATACTAATTTCCCCCGAAATGAAGTAATCGCAACAAACTCGTCTGATCGAGAAACAGCCATGAAAATTTTTAGTTTAATCTTCCTATAACTAAGTTTATAGGATAAAGCATGATAACGTACTACTTAAGCCAAATATCTTTAATTGTAAGATTAAAGTAGCGGAGTCTAGTATGCGAGTGTGACATCCAATCATCTTCTTTTATTTTTCTTAACGATCACCCTTCATTTTGGTTACGGATACGTGGCGATACAGTAACGAAAGGTAGAGCGGTACAAGCATATTATTTTTCTTTCTTTTATTTGCACGAGCGATACAAAACTTGTATGTTATCCTTAAGGGTGGTGATTTCGCAATGGTTCGAGAATGATTTAAGCGATCGATGACCGTTCTATATTTATGGGGAATCGTTTGATTGGGTTATTGATTTTTCTTAAGCTAAGTGTTAACTCTTCGAGGCACGGTGGGATTAAAAATGGCCCACCTTTTTGATACACGATAATGCATGGAGTGACATTTTCAGACCCACCCCCGAAATATTACAATACCTGCATACGCACAGGTTTACATTTAGTCTTATTTACGTAAAAAAGCAGTTGGTAATACCAAACAAAAAAAAAAAATGTTATAAACATGTCAGTACTTTGTTAACAAAAATATACCAATTTTGTTTAATTGAAAACCCAACGAAATTTCTGTGCAACTTGGGTCTATTTATTCTCTGAAATCCTGTGCCTCGAAGAACTAAAACGGTACCTCGAGTTTCTTCCCCACCCCTCCCGCCCCCAGCTCCTTCGATCGTTCCGGGAAACTCAATTTGTCGGTCGTGGCCCTTAAATTCGCCCGGATCCGAGCATAATCGCTGCGGGAGGTCTGGTTTTCTTATTTCGTTGCAGTTCTTTTCCGCGAAACCTTCGTTGGCCGCCGCGGTTCGCGAATCAGAAGGCGCGCGTTATCGCGGCCAGGCGATCAGAGGCCTGAAAAGAAAAGTTCCCCGAGACGGAACTGTAAATAGGGAGCAGCCCTTTCCGGAGCGGCGGCCCGTGCGATACAATAAAAAGGAATCATCCGCCGGCGGCCAGGAAACTTCCGCCTCGAACACGGGAAAGAAAACGAATCGCGAATCGCGGAAACGCTGCCCCAGGACGGATAACCCTTTGACTGCGGACGAATCCATCAATATGGACGGCGCGTTTTTCGCGTGTCAGTTGCTGCGATTGGTTGTTCACTGACTAGGGACCGAAACAGTACCCGGAAATTTAAGGGTTTAAAAAATAATAATGGCATACTTAGTTGCTATGTTATATAGGACAATAAATTTCATGTTAAAATTAACCCCTTAATGCACAGTTTTTTTTTTTTTTTAACCGACCAAAAGAAATCAATTTTTTTTAATACAAATAAATAAATGCGATGTGATTTTAAACTTCAGGCGAAAGGTTCGAAAGCATAGCTTCGGTAGAAAGTCTTGTCGAAGATGTAAAGGAAGTATCACATGTAAATTATAGAGAGCGTTGAATGTATGAGTGTGTGTGTGTGTGTGGATCGGTAACAGTAAGAAGGATTTGCCATTATAAATAGAGAAATCATAGAGAACAGACGTATTGCTAAGTTAAAGATTGTGTGTGTGTGTGTGTGTGTGTGTGAAAATAGAGTGATCTTAACATATTTTAATTATCATAAATTATAATTTAGAACTGTAAGAGACAGACATTTATTATTATTTGTATACTCATAATCAATTATTAAATTATACTTTAAGTTACATTTTTTACAGAAGTATTGTTTATATATTACTTTTTTTTAAATTTAAATTTATTTAATAATACTTGTATTCGAAGTATTTAAACTTCATTTCCTAACAGGGAATTTTCACGATAATTAGGTAAACCGGTCCTTAGGTGCACGAAAAACAGGTGTTAAGTATATCAAGGTCACGCATGCCACGGCACAGTTTCCGCGTTTAAGCAGCCGCCGTAAGGGTGTTTCGGTCAGGGGCAAGTTTTCGACGTTACCACTCCGTTAAGCCCCGCCGAAAGTCATTAAGTAATGTGTATTAACACGCGGCTCGTTAGCTCGAGCGGCAAACTTGCTCGCCGGAAGTTGCGCCCCCGGAATAACGGGAAGAAGAAGCAGGAGGAAGGGAGAGCCTTGAACGTGTACGTCGATGGACGTTATTTGTTACAAATAATTCGTGGAATCGGAAGTAAACGTTTAATGTGGTTTATAAATGTTGATACGTAAGTCATTTCACTGTCGTTCGAAAGGTTTTTCGATTGCGTGTGAGCGCGATTCAATTTGTAACAGTGTCTGTTAGAGAAAAATTAAAACAAGGGAAAATTGAAAACGGAAAATTAGTGAATTAATAATCACGAGTAACAATTCACGCGTGGACAATTTCAAATTGGAAAGAAATTAACCCTTTAAGTGCTAAGTACACCCTGTTGAAGTGCTCCGTGTGGACGGCACTCTATTAGCTAGTGTGTTAGTACAGTAGCGAACAAAAGTTCAAGACCAAAGGGTCAAAGAAAATAAGTAAATTAATTAGTAAGGAATAACGATATAAATAATATTTGTATTCTATGCTAATCAATAAATACTGTTCTACCATATAGACAATAAAAATGAATAGATAAATAATATTTGCAAATGATGAAACTATCTATTACATTGTCCTCTAGTATTAAACATTTGTCCGCTACTGTATTCATTTTTATTGTTATTATAGTAGAACACCGTTTATTGATTAGCATAGAACACGAATTTTGTTTATCGTGCGATTTTTAAAAATTAATTTATTCATATCTATCAACTCTCTAGTCTTGAACTTTTGTCAACTACTGTACGCGTCCATAATCTCCGCTAGTAACTTTCGTCAGAGACGCATATACGCGTCCATAGTTCACATCAGTAATTTTTAACAGAAACGCATATACGCGTGCATAATTCACGCGAATAGCTTTTGTCAGACGCATATACGCGCCCATAGCAGCGAAAGGGTTAAGAAAGCTCGGTGGAGCGAAGCGGAAGGTACACGAAGACAATTGTCGCCCTCGGACAAGTTCCTGGTTTGCTCGTCAAAAATTAGCATACTACTTTGTTCCCAATTTACCAAGCCCCATTAACCCGCCAAAAATTCCACAATTCTGTCACTTAGGGGCGACCATAAACTGTCTCCACGAGTCTCTAAATTCCTGGGGCGTGCCATTTATCCCGTTTAACGGGGCCCCGCGAATCGTAAATGAAACTGGATGACTCAGGTAACCAGCTAATACTTACACGCCGAACACGCCGCCCCTAAATTTCCTATAAATACCGGACTGGCGTTTGTGACACCTTGAAACATGCGCGCACACGTGTTAGGTCGCGCTCTCCCGCGGACCGGAAGTTACGTGGAACGCCGAAAGTTTATGGCGCTTTCGTGCGCCACCGAACAGTTCCCTCCTCCTCGCCCCTGCCGTTTTCTCGTGCCCCTGTATTAATTTACATACCGGCGATTTGTACGCCAAGGAAACATCCCCCAGCCCTCGCCCATCCCTTCGTACGCCATGAAGATCTTTCGTCGCCGATTAAGCCTAAAATTCCTGACGAAAGGTTCGCGTGCACGTTAAACGTTCGTCGTTTTCTGAACGGCTGAGGACCGGAAAACACGGGAACGTTGTCGGTGAACGAAATTGGGGAAAGTTTAACACTGGAACTACCAGAACAGTCAAAATGACCGATTGATGATCATTCATAGCAATTTTATAAATTCACTTTACCAAACTTCCGAAATTTGCTGTGAATTTCTGCAGAAGGTGTAAATAAAGATTTGTTTTCTGTGTATTCGATATTTTTTCATGTAATTTTCAATTTGATCTGTTCCGTGTAAACAAGTACAATGTAATCGTCGGTAGTTCTAGTGTTGACCCCTTCAATAGGGTAATTTACAATAAAAATGTTATTTATAAAATATTATTTAGAATAGAAAACATGGTTTCTATGTAAACAATTTTCGAACAAATGCAAATCAAATCGATACTATTTCATTCTTCGTTTGCAGAAGAATAATATTTATATGTTACGCTGAACTTTCCGTTCAAGCCATCGAGTGGCCATTGTCATTGTAAAATGAATAATTTTTAAAAAATTTTAATTATGATCTTGTAGTATTGAAAAATTATAAGGAGCACGTAGGTCAAAAATATTAAATGTTATTATTATATAATTAAATATTTAATTTATTAATCGTAAAAGTGTGTGTCGTACACTCCTCACGCGGCTCGAACGGAAAGTCTTAAAAAAACGGTCCGACACGAAACGTGTTAACGCTCGAGAGTTACCGCTGTTCAATTTTTATTAACACTGTTACTCACCAAATAGTTTCCCAAATTTTCAGATTTTAATTAATTTGTTTATTAATTAAACTCAAAGGGTAAACAGTGATACACATAAATTTTAGTATACCATTTAACTAAACTAAATGACGGTTAATATAGGCGAATAAGTTAGTGAATATTCTGAATTTTTTAATTTTCGGAGTTAGTATCATTAGACGACTAACAGTCACCTCTCGGGTGCAAAGGGTTAAGTCGAGATAGAATGGTCAAGGAAGGACACGCTTGCGTTCGTTAAAAACCCGGCAGCATCCCGTATTAATCCAGCCTGGCTACGTTTACCGGTTACATAAGCGATTCGGGCTTCGCAACGAGCGTGCAACAACGGCCATAACTCAGGAACAGGGTCAAATAGTTCACACGCTCGCGCGAACTTCCCTTATCGTTTTCGTGGCCCGAATTCGCCGATGCGAAAGTGACGCGATACCGTTGAAAATCAATATAAAATTGTATAATTGCGGCATCCATGAGTGACATTGAAACTGTCGTGTTTTCTTGTTTCATAGATTGTGTGTCGTGTTCGTGTTCTCATTTCTTATCTTTTGTCACCGTTATCTCATTGTACATCGTTTCGTGTCTTTCGTCTCCAAACTATGCGCATAAAATATAATTCTTGTTGTCATATTGATTACTGGAGTTTGCCGTCGGCTTATTTGCTTTGATATTTTCCATCAGTTAGGATGGCAGCCTCCACCTGTTTTTGGCCAACTCGCGTGTTCATGTAATAACGTATGCTCATCGGGTGTTTGGATATTTTAAAGTACGAGAAAATGGAAAATTCGGGCTACGAAGTAACCAAACTGCATCGCGTTCAAACGCTCGAATCAATATCTTCAACAAATGTTCAAAATTAAATATAGTATCCTCGCAAAATAAAGAAGATCATGTTTTAAAAAAACAACCATAACCTTCGTTTCGAAGAACTGACAACTCGAACAATTGTAATTTCAAATGAAAATTCAAGATAAAAGGCAAAGCCTTGTTCACGAAGCAAGCTCTGAGAAGCCAACTATAATTCTAATCACGATAAAATAAAGAGACCACCGTAACTCTATGATTACAAAACATAACCTAAGGGACAACTGCGACGTTCTAGGGGAAATCTAAGGAAAATTACTACTTTGGTCGTTCCCGAAAATTGCGCCGACGATTCAGATCGGCCGGTTCACGTGATCCAGGCGTATTTCTGTGCCGAAGGACACGCGAAATTAGCAAGGAGGATCGTCAGAGGGTAAGACGCGAGCCTGTGCCTTGCTCCGGCGAAATTACGCCCGTGAAGTTCGGCCCTTTGAAGGAACTTGGATGAAACGCGGACCCAGATGCAGCCCAGCTCGATGAACACGACCCTTTGTCACCGGATCCAAGCGTTGCACGCAAAGTGTGGTCCGCGTTACGGAGGCAACAGCCATAAATCAAAACGCTCGAACAAATATCGTTGCGAACGATGGATCGAGAACATTTTTGCGTTTGGTATCTTTTCGTTTAGGCCAACCCATGTCAGCTCACGATCACGATTATGTAGGAATGTGATCGAGTGGATGCGAGTTTGGAAAAATGTGAAGAATATTTCAGTCGAGCGATAGTCGCGTAAATGTAGAATTTTTAGACTCTAGAGTGTTTCTAAGGCGCGAAAGATGAGCACTTGAGAAAATGTCACGACTGAGGAATTTTGGTGAACATGACCGAATGCATCGAGTGAGAAAAGTTTAGAATTAGAAAGAAAGGAAATGAGCGTTTGGAAGAATATGTAGGAATGCGATCGAGTGGATGCGAGTTTAGGAAAATCTGAAGAATTTAGGAAAATCTCTTGAGTCGAGCGATTGTCGTGTGACCGTAGAATTTTTGGAGTCTAGAGTGTTTCTAAGGCACGAAAGATGAGCACTTATTGAACCCTGAAACAAAATCGACGCTAACCCGAACAACTATTTCATTCGTTTCGCTTCAGTCACCCTCCAAAAGAAGGAGAAAAATAAACAAGAAACAATCATCGCCAATTCTCACGAATCACGAAAAATTGCAACGATATCCGCGAACAAGCCTCGTCGAAACGAACCATCGGGGCTATTTACCAAAAAATGGCACTGGGACCGAATAACGCTTATCGATGGCTCGTAACGACTCAAAAGGAATCCTGCATCGAAAAATGACACGTGGTCGTGTGTTCGTGATCCAAGTGGTGGCGCGTTCGTCCCGAACAAAACCGCTGTCCGGGACAAAACGTCCAGGCAACAGAATACCACGCGGACGCTGATCGAAAAGAACGGATTGCTTTTATCGAGCGTCGTGTGTGTTCGACGTGGAAGGAAAAAAAAAACAACGAAAGGAAACAAAAAGGGACGAGTGAGCGGGGGAGGAAGGTAGGTGGAGTCGACCGTTTTCGGGAATCGAGTTCGAAAAGCGTCGAGTCGCGAGAAACGAGGCGTCGAATCGCCTAGTTTGCCTCGCGACTGTTTCGCCCTGTTGCCCTCGTCGACGACGGCTATTACGTAACGCGAATTAAGACGCCCCGACGGCCGACGAAATTACGTCTGGGAATTGTGGCCTTTGAAGAAATTTTCGTCGCCGGGATTCGGTCTATTTGTTCGCCACCGAGAGACGTTGAAACAGGCGGCAACCGTTTGCTTTGTTTTGCCGTGAATCGCGAAGAGATTGTTGTTCGAGCGCGATAAAACCGTTTGTGTCACGGTAGATTTTAATTTCTGATGTTAACCCTTTGTGCTTGAGAGGCGACTGTTTATCACCAAATGATAGTTCCGCAAATTTTCAGACTTCAGTTAGTTTATTTATTGATCAGGCTTAGAGGTTAAACAGTCATATATGCAAATTTTAATATATCACTTAACTGAATTAAATGACATTTAATATAGGCGAATCTTAGTAAATATTTCGAATTTGAACATGTTTGATGTTAGTATCATTGGACGACTAACTATCACCTCTTGAGTGCAAAGGGTTAACCCTTTGAATGGTAAGTGCTCCGCGTGAACGGTGTTCTATTAGCAATTGTGTTGATCTAAATGGGAGCGAGGAAAAATTGACAAACGTAAATATGCGTCCATAATACACGCGAGTAACTTTCGCCAGAGACGCATATATGCGCCCATAGCAATCAAAGGGTTAATTTCAACTTAATCTTAATTTACTGATTTTATGCAAGACGAACTGTTTGTTACGAAAATAAAAAATTACAGCAATGGTTGAACAGAGAAGTTAGAAAACAGCAGTAACACAGGGCGAATTAAAATAATAATAAGGTTAACCCTTTGAATGGTAAATACTCCCAGTCGAAGAATTCCGCGCGGACGGCGCTTTATTGGCAATTCCGTTGCTCTAAATGGGAGTGAGGAAAAATTGACAAAGTCATATACTAATAATCCATAATCCTCGCGAATAGCTTTCGTCAGACGTATATGCGCACCCATAACAGTCAAAGGGTTAATTATAACTCGTTTAATTGTACTAGTTTTAGGTTTGCCGCGCACGGTATCCAGGCTAATAAGTGAGTACGCTGATATTAACGGTATACGGTCTCTGAATTGTCTATGAGCGAAAGGATTAACGGTGAACTGGGGAAAATTTACAAGTACAGTGGATGTATCCTGAAATCTGATTTGAACAAAATCAGAGAAATTTATATGGGATGGAGATCCACATAATTAAAGTAAGGTTGAAATAGGGTTGATGGCACCCGCTGCATGTGTAGGGCTCGGAAACAAATTAAACACTGCGAACGTTAAGCATTACTTTCAATCGAATTGTAGACCAAGAACAATTTTGATTCAGTTTCACGAGTCGCTCGAAATACCCTCAAATTTCCAAGAGCGCACCTAAAGATCGTGTCTGAATTTAATCCGCGAATCGCGACCAGAGAAGATGCAAAAAATTCGATCCTCAAGTGGCTGATAGCTCTCACCCTATCTTCGTGGGGAGAGAATAGGAAGTTACGGATAGTTATTCAATTTTCGAGCTCGCTGTCGCTCGGTAAGCGGTTTTCCATGGCAAGTTTTCCGAATCCGATATTATTCCCGATCTCGAGACCCGAGAACGTGACCCTCTTAAATCTATTCGCGAGGAGGAGTCCTTTTTAAGTCGTTCCCGGGAGCCGAAGGATCGACCGGAAGAGCGAACAGCGCCGAACGAAAGGCGTATCTAAATAATATTTTCATCGAACCGGGGGAAGAGCCGGTGTTTTCGTTCCTTTTTGCCCACCCCTCGTCCCACCCCGGCCCCCTTCCTATCCCGCTCGTCCTCTTGCTCGTTCCTTGACTTCCGATAAAGCGGAAAGAAGCTCGAGAACGGGTTCCGCAGCGTTTTCGCCATTCAGGAAAGGGAATAAAGAGCGTTTCTTCTTTCCCCCGAGCCTGTTTCTTCGAACGGGCTGAATTCTGGACTGGAAAATGGCTCCGCATTGAATGGCTGCTTCTTTCGTTGTTTTTTTCTTTTTATAGGGATACTTCGCTGTTTTATGGCCCATAACGCGATATGAACGGAGAGATCGTGAAACTTTTGTAACAATATTTTTGACAGATTTTTGGTTCTGCGAGGAATAACTTGATGATTCATGGAGAGGAGAAGGGACGCTGTAAGACGTATCCTGTTTGACGCTCTCACGGGATAAGATATTGCGAGAGCTAGAAGGACTTTGGAAGAAGAATGGTACTTCTTCACCGTCTTCCTGTTCTCCAACGTGCAAACAGTTCCATTTTAAGCCCACCAAACTGAGAAATTTAGCGCTCTATTTCCCCTACGACTCTTTCAAACGTAGTGCAAAAATTCACGCGTGTTCTTGCGAATCGGATGATCCGGTTACAAGACAATTAAAGGAACATGAACAAACATTGAAAAAGTTCCGATTCGTGAGTTCACGCTCACAAATCCAGATCATTAAATACCACAAATAAGCAAGTGCATAGGCTAAGTAGAATGAGGTAAACAAAAAAAAAACAACAATGCAAGAAGGAGTTTGGTAGAAAACGTCGACGGATCGACGGCTGGCAGTAACTTTCAAGAAACTCAAACTCCTACCCGCGGTGTACGTTCAAGAGTACACCATCAGTCGCCGCGTCATGCAGCGACGCCACTGAAAGCAACGTTTGATCATCGACCACGATGTAATCAACTTACCCGGTTACTCGTTCCCTCTGTCCTCCTTCTCCTCCTCCTCCTCTTTGCCACGCGTCCCTTTTCCTGTCCCTTCCGCCGCTGCGACGAAAACACTCGCGAACTGCCCGGCACGGCAACCACTTCGCCGGAACATCCCCCGAACACGAGGTTCTTATCCGACGATGATACGTTACGTGCATGTCTACCGTGAAACTTAGACACGCTTTAGCTCGCCTTCAACCACGATGGCGATCGACGTCGTAGTTAGAAAAATCTTCTGGGTGCTCCAACGTTTGCATCCTCGTTACGTTTAGCCCGTCTGTTTACATGAACAATTAAAAATAAATCCAAGCGAGTCGTCCTCGGCGTGCGATTTAAACGATTGGACCCCGTTCCCGTGTCCGTTTCTACGAATCTCCTCGAATCACGTACCGTACCGTAGATACGCGGAGGAGAGCACGTCGACAGCGTTGGCGCGACTGAATTCCGCGAGACCGGGACTCCGCCGATTCCTCCTCCGCCCCTTCCCCCCCTCCCCCCGCTGGCGGTGCGCGAGGGTCGAAGTCCCGCGGCAGACTGCAGGGTGTCACCCTCGGTCGTAGCCTCGAACCTCCGCGATCGCCGCGGCCGCCAGTGGGCTGCGTGCTGCCGCGCGGCTCGCGCATGCGCCGCGGAATCCACCCTCGCCGCAAACTCGGGGGTGGGCCGCCCGTTTATCCCCTGCCTCGCGTGTGTACGTTCATACGCGGTTGTGTGGCCGCGCCTGCCGCCTATCTGTCCGCGACGGGTTGGGGGGCGCGAGCGTTCGTGTGGCTGTACCCCCACCCGCTTTTCCATGCATATGCACGGGTTGGAGAGGGTGTGCGTAGCAGGAGCACGCCGGTGTACGAGGGAGAATCGTGTGTTTTGGGTGACGGGGTTGCATCGTCGTTGCGTGAACTCTGTGTGCGTTGGAATTCTCTCGTTCTTCGTCCCTCTATACGTCTATACGTCTCTCTTGTTCGCTTGCTTCGGGGCGCGCGAAGTTTTCCCTTTTTTCCCTCGCTCGAGGGTCGGTGGGTTGCTTTCTTTTTCTCTCGTTTTGTTCGGTCCTTTCGGGTCGCGCTTCTTCGCCACTCTCGTGCTCTTTGCGCTTTAAGGTGGACAAAGGGGAGAGAGGATTATTCGAGTACGGCTGTTCGGAGGATGTTGCGGTAAACGGTTGATTCGAAGGAATCGAGCGTTTAGGTAGTTCGTTTTTTAATTATGTTAACTGCTCGATTGCTGTTTTTCTTTTTTGCGAGCAGCTTGAAAGAAAGCTTGGGACACGAGATTCCCGTTTACGAAATTGTACAACATAATTGTTGTTCGACGATTGATCAAAATTTTCAACCCTGTTTACAAGTTCAATTGAACCGTGACCTTGTGTCAGAAATTCTACTATACAGGAAAGGATATCAGTAGATTTTTGGATCATCTCAGTGGATATATGGTTATGGCGTAATTGTGGCGGAAGATTACAAACAGCTTATATACTGTAACACCTTTTTTTTTACGTGGATGAAATCTTCGAAAAGATACCCAGTCACCCTGGGGGAGGGGGGTGACGAGGTTATGTAGGATTTTTACCTACTAAAACCTCCACGGTGGCCTACTGCAGCGAAATGGGATACTTTAACACCTTGGTTTACTCTGAGGTTTCGTCTGACCGTGAGACGATCTACCCTCGCGAATCACGTCGCCGACATGCGCCAGTCATTGTCTGGTTACTTTTCCCGCTGTTCCGCGTTCCGATCGCATTCTTTCCCCAGAAAAATCACTCTTTCGAGCAGGCGAGACGGGAGAGCTTGTAACACCCCCGATCTAACGAGGAATCAATTTGATCGGGGCAAAAAGAGTTCTAGTAACGGGCTTCCGATGACGATCAAAATGTACGAAGAAGAATCGCTCTTGTTGGGGTTAACTCAGATAAATGATGGATTTATTTAATATCGAAGAAAAGAAAAATAGTTGGAACTTGTACGTATTATGTATCGTACAAATTAAATTACCAATTTCGATGAAATTCGTTCCACCTTTATTTCTATTAAATACTTTCTACATTATCTTTTTCCAGTAAAAGGAGGGGTAATAATGTTCACAAAGCTCCATCCCTTAAAATAAAAATTCTTCCGGATTCCTTCTCCGTAATGCTTTCCACGTTTCTCGTCGTACACCCCCCCCCCCCCAGGAATCCAACTTTATTAGCGAGAATTACGCTAATTGAAAGTCATCAGCTTTAGAAGCACCTTTCCGTTTGTGTCTTATACAGTAGCAGACGAAACTTCAAGACGAGAGAACAATGCAGAATATAATTTTATGTTCAACAAATATTGTCTATAAATTCGTTTTTATTGTTATTACAGTAGAACACTATTTATTGTTGAATACAAATTTTGTTCATCGTGTTATTCCTTATAAAGTAGTTTAATTTCTTTAACCCTTTGGTCTTAAACTTTTGTACGCTACTGTATCTAACCCTCAGATAATCCACTTGGTGTCCACTTGGTAGTATACGGATTAAAAGTTGATTTTCCGTTCGCCTTTCGCTTCGTCTCGCAAGGTCAATTCTGTTTCAGGCAGGTGGTAACTATAAACAACGTAACTTTCATTGAAAAGAAGATTGCTCGAGGCGCAAGGTCGATCCAGAGGCCGAGTTTGTTGTTACCTGCCGGATAATAACATTCGTGGCAGAGGCCTGCCTCGAATCAATATCCGATTGCCACGCAAATCTTATGTAACGCGGCTACCGCGGCCAAATTGTTTCTCGAACGCCGCGGATCGATTTGTTACACTTAACCGAACCCGGTTAGGATAATCGATATACAGTGACTCCCTCAATTTTGTTATTTTAGCAACAGAAAATTTTATGATCGTCCCACGAAGATGTTCCAGATGTTGGTGAACAAATATTTTATTTCAATTATCGTACAATGCTGTAAAACATGTTATTGTACTCAAAGGGAGTACTTTGCATTTTTATAAGAACTTTGGTCACCCTCTTATCAAGAAAACTCTTTCTCCTATCCTCCCACCCTCTCTCACCCCCCTCTCTCTCTCTCAGTTATTCAAATTATTAAATTATCACAATCAACTTACACTCTTCTATATCTAAATGTAAACATAATAAAAGTATCTTAAAGAATGAAGAAATGGAAATGGGTCGTTTAAGCGTTAAACGGCGCTCGTTCATCTCGGCGAATTTTATGGGGTTGCAGGAGAGGAATTCGTCCCTTTTGGGGATAAGGGGACGTCGATGGTGCGGACGCGGTACAATTTTCAAATTGTTCGTGTCAGCTTGCGTGATGCACTTTTTACCCGGCTACTTCGCGAAACGAACCGGGAAATTTAGTGAGCTTCTAAGGAAATGACCGCCCCCTTCCTCCTTATTTACCACGGTGTCCGCACGAACACTATTATACCACGCTTTCCAACCTATGGAGTTTAACTCTACAGTTTACTCTTCCAAGTTTGGTTACAAACATTAGAATTTCGCAAGAGTTCTCACAGTAATTCTGTGAAACTTCATCGTTATTAAAATATTTTCATTTCGCTAAATGTTCACATCGCTTGTCAGGTAACCTAATTTACTAGAATTTAAATTAGTAACTGACAGCATTCATTCAGTGCGATTAATTTGCAAGCGAAACGAGCTCTTAGGAGTAGACCTAACGAGTTGTAAATAATTCTCATTGGTGATCGAAGGCTCTGATTTATCGTCGAAAGCGACTGATAAAACTCGCGTGAGGGCACGCAAGGCAAGTTTCGTTTTTAAACTTGTTATTTTCTAGTTTACCGTGACGTTGAATACGTTCGCATTACCATGAGAGGGTGCAAATGACAGGAGCTCGAGATATGGTCGTTCGTACCGCGGACCTAAAGTGCCTTTAAAATGCCACCGAGTCGACATAAAATCCATACGACGCGTGCTTTCCTTCATAAGCCGAGCATCGCCAGGACACCATGGGAGTCAAAATAGCCTCGTTAACCCCTCGTGTTGCCCTTTAATCTTCAATGGCGGGCGAGGGAAGAAGTTGCAGAAAGAGTTTCTCACCAGTTTTCCGCTACTCGTCTACTTTCACTCGCAACCCCTTGTCTTGATTCTCGGTGAGCGAATGACACGTTTTCACAAATATCCGAATGCGAATAATCACATTTAAAAGTTACACTATTATTTATCCCAATTTGGACATAAAACATCGTAAGATTATATATCAAGAATTTCATTCTACGCTTAACTTCATTCACGCTTCATTCTGCTAGAGGATTCATCAGTAAGGCTTAACTAGTAGGCCCCTGCCTTAGACACAGGGATAGGAAGGGACTTTTTTTTTGATGAATTGCTGATTTTAGCGCCGCTCCTGTCTGTAGTCAAGACTTATCGGCTGAGAGAGGTGGTTAGTGTTACCTAGTAAATTGGTAAAGTTAGTGTCTTTAATTGCATGAGGTGGGGGAGGAAAATTTTCAAAAATCCTCCTGTACTAGCACAGGGTTAGGAAGGGACAGGTCAGAACTCGTATATATAGTAACCGTGACCCGGCTCGAGCACTTGCGAGAAAGGTGGTCGCTAGCTCCCTCCTAGTTGTGAGTGTAGAAAGGTCGCCAAAATAATAAAGAATTTTTCAACACCTTTCCTATAATATCACATCTAATTCCCGTACACCGCGTGCCTACCGCCTGAAATCCCACGAAATCGAATCGAATACCGAGCACGATAAAAGTTCCCTGTCCACGAATAAAGCAGCCTCGTTTCCAGCCAACGCTCGTGTAATCGCCCCCCCCCCCCCCCAGCGAAACTTTCTGGGCTAGTTTGACGCGTGGCTTGAACTGCATTAACCGCCGTTCCGATAGCGAAAACTTTCCGGGACGTTTGACGGATGCGCCTCTGGCCGGGACTCGACTTTCTGCATTTTCGATTCCCCCTTGGTAATTAATCGAAGGGCAAAAGTGTTCGGCGGCGATCGAACGGCGGGCCGCGATAAATCCGGCCGGATGCGAAATGAATTATTTCCGGGAAGCGCCGCTTGACACGGAATTCGAAAGCTCGCGCGGTTGGTTTCCGGTTTCCTCGATCCTCTTCGATCGCCGACCCCCTGATCATCGCCGGGTTGTTTCCCCCGTATCCGGGGCAGCCTCGTGCACCGGTTCCATTTCCGTTCCGGTTTGATAAACACTCGCGATCGGGAAAACGTATTGAAAGATTTTGTTCGGCGGGTGGAAACAATCTTTTCCGCTCGCTATTCGTTTCTTATTATTGTACATGGTGTTAACCGGTTAAGCGGGGAATTTAATTTTAGAAATCACAGGGTGTGGAATAAAAAATTAAATAATGCTGTGAATGTAGGCTGAACGCAGGGCAAATGGTCGTATTATAAATTTTACGAAAAACGAGGAAGGAGTAGACTTTTGTTTAATAAAAAATTAAAAATTCATTTCTGAGAAGGTTACTGTTATTAGAAACTTGTTAAGAATTGTCAAAAAATAATAAAATACATAAGATACAATATAAAAATAATAGAAATGATAATAAAATACACGAATAAGAAAAATGTAATAGTTTAAGAAGTTTTTATTTTATACGACGATTGTACACGTCGGACGTACTGCAATAGACATTTGCTTCGACGTATATACACGTCAAACGAGCCTAACTGGTTAAGAACACAGTGTTCAAACATTTTTTTTAATTTATTTATTCACGGCTATGAATCCCCTTGTATAAACTATAAATTATAAACTATATAACAAATGAACGAATAACGAAGCGATTAATTACAGCTAAATATAACAGAAATTATGTCTTAATTATGAAAACATATGAAACTTATGTTAACTGTCGTAATCTCGTAGCACTAATTAATTAATACTAATTAACTTATTTATTTTCTTTAACCCTTCGCTCTTAAACTTTTATCCACTACTATAAATTCGTATTTATCAGGTATCTCTAATTAAGCAACAAAAACAGTAGATCTGTCTTCAAGTCAAATTGAATTAAAAAAAAAAAAACAAAAGGCATTACAAGCCTACGCATTTCTCGATCCATTTTCAAACACGTTTCACGAATACTTCCGCCTTGAGATAATCCTCTTTCGGTAAACAGCTCCTCCAATTATCGCGTTCAATTTGTATTTCGAGGGAACACAAATTATCGGAGAACCCGATCGACACCCGTCACCGTAAATATCTCGTTGCTGCGAGTGACAATATTGTCGCGTTGACACGAAGGAATCATGCGTAACGATGTTCATTCTCCAGGAGCAATTTCGGGAACCCTGCGGGTCACGTTTGTCGTACACGTGAGACACGTTCTACGTTGAAACGGGGTATCCGCGTGTTTATCGGCCGGGATTAAATAACCGTGGCAGAATTCTCTGTGTTGTTGTTGTTGTTGTTGTTGTTATTGTCATTGTCGGCGGTTGCGCGCAGCGTTACAATTAGCGGCGTTTTAATTAACGCCCGATGGGACAATGACGCGCCATATTTGTTACGGTCGCGACTCGGGGACAGCTCGATCGAGCATGACTCCCGGAACGTCGAAATCGAATCGCCCGGAAAGCTGAGCCGAGTGTTCGCGAAAATAATTCCTGACCCACTTTTCGCGGCAGTCGCGAAAAATTTCACATCGCTCTATGATCAACTTTCGTTTCACCGTTGCCTCGAATTGTTGCAGTAACGCGGTTTTAGAACGCTAAAAAGAACGTAGTTTTAACCGTTTCGCTCGAGCGAACTAGCACACTCGAAACGATTCCGGTTGATATTGCACGCTGTATATCAGAAACGAGACAATTCGAGTCTTCGATGTTCTTTATGAAATACAGTGTAACACAATATTTAGGCAGCACCAAACACATTTTAGGAAGAATCCACGATCCATGTGACAGTGATAGGCATAAATAAATGTTTAATTTATTAACACGTTGACTGCCATGGGGGTCACCGGTGACCGGCGCGCTCAGATTGGTAGAAATATGTAATTTGAACAAATGTAAATAATTATCGATTTTTTAACCATCGTTAACGCGTTGAAGGCCACGGGGGTCACCGGTGACCGACACTCAACTTGGCGGTGGCGCCACGGGGGTCACAGGTGACCGTCGCGCTCAGATTGGTAGAAATACATAATTTGAACAAATGGCAATACTAATCAATTTTTCATTATTATCATTGTTAACACGTTGAATGCCACGGGGGTTACCGGTGACCGGCACTCAACTTGGCGGTGGCGCCACGGGGGTCACCGTTGACCGGCGCGCTCAGATTGGTAGAAAAACATAATTTGAACAAATGTCAATACTTATCGATTTTTTCTGATTACCATCGTTAATGGAATGGTGTGAAGAAATTAATGAAGTATAAGACATCGAAAAATAGTTATACACTATAACTTATTTATTGTAGATAATATTTAAACGGTTTAAACATTATTTTAGTATAATATTTAAGAGATCTCGTTGTATCCAATGTAAAAATAAAAATGTAATTCTTAATTGTTGCAACTATAATTAAACAATAGTTATTAAATTATTAATAATAATAACTATATAATTATTGTAAATGCATGAATGAATTAATTAAATTATAATAACAATGATAAATTATGTGCAATAATAATTAAATAAATAATTTCACTTGTTATAGCGATATGTGTAATGTATTACATTATAAGGGATTGTAGTAATTATAGTTGTTAAGGCGTAAAAATATCGTTTAGCATTTATCAAGTTTCTAATAATGAATTCCGTCTAATCGATTCTGGCCCGAGCATACACGTGCCTGTTCTACTTGTCGAAGTAGACGTTGATTCGTTCCACTTGTCTGATCCACGCAGCTTCGTCTACTCGCGCAACTTGAATCGACCGTGTTTTATTTATCTAATCAAGAAAACAGACGTATTCTACTTGTTCTCTAGCATTCTTCTAATTTCGAACAAAAGCTGCTCCATTTTGTTGATCAATGAAAATCAGTTCCGTTCTATTTGTTTCCGCGTACAAAGGGACCAATTCCACTGACCTCTTTCTGTTTCAATTGTCACGATTAATGGATTGTATTTTCGGCACGTTTCTTTGACTTCTACGCTCTTCTCTTCTCCGTTATTAATTGTATAACATCGTGGAAGCTGTATGTTTCAACGGCGTTGAACTTTATTCGTAGTTCAATAGAAGAATGAAAAGCTAGGGATTGCAATTCATTCTCTGATGTATAAATGTACAGCCACGTAATATCGTTTTTGCATACCACTCAAGTATCAATAGAATAATCATTAATGTTATCAACACCTATCCTACCCTAGATCTATTCAGCCAATCTGTTGACTCTATAAAATAGCTACTACATCGCTCTTCTCTGTAAAATTTTCTTATCTGTATACGCTTCTCTACCATTTGTATACGTTTATTTTTCTCTGTTACCATTATTAAATTTTCATATCTCGCTGTAATAATTTCATTGTAATTTCTAGCGGATTAATCCCGTATAAATAAATAAATAAATTATACAGAAGAATCTTAAGGAGAATTCTAAATTAAATACTACCTCACCGTAAATAATCCGATCGATGTCGAGTAATCAAGGTTTTCACGCTGAAAATAGTACTTCTCAAAAGCGAAGATCATTCATCCCCAACTTCGAATTTCATTGACACTCCGATTCCTTTAATCTACACTCGATTCCTCCCCCAACGCTCGACAAAACTGACCAATTTGAGACAGTACCGTCAAAGCGACAACCCCCTAAACACGTGGCCCGGAATCACGTTGCAGCCCCGACAGCCCTCGAGCTGGCCGTCCAGCTATCGAGCAGTGTTCAATCAACGAAAACTGATCGGAATATCCATGCGGAGCAACAAGTAACCAAGAGAGAGACAGAGAGAGAGGGAGAAAGAGAGATGAAGAGAGCGAAACACGTTGGTGTCTCGCGACACGAGCAAGGCGACCAAATAAAAACAGAGAAAAAGGAACTAGATCTGGTCGCGTCGACTATCGATCGATCGCCAGGAGATTCGTGGACGAGTTCAGTAGGAACCGGAAACGAGCAACGCTGAGCCGAGCAGAACGTGGCCAAGTTTGCGTATAAATTCCCAGGGACGTGGAAAGTGTACTTTAAGGGGCGACAAAGAGGGTGGAAGGGCCTAGAGGGGGGTGGAGGGAAGGCTATTTCGAGCAGTTCGATCGAGAAGCCACGGAGATCGCGTTGCTTGCGTTTCGCTTAGAGTCTCTTAGACAGACGGTGACGTGTTGTAGCTTCCGGTTCAACGGGGACGGAGGGTAACAATGGACGATGAACAAAAGGGGGTTAGAGATGGATTAAAGGGTGAATCGTACTCGTTAACAAGGGAAAATAATAAGAAGCGTGCAGCTTTGATCAAGTTCTCGGTGTTCTCCTGCGTAATGGTGGGGGAGTTAAAGGGTTAAAAATAGATGGGGAAATCTTAGTCGGTTCTTTATTGATGCGAAGTTATTATGCGTTTATGAGGGAGGCAAAATTTAGCTGGTTCGAAGGGAACCAGGCTGGAGCTTTTGTAAGAACAGCTTCTAATTTTGAAATATAATAACTCTTAATATATTAACCCTTTCGCTTCGAGCGCTGTTTATAGACGGCATCCAAACCTATTTTGTATTTTAATAATTTTGTATTCCAATAATTTTGTAAGCCTTTTCATATTAAAAATGTAAATATACTTGTTACATTAGAGCAACGATTGTTTTATTCAGCACAGTTGTTATTTAAAACTTAGAAAAATGCGCACTGTGCATATGCGCAGTGACGGTACTTCGGCGGACTGGACAGCCGAAGCGAAAGGGTTTAATACTATTTTACTTACTGATTTTTAATTACTATATTTATTATGATGCGCATCATGATATGTATTAAATAACATCCACCAGTAGGATAAAGCGATAACCTTTACCTGACCCGAAACAGCGACAAACAGAAGTTAAGCCTACCGTGGAGACGTTAAATAAATTCAGCTGCTGTAATTACGCCGCTTCAATCGTTCCCCGCCAAAACAGCGTTAACCTACGCTCGTCGCCTAAGTCCCGTCTGGCCGTTTCGGCCATTCTAAACCCAGCCTAACAACTCTTTCTCATCCACTCTAACTGTCCTCCATCCGCATCCACCCTCCATCCATTAAGACGTCCCCGTTAATCCCGCCAATCGCGAGAAGTCGCTCGCTTAAGCAAGCTGCAGAGAACCCGTTTCAAGGAGAACGAGCAATTTTTCTCTACCCCTTCCTCGCCGTCCCCCTTTTCTTCGACTTCCATTTTACGATCACGTTCCGTCGCGCGATCGTTCCCCGGTATCGAGGCCGTGGCAGCTTCCCTTTTTGCGATCGCTTCGTCCATCGAGGATTAGAAAAGTCTCGTGCCAGAATTCTCGAATAAAAACGACGGCACAGAAAGGGGACGGAGAAGGGCGGGAAGGGGGACGAAGTGGAGAGATAGGGAGACTGAGAGAGAGAGAAAGAGAGAAACAGAGAGACAGAGAGACGAGAAAGAAAGGAGAGATGAGAGAGAGAGAGGGACGAGAAAGGCAGGAGAGATGAGACGAAGAGAGGTAGAGGGAGAAAGAGAGAAACAGAGAGAGAGTAAGGAAAGACGAGAAAGAAAGAAGAGGTGAGAGAGAGAGAGAGAGAGAGAGAGAAAGAAAAGGAGACAGAGATAGAGGAGCTTTCGAATACCCTGGACGGTGCTGTAACTGCGAGAATCCTCCAGAGTATCCTTAGGCTTCCGTTATCTAGCCAACCCCTCTGTCCATCTCATCCCATCCCCCCACACCCTCGTACGCTATTCTGTGCCGGATTCAATCGAGCCGGGAATCTCGTTGCGCGCCGGGATCCTCCTGTGCAGTGGCTCGCCCTTCTGGGACGCTGCGTTTAATTTTATGTACGCTGGCCAGCGGGATCCTCGCTTTTTAGGCCGAGCGTGAAAGCACGTCGATTCGAACGAACCCGCTTTTCTTTTATTCTTCTTGGCTGCTTACGTGGTTTGAGATTTCGTCGAGTGAGAAAGAGAGAGAGAGAGAGAGAGGGATGAAAAGTGTGTTAGAAGGAAAGTGATTTTTCGAATTTTATGGAACAGTTGAAGGTTAACACTTTGACCGTCAGCCATTTATGGTTGGCCACAGTTTCTCGTGTGACACCACGAATCATATTTTTTTGAGAAATAAAGGACATATCGAAGAAAATGGAAAAATAAGTTTATAAAATTTATTACGGAAATAGTAGAATATAACAATGCGTACATTAAAATTTCTAACAATTTTAATTGTTACACATACACACTTGTAAAAATTTAAATTACATAAATTTTGATACCTTTCAGTAGAATTAATTTTTGGACAGAGCAGTGAAATAAAGGACTACGTTTTGATCAACGGTGCTACTTTTGGGCCAACAGGAACATCAATTCCTGTAATAACAGTTAAACAGGATTTGAATCGGGTGTATAGAATATTCTCAACTGCGAAGCAATACAGATCGGAGTAGAAATCGATACGGTGGATACAATTTTATGAATTTGGTTTATGGAGGATAATGATCCTCCGTAAACCCCGTTTTCGCGATGATACGGTGGAATGTTCGTTTATTGGATGGCGATAAAATGTACCGCCGTTAAAATCCACGCGTTTGTTCGCCGTTGCATCAGATATTCCGTTCACGAAAATGAAACGAACGAATCATAATAAGATACACAGCCGTGCGCGTGCATTCTCTTTGAAACGGTGGACCTTCTAAATTCTCGAACAGAAAAAACGCGCCCGACGAAACGTATTTTCCCTCGTTTCATTAATGAGCACCCTTAATTATGTTTCGTGTAATTGCGTCCACTGTGTTCCCAATTACAACCTAAAAATCGAAACTCGCGTATTAATTTCCATTTTTCCCGTTTCCATTTCGACTTCTGTAAACGCGGTTCTCCACTTCCGGTTCGGGGAAACTACCGACAGAAAATTAACGAGAGTTAGTACTCGAGTGGGAAGAATTAACAGGAATTTCTGAATAAGGGCAATCGAAATAAGAAAGAAACTTTCCCATTATCCAGAGCTTGTTCTATGAATTAGAATTAAATTGAAAAGCTGAATTTTCCTATTTGAACTCGAGATTTGAAAATTTGTCGATCGTATTGTTTCATTAATCGCTATAATATTTTTCATACTAACGTTCACACAAGCTTTCTATTGTTCCAGGGAAAAGCAAAGAATAAAATTGCTTCGATCGTTGCTCCAATCTTATAGGAATTTTTGTTGCAAGTAAAACAAGTCAACGCTGAATATCCTCAATTAGGATAGTATAGACCCACCCGCGACGACACAGAGGCCAATGTTATTGTCAACACAGATGCCCCCCTGTCACGCTTGAATAAAAAGATAAAAAATAAAAACGACTAACGACGAATCTGTAACGCAGTCGAGTAAACGTTGTTGAAGAGTCACATCGAGCTTCTGAGATTTTTCCATTAACCGTTCTTTCTAATTTAGGCATCCTCACATTGTAAACCGTTAACTCAAACTTTGAAAATTCTTTGCAAATTACATTTTCGCCAATCATCAGCGCCCCTTAAAACAAAGAATCTTACCTAACAACTGAAGAAAAGAAAATCTGACTTCTCTC
>JAOPTO010000313.1:0-7500 GCA_033822845.1 Tetrapedia diversipes | reverse complement strand
GACCTAGCATATTTCTTTATCACCTCCTCCTGCTGTTTATATGCTTCCTTCACGGCTAGGTCTTCGTTGTTCATCATTGATATAGCATTTTTCAATTTTGCTATTCTTACAATGTCCGCCAACCTCTGCATCCCTAGACCACCATTTATCTTTTCGGTATATATTATCCCATCTGTCGTTGACAGATGTAGGTGTAGAATTCTTTTTATTATATATTTGACTTCATGGTCTAGGGTGTGTAACAAGCACAGAGGCGGCGGATTCGCTACGAGTCGATGTATATATTTTGGGAGGAGGTGAGTCCTGATGAGGTTCACCTTTTGATGAGGTTTTAAACCCATCTTTTGTATATTCCTCATAGCTCTAATAATATCGCCTATTTCCGCCCGTTGTAGACCTCTCCAAGGGTCTATGGTTACCCCAAGATAACCAATCATATCCCCAGGCTGCATTGTTGGTATTTTATCTCTATTAATTCTTAGCCTGGGGTCCTCCATAATCCATGTTTTATTTTTGCGGACGATCTGGAAAGTAGCGCACTTACTACTTTGTATTGACATGCCCAAGTCATTTAAAAATTTGTTAAGCCGCCGAATTTGGACTCCTGCAACTTTCTCGTCGGCGGCTAAGAGCACCAGATCGTCCGCGAAGGCAAGAATGGAGACTTCCTCGTCTCCTACCTTGACGCCCTCCGTCGTCTCGTCAATGTATTCTATTATAGGATCTATTATTGCATTAAATAAGAGAGGTGACAGGGGATCTCCCTGTTTAACACCTCTCTTCAATTCTATCTGGATGTCTTCACTTTTAGTCTTGATCCTCGTGAGACATCCATCGTACATTTTCTTGATATAGCCAGCAATATCTTTGTGGACACCTTTTGCTAATAATGCCTCTGCTATGGCTTTATGGGGGACCGTATCAAACGCCTTCGTGATGTCGACGATTGTGACTACTCCACCTCGTGTTCCTTTCATGCTCGCTATCGCCTTCTCCAATATCGCGATGTTGTGTTTACACCCGTCTTCCCGGGTGAAACCTTTCTGTCTTTTATTGTTCTGAATAACATTTCGCAACCTACTGTCCAGCATCGACGAGAATAATCTGTTCATTAGAGACCCAATAGTTATTGGTCTCCAGTTCGCAACATCTGCTACACTCTTCCCAGGTTTGGGTATGAGTGTAGTTCTGTTATACCTCCACTGCACTGGAAAAGCCTGTTGTAACAGTAGGAGGTTGTAAAATTTGGACAGTAGGTGCAACACGCCACTTCTTTTAAGGTGGGCTTTTGTCACACCGTCGACACCCGCGGCTGTGTCCGATTTTATCTTAGCCATCTTGCTGGCCAGTTCTGTTGTGGTAATAGGTGTCCACACCTCCTTCATAGATCGAGGAGAGAGTGAGTTTGGCCCCCTTCCAAACTTTGGCAAACCTATCGCGGGACCCACTGCGCCCCATAGGTTGCCATAGAGCCGTAGGATATCTGCTCTATCAGGGAGCTCTACTTGCTCCCTTGCCCCAATTCTCTCTCCTGTGACCGCCATATTAATAAGCTTTTTCGGGCATTTATTATACAATTCTTGATATCGAGAGTATTGATATTTCAACTGGCGGGTGCGGTCACTTTCCTTTCGTTTATTACTTTTACCCGCGCCAGTCTTTTTCGGTGGCGTGTGTTCAGTTTCCACCATGCCCTTCGTTATTTCCTCCGTAATCTTATTTAATATACTCTCGACATCCTCTTGTTCCGACATGTCTCTTTTTGCTAACACAATAATTTCTTGTTCCAGATCCGATAACTCGTGGTTTACGTCCAACGTACCAGTCTCTATCGCGACCTGTAGATCCTCCTTCCATTCATCGTCCTCGGGGATCATCGATACGTGACTTTCGTCAATCGTATCATCTTCTACAGCTGACTCATAGGACGAGCTGCTAGAAGATTCACCCATGTCGGGAACCACTACTACCTGAGTGGGCAGCCGCCTCCTTTTATCACTAATCTGTTTTATTGTCTTGGTAGGAAGAAACTCGTGTATCTTTTTATTTGGGAATCTTTCCCCTTTAAACTGCTCATTTAACAGTATCAATTGCTGAGTTTCTTCCTCCGTCCAGACCGAGGCTCTATTGACTGGACGGGAGGGTTGAGCAGCTAAGACCCTCTTTTCATTTCTTATGTTAGGGTGCCTGTGTCGCTCGTGCTGTGAAAGGCCCCTTTGCGTTTTAAATACTTCCTCGCAGCTGGAACATATGAAATCTCCGACTTTAACGGTTACACCCTTGCATTTAGGGAGGTGGCATTGGAGAGCGTGTTTCCTCTCATACACCTTCTTACACTGCGCGCACCTCCATCGAATACTATAATTTGTGTGGTGTACCTTGATATGCTCTGCATAAGCTTCCAGCTGGAGGAAGCACCTGTTATTCTCCTGACACAGGCTACACCTTAACTGCCCACTCATTGGCAGATCCAAATGTAAAACCAAATCCTGTCCTTGTGAAATGCCAGCGTCATCATCAATGGTCCTCCTATCCATAGCGGACAAGTCCGCCACAGAAGCCCCAGGACCGGGAGCTTCTGTGTCCGAGGCTTCACTACTTCCATCCATTTTTAAATTTAAGTGTGTGCCTTATCCTATTCCAATTAGCATCCAATCATTTCCTTAGGCGAGCCGGTCGTGGGCGCAAGAATCCAAAAAGGTCAGGCTTGCCGCCGGCCACCACTTCATAGATTAGCATTATTATTTTAATACTAATACCCTCCCGAGAGCCATAGATGTAATTTGACTAAGTTCCAGCGGCGTATTGCTTTCCAGCGGCGTATTGCTTTCACAGCGGCGTGTTGCTTTCCAGCGGCGTATTGCTTTCACAATACGCACACCTTTCGACAACACGACCCCTCCAGCTCTACGCCGCCTTCCGGCAATAGCGCCGCTATATGAAACATCGCAAAGCGATGTCTTCGGGAGGGTTTGGGCACATAGTGCCCCAAAATTTTCACCATCTTTCGTTCTTTTAACAGGCGGCCGACGGCTCACCTTCACTCTTAGCTCGGGTAGGTGGGGTCGCTACTCCCCAACGGTGTGCACCTGCACCGCCCTGCCTTTAAGAGAGTCATAGTTACTCCCGCCGTTTACCCGCGCTTTTTTGAATTTCTTCACGTTGACATTCAGAGCACTGGGCAGAAATCACATTGCGTCAACACCCGCAAGGGCCATCGCAATGCTTTGTTTTAATTAGACAGTCGGATTCCCCTAGTCCGTGCCAGTTCTGAGCTGAGCGTTGAATGGCGGCCGAAGAGAGCGACCACGACGGCAAGCCGCCACGGAAGCCTCGCAGCAAGGAAGATCCGCGGGAGGCCAAGGCACGGGACCGAGCTCGGATCCCGGGGGCGATATAAATATCGCTTGCCCGTTCAGCTTCGCCCAGGCCCGGCACGTCAGCCAAGCCCGCTTCCCGACCAAGCCCGACACGCCCCGCTCCTCAGAGCCAATCCTTATTCCGAAGTTACGGATCCAATTTGCCGACTTCCCTTACCTACATTAATCTATCGACTAGAGGCTCTTTACCTTGGAGACCTGCTGCGGATATGGGTACGAACCGGCGCGACACCTCCACGTGGCCCTCTCCTGGATTTTCAAGGTCCGAGGGGAAGATGCGGACACCGCCGCAACTGCGGTGCTCTTCGCGTTCCAAACCCTATCTCCCTGCTAGAGGTTTCCAGGGAACTCGAACGCTTATACAGAAAAGAAAACTCTCCCCGCACCTCCCGACGGCGTCTCCAGGTCATGTTGGGTTACCCCGACGAGCACTCTTATGAGGGCCCGGAATGGTATACGGTTCCGCTGCCGGGTTCCGGAATAGGAACCGGATTCCCTTTCGCCCGATGGGTGTGTGTTTTTACATAGTCTCGTTCGTTCAAATTTTGCGTGTTACATATGTTAGGACACCTCATCTACATATGATTTCTCATAGGGCTTAGGATCGACTGACTCGTGTGCAACGGCTGTTCACACGAAAACCTTCTCCACATCAGTCCTCCAGGGTCTCGCTGGAGTATTTGCTACTACCACCAAGATCTGCACCGACGGCGGCTCCAGGCAGGCTCACGCCCAGACCCTTCTGCGCACACCGCCGCGACCCTCCTACTCATCAGGGCTTCATGGAGGACGGTCCACACCCGCGAGGGGTCAAAGGACGCACGTCACTCCCCTCTTGCCGCTGACGGCGGAGTATAGGCGCGACGCTTCAGCGCCATCCATTTTCAGGGCTAGTTGCTTCGGCAGGTGAGTTGTTACACACTCCTTAGCGGATTCCGACTTCCATGGCCACCGTCCTGCTGTCTTAAGCAACCAACGCCTTTCATGGTATCCCATAAGCGTCGACTTAGGCGCCTTAACTCTGCGTTTGGTTCATCCCACAGCGCCAGTTCTGCTTACCAAAATTGGCCCACTTGGCACTCTGATCCAAGATCTCGTGGCTTCATTGATCCAAGCAAGCCAGAGATCTCACCCATTTAAAGTTTGAGAATAGGTTGAGGTCGTTTCGGCCCCAATGCCTCTAATCATTCGCTTTACCAGATGAGACTCGTCAGCGTTCGAAACGAGTGCCAGCTATCCTGAGGGAAACTTCGGAGGGAACCAGCTACTAGATGGTTCGATTAGTCTTTCGCCCCTATACCCAGTTCCGACGATCGATTTGCACGTCAGAATCGCTACGGACCTCCATCAGGGTTTCCCCTGACTTCGTCCTGACCAGGCATAGTTCACCATCTTTCGGGTCCCAACGTGTACGCTCTGGGTGCGCCTCTTCTCGTAATGAGAACGAGACGCCCCGGGAGTGCGGGGCACCATCGTAACGGTGCCCATCCTCCCTCGGTCGACGCTTAGGCCGACCTTCACTTTCATTTCGCCTTTAGGTTTATGCATCCCAATGACTCGCGCACATGTTAGACTCCTTGGTCCGTGTTTCAAGACGGGTCCTGAGAGTACCCAAAGCAGTAGCGTCGCCGACCGGTAATTCAGAGCTTGGCCAGTCCAAGGACACCGCCTGCCAACAGCTGGTCATGCCCGGGGACGGCACCAGGTCCGTACCTCCGGGTTGAAGCTGATCTAGCTTGCGGCGGGCCTGACGCACACACATTCGAGAATGGATTGGTTGCGGCCCGATACCGTGCGAGTACCGTCGTGCAGCCGGTCGGGCGACCGAGGGTCTGTCGCGTGCGCGCATGGCGACGAAACAGGCGCCCTCTCGGGCCGTAGACCGACACGCAACGGGTCGCGACGTTCTACTAGGGGAGAAGTGCACGACTACAGCACCGGAACATTCAAGCCGAAGGTGGTGTGCCCTCGCCGTGGAACCACGAAGGTCCATTCGGGGCATCGCGCACCGACGGGAGCCAGCGCCGTTGACGATGAATCTCCCCATTCGATCTTTTGGGTTTCTCAGGTTTACCCCTGAACGTTTTCACGTACTCTTGAACTCTCTCTTCAAAGTTCTTTTCAACTTTCCCTCACGGTACTTGTTCGCTATCGGTCTCGTGGTCGTATTTAGCCTTAGATGGAGTTTACCACCCACTTAGGGTTGCACTCTCAAGCAACCCGACTCTAAGGAGAGATCCTCCCGAAAACGCGTACCGGTCGCTACGGGCCTGGCACCCTCTATGGGTAAATGGCCCCATTCAAGATGGACTTGGACGCGGTTCGACGTCACGGGACAGACGGATCCTCCCAAACACTACATTTCCCAGCGGCAGAACCGCGGGATTCAGTGCTGGGCTCATTCCTGTTCGCTCGCCGCTACTAAGGAAATCCTTGTTAGTTTCTTTTCCTCCGCTTAGTAATATGCTTAAATTCAGCGGGTAATCTCGCCTACTCTGAGGTCGTCATATACGTGTATTTTTATTGTATGCGTAACAACAACAATAAAAAAAACCTGAGTTACGCACAGTTGAGAGTGGCGACAAAAAAAAAAGAAGTAAGAGAGAGAAGGTATAGTCGAAAGTCGAAAAGACATTTGTACAAGAAACATGGATTCTTAGTTTTATGCACCGCACCATAGTGCCAATTTATATCGCAGGTTCGAATCGGAGAGACGCTCGCTGGACAACCGAAGAATTTCCCGGATTTTTGACGTCCGTCCTGTATTTAAAAAAAAAGCAATGCTTGGTATAAACTATTCTCCAGCGGTTCCTATATATCGTTTCGCCCTTTAATCTCGAACGTCTCTCTGTGTACAATATAAAAAAAAGAGCATCGAAACGGCGCACCGATCCTCCTCATAGTCATCCCGATTCTTTATTATTACCCTAGATCCTTCAGAACGAAGGACCAGGCCGGGGTGAGTCGGAGGTGCGCAACACGGATCTCAAACTCTTTTTATACGTACGAGAGAACGTAAAAGGGACAAAAAACAGAACGCACGCAAGTGGAGATAGACAAGCTTCTTTTTCTCTTTCCAGGGACTGGACGACCGGCTTCTGGTTGCGCGGTCTCTCGCGATCGACAACGAAAATGGCATGGGGTGACCAACACAGAGCGTGGATGCAGCTGCTGCCAACTCCCGACCGTTATCGACGAGTCTTTGATTTATTCGAACATAGCCGCGCCAAAGGGGAAAAGATATCCTCCTCTCTTCCCTGGGGCTCTTTTAACGAATAATCGTAACCCGTCGTCGATCGGGGTAAGAAAAGTCAAAATGGCAGCGTACAATACACACGCACACCGAGTCTCTTGTACCTCTTCCTCTCTTTCCCATCTTATTTACGTCGCTCGGTCTCTTTCTGTGACTCTCAGTCGTTTCATTTCAAACGACGTCGGGGGCGCGGGTATATGTAATTTTGGTGTGCTCCAAACGACTTGACGACACCTCTCGGATCGAGCGAGTGGCGGATGCCGTGGGGGTTACTGTTTGTATTTAACACGGGTAAAAAAAACAACAATAGAACCCTGACAAGTACGGACGAAGCGGTGCTTTAACAATGGGCGGTCGTCAAAGTAAGATCTTTAGAACAAAAATCGAACCGACGACTCACGCCGCCATTTCAGCACTCTCGCAGGTTCGCCCGAAAGGTTTCCCTCCGTGAATAAATACATCCCACACACTCGGCGCCGCACGCGCACGCGCGTACGATCCGGGGGTCAAAGTCTTTTAAGGAGGCACACACCTCCGCGACGAACGCCGACGAACGTTCAACGATCGCTCGTACGTATACGCATGCATCTCCTCCGATTATATCGAGATAATCTCGATCTCTCTAACGAGAACATCCCTCCCGACTCGGAAACGAGTCCCCCCATTCGACAAGGGGACCGACCGACGACGGGGTATTATCGTATCGTTCTAGCAGAGGTGAAACATGAAGGAGAAAGCAAAACGCAACGCAAGCAGTATATAGGTTACGTAAACGACCCTCAGCCAGGCGTGGTCCAGGAATTGTATCCGTGGACCGCAATGTGCGTTCGAAATGTCGCTGTTCATGTGTTCTGCAGTTCACACGTT
>JAOPTO010000312.1:67221-395597 GCA_033822845.1 Tetrapedia diversipes | reverse complement strand
ATCGTTTCCAGTTGCATTAATGTAACGGGCTGTTTGTATATACCAAAATGAAAAATTGTAATAATTCCTAACTGAATTAACGATCAGCAAAATTCAAAGAAAACCATCGTAGAACATAACTCGTAACTCTACGGATTTTGTATTTAACAATTAAAGAACCAAAGGACAGTCTACCATCGCGATTGCTTTTGTGAGAAGTTGAATCAAAGTATTTTTGAAGAATGCGCAATTTTAATCGTTTCGGGTTGTTTGTGTATACCAAAATGAGAAATTGTAATAATTCCTAACTAAACTAACGATCAGCAAAATTCAAAGAAAACCATCGTAAAACATAAGTCGTAACTCTCCGTTTTTAGTATCTAACAATTAAAGAACCAAAGGACAGTCTACGATAAAAGAAGCTCCCCGAAAGAGGTAGTAACCCCACAAAAGTTGGGTCAGCGATCCTGATTTCTCACTTTCCATTAGGTGTGCAAATTAATTCGGTGCCTTTAACGCTTTGTAACTTCCATTCAAATTGAACCTAACTCGAGCCTAACCCTCGTTGGACGCTCGGTCTGGCGTCCACGCGTTCCAGAAAAAGAAAGAAGCAAGATATCGATAAAAGTTCGAGCGTGCAAGAGTTCACGAGTGGTGGATCTGCGATTCTTCCGTAGTCTCCGCCGTATCCATTTCGTATTCATGGTTGATTTCGCGGAGGACGTTCCTGCAGGAATGTCTCCGAGCGATTCGGTTCAATTTGTTAAATGCAATACAGCCGGACGGCGGGCACCGCGACCTCGTCGCAGAGAAAGTCACAGATTGGATGGACGTAGCGTAAAGTTCTTTTTTCCGTTCCCGATAAAAGTTCGAGAGCAGGAGGCAGCCGGCAGCCGCGACAGGTGAGTGTAAAGCGGGAATTTCGTTTGATGGCTGTCAGAATCATTGGCACGGAATAACCGTGCTCCCTTTCTCTCTTTCCCTTCCCCGTTCTTTTCTCTTTCCTGTTTTTTTTTCTTCTTTTTTTTGTTTAAACTCCCTCGCTACCTCTTTGTATCGTTGCCTCGGTCATAGGAAATGGAATGGAAGTTTGAAATGTTCATCGATCGAATTCAACGCTTTTTTTTCAGCGATTCGTTGCCTATGAAATTTTTGTGTCGCGAAGCCGGAGTTATTAAGCATTCTTTTTGCGCTGGGTATGTCTTCGTATTTCCGTATTTTTGTATTTCTGTCTCTCAAAAGGGGAACAGAATTCAGCACACTCTATGGGACTGTATTTGATTGCGTACTATCGGAGCGTAAATAAATTTAGAACGATCATCTTCAACGTAAACTCTGTCGAGATAAGCAGAAATGAAAAGCGCCTTGGGTTCCCTGTAAGATTGACGTCGCGCGCGGACAAAACTTCTACCGAAACTTTTCGATAACCCCTGCAGCGTACAAGGGAAAGGTTCGATTCAGGCGCCTTAATTTAGTTCCTCCCTATCCAGAGTCTCCTAAATTAACTCTCGATTCGTAGACGTATAAATTGCCGACAGATAAATATTATCCCCTCGACGAAACGGCGACACGTCGTCCGTTCGCAGTCGCTCGTAATTAATGGAACGAAGTTGAAATTGGACTCGCGCGAAAAGTATGGAAGACCGAAAAAATCGTGGAAAAACCGTGAAAATCGGAAGCGTGAAAAAAGTCTGTGTCGCCGAAAAGAAAAAGGATTAGCGGATCGGTTTATATGAAGCTCGAATTTCGAAGAGCGATGTTACATGGCGGGGCGCAGTGGTACAGGTCGACGATAAAGTTGGCCTCGTAACATATTCCCTCGTTCGCAGCGCGTTCGTGCTCTATGAGCCTCGAAATAACCAGCTTCTGACCGTATCGGAGAGTCCTGCTACGGCCTGGCCGAAGTCTGGCCCACTACGAACTTATAATCAATCCAATTTCGAGATAAATGCATCGCGGCTTCTCCCCCTTCACGGGCCGATGCTTGCCAGAGTTATTATCTACGGAATTACTTGATCCTGGCCGACTGAAAGATATTATCGTTATACCTGTTTGGTGGCGATTCTCAGGCATGCGAGTTTATTGGAGTACGCGATGCAGTTTCAATTTATATTTTCATTTTTTTTTTTCGCTGCTGCATACATTAATTTCTTTACAACGTCTCCGAAAACTTTAATTTTTGACTTATATTTTTAAGGTACCATTTAAAGTGGTGTTTCCCAACGTTGGGCCCACGCCCCACAGGGGAGCAATTCGAAAATGGACCCTATATATGTTTTGAAATTTTACTTACTGTGTTTTGTTAACAATTTCATAGTGATTTCTTCCTAGAACCTATCATTTATGTTTCTTAAGTGAACAAATCAATTTTTTAATGTTAAAAATTATGTATGTTACATAGGAAAGGGGGGGGGGGGCATAAAAACTTTAGAAAGGTTAAGGTGAGGCATGGCATAAAAAAGGTTGGGAAACACTGATTTAAAGCTTTTATGATTCGCTTACATTTTCTGACATTCCTAAAATCTTCATTTTCCGAACAATGCTCCGAACACTCATGCTTTATCCAAATAAACAGCTTTATCGAAGATAATGCTTACTACCGCTAATAATTATTATTGAACTAACTCACAAGTGCATTATTCAATTTCTGTAGATATTTAAATATAATTTATCGTCGCATTCGTGTATTTCTTTACGTTATGCACAACTTTAAAATTGATCTGAAGCATGCACGATCTAAGTTGTGCAACCTTAATTAAACACCAATAAAAATTTCATCCATGAAATTTGATTTATTCCATATTAATTTATAAAAAGAAGTTGAAGAAACATTTGTCCCCTGTACAATCAATCAGGGAATCGCAGCTCGTTGAAACAGTCAAGGCCTCGCTTCTTCAAGGCCCTGTTTCCAAATGACGCTAATCAAAGAGCGGAGTCTGGTAAATCACGCGAACGACCTGTTCAGCCGCGATTCAGAAGTTCCGGTTGGAGAGCCGAGGGAAATTCATCGGCGTGATTAAAAACCGGGACGGATGAACTCGCTTGAAATAAATTCAAGCGTCCTTCCTCCGAACGGCCGCGATCAATCGTCCCTTAAGTTCCTCGAGGAACTGCACACCTGGCGTGGCAACCTTTAAATCGCGTACCGGAAATCATTCGTTTTATCCGTCAACCGGTGGCTGTCAGTGCATGGCGGCCATTAGCGAGCTAGAGGAGCAGAAGAAATTCGCGCAACAATAGCAATCAGCAAAGCCATAAGAACGAAATAGACGAAAATGGTAAAACCTGTTTTTTCTAAAAACGGAAAAGAGTATCGAAGATATCATCGATGAAGAGTATAAACTTTTGAGAGGCAGGAGCAGACGAAAGTTTGAGACCAAAGGATCAAAGAAAACAAATTAATTAATTGATAAGAAATAGTATAATAAATAAAGTTCTTATTTTATGCTAATCAATAAATTTTGTTCTACCAGAATGACGATAAAAATAACTATATGAACAATATTTGCATACCATAAAACTGTGTTTTGCATTGTCCTGTCGTTTTAAACTTTTGTCTGCTATTATAAGTGGAAGCAGAAATTAATTACGGTTAATCGCCAGAAGTAAATTAAGAAAGGAAAAATCTTATTTTATCGTTATTCTATTTTGACGTTCAATTCCAAGGGTTAATATAATTGGTTAGTATAATATTTGCATCAAACGATAAATGTTGGATTAGTTTTAGTGAGAAAGGATTATGGTGTGCAGAGGTGCCAAGCTTGAAATTGTTGTGAACGGTTTTCTGAATGAAGTATGAGAAGCGTGTATACGATATTCTTATGTTGAGTATAAAATCACAATTTTGATCAATGATACATTTTTAAGTATCAATCATAATGACGAATAAGAATAAGTAACAGAGGATAAGTAAGTAAAATTCGAGGATACTCTATCCGGGAACGACGTAAAAGCAACGAGGAACGTAAAAATGTCGCAAAAGAACGGTCGCATCAAAAATTCCTGCAACAAAATGAATAATTAATGACCCGCCGGGTAGCAGAGTGTGTACACAGGGCCACATTGTGGCGAACGGTAAGAGTAATCCCGCTGATGAAACATTCAGACAATGAATTATGCAATTCGGTCTCGTAACGAAATACTTTTGATCCTGAATTCAAAGGAGTGCATCGTCAAACAATTCTGCTACTGGATATAAAATCATTTGGACGTTCACGTGAAACGCGTGCTATCTCCCTCTCTTTCTCTTTCTTTCTGTCCTCTTTTCTTCAAACGTTGAATTCCTGTATTTGCATATCGGTGTAAATGTGTGTACACTTGTGAGTATGTGCAGTAGCGAACATAAATTCAAACAGTAAACAGCATGAGATATAATGTAGTACAGCGATGCGTACAAGAGTCGAAGTAATCTACATAAATTAATTTTTTTTCTTTTTTAATTCAGATGTATATTCTACGTTGCAGTAATATTTTTTTTTTTTTTATTTAATGGTATAATATGCGCATAAAACGTAATTTAAAAAAAAATAGCGAATCCTAATTAACTTAACTCTTACATAGAGTATTATTAATTCCTTCAGTAGTATAGCCCTATATATGTACGTCCGATTTCGAAAATTCAATTCCTTCGAATCTAAAGACGATCGACACGAAATATTGATCAAACATAAACTGATAGGCATTGTAAAATATTATAATAAATATTATAATTTCAACATTAAAAAATATAGATATACACTATGTATATTGGTCGAAACGTTGAACTTATTCTGGAACTTGAAAAAGTACATAAATTGGGAAAAAATGAATTTACAGTATCATGGTATTTCAGAAGACTCTTCGACGAAAAGAAATCGACTGCAGTGAAAGAAACTACCATTAAACGTTGGTAGTATCAATTTCGAAGTTACAAAAATATTTATCGAGGGTGCACAATTCAGGATGCATCGATTATCTAATAGAATTAGTTATCGGTGAAGGAATAATGGCAAGGTGTTCCTCTTACCGATCAACGAAGAACATGAATTGAGTTTATTATGCTATTCGAACAAATTAATTAAGTTACTTTCTATCTTAAACTTCTGTCCAACGCTGTAGGTGTCCGGATCCGTAGGGCGCCTATCGCGCTTGCGAAACAGTTCTGCCAGTGTCCTGGAATGGCGGCTGTAGAGACGGCAACTTCCGGGAGTTCAATCTACTAAGTGAAAATCTCTTCCTATAACCGGGTTTCGAGTTCCTCTCTCCCTCTCTGTGTCCTTCTTTCGCTTTCTCCGTCGGCCTCCTTCTGTCTCGGCATCGAGTGCTTCCGCAGTTTTCCCGGATTCAATGAAATTATGTCGACTTTGACGTGCCACGCTGATTCGAGGGAGCAAATCCGTCTAGCTGACGGCGACGACGTGCTTAAATTCGTTAAATTATCGTTCGAGGCCTGAGCCGATTTTTATTAACGCTCTTAAGCAACTGGAGGCAGCTTGTTTCTTTCTAGGCGAAACATAAAATTCAGGATGAAAAGTGAAAACGATTTGTTTAATTTTTGTTCGAATGAAATCTTGAAATTTCGTGCTGAAAGAGAGTGATTTATCTACTCGTTTAACCTTGATACTATCTTCAAATTTCTTCCAGTTGACTTTAAATATCAAAAAACAGAGGATTTCTAATTTAAAGAAAAACGGACCTTTAACATTAAACAAAGAAAGTGCTTTCTAATAGTATTTTCGACTTTCAATACGTATTTAAGTGAAATGAGAAAGACGGTTAAATCAAAGGTGATCCAAAGGCTGTATCATGATTAAGGTTCGTTCCGGTAGGGCTGATGTAGAATTAGCAGAAAGACAGTAGAAAGGCTGTTTCCTGTGAGAAGGGCTTTGGTCCGCGGGAAAAGGTGTACAAAGGAGTTCGACGGAGTTCAACGTGAAAAGCTTCATGCCTGGGCTTCGAGACGAATCGCAGCGGCTGACCAGAGCACAAAGAAATCTATATCACATTGTGGAGGCAAAAAGCGTTACGGGCTAAAAGCTTTCCCGTGCGCGACCAAGTTATTTTTATTGGATCGACGAAGCACTTCGTTTGAACAACGAAATGATATCTGATGCAGGCTTCGCCTGCCTGTCACGGTTGTATAGATTCAAATGACGGATTAATACCTACGACATGAAAGTAGTCGTGCTTTGCACGTGTGAAGAGAAAAAGAAAAGAATTGCTACGCGTCCTCGTTCCCCTTTAACGTCGTGAAGAAACTTGGCGAGATAAGAAAATACGAGTGTTTAAAATTAATACTTGATTAGGTTAAAATTGAACGAAAACTACACGAGAACCTTGGAAGTTTATAAAAGTTAGTTAAATTTTTATTTAATTTTAGACAAGTTATATTTTTGTGCCTTCGTTGCAGCAATTGTATCACCGCGCAGTGGTTCTCAACCTGCGATCTGTCTGAAAAGTCGCTAAAGATTTTCTGAGCATTTGACATAACTATTCTTAATGAATTTTTTTTTACCATATTAAGAATGAATTTCTATGCATGCTTATGTGAGTCAGAACTATTTAAATATTGTAAAACGAAGATCGAAATGGAAGAAAGGTTAGAAAACACCGTCATCAAGCAACGTTTTTAGATTCATATCCAGCATTTATATTTTTTGCTCAAAGTAGTTTCGTGTGGATTCACTGTACTTCAGACGAGTCGAGTGTAATTTAATTTACATAAACCAGCGCACTGAAAAACGTGTTCAAAAGTTCCTAACAAATAATTACTTCATGCTAGCAAAAAATATTGCAGTTCGATGTGGTTGTAAAAAATCTAGTTGAAATGTTCGGCGGCGGCTATCGGTCAAGTACCGCGAGAACACCACTGGAATAAATTCGCGCACGTTTTCTGTTTCACAACTTCCGGCCGGCTGTGTTTGTTTAAATTCATGCGCCGACCCAATGCACGCAGTGACGTGCGGATTTTCCAGCCTGGCTAACAAACCAAATAATGTAACACAAATTTGAAGAAACTCTGGAACTGAACATATTTCGAAACTGCCTTTCCGCAACGCTCATCCTTCATTACCTCGTCCACCCTTCCGCCATTATTAAAGATAACATTTCTATACGACTCTCCACTGCGGACGATCCTTTCACGGCGCAATTAAAATTACAAGAGTAACGTAATTAAAAGTACCAAAACATTATAATCAGTCCTGTCCTTCTAATCTAAAATCGTTTCACGATAAAATCAGTGATTTGAATTTTTTTGAAAACATCCCTCACAAAGGAAGAAATTCTTTCTCCTTTCCTTCAATTCACCTACCTTTCCAATCTTATATTTTCACCAAAAAATTAACTCGTGCTTCGTCTCGATTAGGTTTCCTCCATTAGATTACGTACAAACAAACACGGGAAAAAATTCGTCGAGTAACCGGTGGGAAAATTGACCAGTGGGAGCATCGAAAATTTCAGTCACGTAACGCTATCCAACACGGACGCTCCCGTTTCCGGAAGTGTACGTAAAGTTTCTCCGAGTGTAACAAGCCAGCAGCGCTAATTTCGCGGCCGATACCGCTGTCTACCGTAATCTCGACACACTTTCGTCCCCGCGAGCAACTCCGCGAACGTAATTTATTTAACCGGCCACTTTCGCTCGCGTAATAAGGCCACCGGAGCAGAGGCATTGCTCACGCGGCACCATTAGTACACGCGCCGGTCTCAGCTGCTGTCTTTATCCCCTCTCCCTTCCTCCCCACCCCCACCCCTCGTTCCTACTCTGCTTTATTTGGTTTTTGCTCTCTTGTTCCATTTCAGAAGAGAGGCGGCCCGTTGTTCGGTGTACCGAGCGGGAACGGGAGTTAACGAGCCCGAATCCAGGCTAGTTGATACTGAAGATCTTAAAGCTTAATGGGGTAGAGGTTGTACCCACCGGATGATATCGCGCAATCAGATCTTCGGGATTGGGGTGGAGCTTCTGGTACGGGTAATAAGGGAATCGCCGAGGTTTTGTTACGAGCGATCGTGGAAATAAAGAGAACTTTACAGCGATCGTTGATGCGGTAAGATTCGAGGCGGGGGAGGTTCGGATTCGGGTGAATTTCTGGTTACGTCCGGCAGGGTGAATCGGAAAAATGATCCTGGAGTTTCTGGGCTATAAATTTCTGCGATTCTCGAAACCTCTGATCTGTATCGGTGCACGCGGAACGGCGCGCGCTGTATAGTTTGCGGGCAAACTGTAAATTGTGGCCGATGTGCCTGTCGATTGTTCGAAGCTAAAAATCCGTGAACGAAAATTTATTAAAAAAAAAAAAAAAATTGTGATAGAATACGCGGACCGGATTCCGCGTCGATAATCCTGTTTGCGAAAAATAACAGAAAAAAAAAGGAAAAAAAAACGCTGCGCTCCCGTTAAGAGAAAGCGGTCGGGCGCGTAAGCGGCGCTAATATCAGGCGGGCGAAATATGCGCTTCGCGGAAATTACGCGCTCGTCGAGTGAAACAACGTATCAAAGGGAGGCCGCGGAATAAATTTTTGGAGGAATTTAATTTGTCGTCGCATTAAAAAAAAAAAAAAAAAAATGAAGAACGAAAAAGAATGGTAGAGTGTACGGGCGACAACAAAAGCAGCCGGGTAAAAAAAAGGAAAAGAACGATCATTCTGAACGGGTAAAAAAACAAATTAAACGGAAGAAAAACGTGGGCCAGTTCACCTTGCAGTCGTGAATGCAATTAATTCTTCGTTAGCTCAAGGGATCAAGACCGCTTTTGAGGCGGCTGAAATTATTTTGAAGAAGTATGAACGCACGAGTTCCCGAGACGAACCCTCGTGATAACGTCGAAGCTGTCGATGAACTCTGACATTATTGACTTTTCGTCGGAAATTGGGTCGCTTGATCGCGTCACAGCGCGTGCTATAGCACCGTTAATTAAACGCTGACCATTCTTAGACGCGACGTAACGTGGATCTTCTCTTCTGAGAGGATCCGCAAAAGTGCTTCGAAGATGCCACACAATTTCCGTGATCGTTTTCTGAATGCAAACGCCATGTCGTTATTCAAAGTTGTTTCGTTTGAATATGGATACATGTGTGTAGAAATTGCTATCGCTGAATAGCACGAAGAATACCTCTTTAAAAATTTCGTCTGATTTATTATAAACCCGTACCACTTACGTTAAAAAAAAAATCACAGAAGAGGTGTGAAGGTTATCACGGTAAATGTGCTGTTTGATTTTTATCAGGCCTGTACCACTTACAAGTCAGGGATGTGTAAAAATAGTAACGTTAAGTGTTTTGTCTGATTTATAACGAATCTGTTCCACTTACACGTGAAAGGATTACAGTAGATTACAGTTCAGGGAATAGGGTGGTAAATAGTTCGTCTGATTTGTTTCTCCTATACTACTTACAAGTGCATCACAAGCACAAAAATCACAGACTCAAACGTTTCGTCTGATTTATAATTAATCTATACTACTTAAATGTTTCTCTTCTGATCATCAATGCATGTTATATTAAAGGCAACATAGAAATAAAAATGTACACTTGTGAATGTAACCCATGTTTATTGATCTTTGTATATGCACTCTGCACACATTACACTTTATGCGTGATCTTAAGAAGCTTACATAAATAAAGAGAAACGCGAACGAGAAAAGAAGAAACGAAATTGAACTCAAATATTTCGTTGAACCTTATCCTCAGTTTTCTCCTGTGCATTTAATGACATTCAACGATTACTGCCTCGACCGTATGACTTTTGACGATGGCAACGGAACAATAAACGACAGAACGAGCACTTGAATAATAATTGGTCGCGCAATTCTGCGAGGGCAAACGTTTAATAAGCAAAACGTTCGTCATTAGCGCGCCTCGCCTACCAGACGTTCTTCGTAAGCGAAGGAACGATGATTTCAATTAAAATTAAATGATGGCGTGTAATTAGGTTATCGGGCGGAATTGGCCGCGGCGGAAGTGGATCGCCGTTATGGGCACAAGTTCCGCGTGTAATAAAGGCCGAGCCAATTTCATCGGTTTTTCTTGCTCCTCAAGCGAACGGGAACAATGAAAGCGTCCCGTGTGGCCGCTTTTCAACAGTTTCTAAGACGATTAGCGTTAGTACACCGCGGATGTTCGCTCGAGTATGAGCTTTTGTGGGGAAATAAACGAAGAAATCGGATTTAAACAGAAATTTGTTTTGTCTTAGACAAACCTCGTACTTTATGCAAACACAAAGTAATAATTCTTGCACGTTCCCCTTCCATGAGTCATCGATAACGACACGTAAATTTCAGGGTGAATATTTATGGAATTACATTTCCCGATACTTTCGTACGATCAATTGTACTTTCGTTTTAATATACAGATTTTCTTTATTTTAATTTTATTAAGCGTTCGATGAATTATGGATGCGTGTACAGAAAAGGGGAAACAAATTTCAACGTGTGACCTATTTCATTATATGCTTTCCATGGAAATATGTGTTTGCATAAAATTCGCAGTTTAGTCATCAGGGGTTAGGAACATGCACTTTTTAGCATACGTTTTGCATAGTACATGTTTTTTGCATTTTCAGCAAATTTCGCGTGTTCCTTGATTAAAACTAAATACGATAAAAAGCGAACAATGTGATGTTTATTAAACGATCAATACCTCGAAAAGCAATTAAACGAATATCTGTAAGTGTTAAATTGAGCGTGAAAAGTAGATTAAATATAACTGTAAAATATCGACGAAGTCGGTGAACGCGCTTTGCCAGATCGGCACAGGGATCATCCGTCGAAGTCATTTCATCGTTTAATGGAATAATTACCGTATATTATACCAATCTCGTATAATTTTACTGGTACACTCCGTCGATCGGAATACTTCAATGCTTTATCGTTCAATCTCATTCGTGTTTTAAACCCGTTCATTAAAACCTATAACACGAATCATAACTCGTTGGAGATCGCGTTTTCATCCGGGCTCCGTCTATTCATCGATAAAACTGGGACCGCATTAAAGCCGGCAGTTTGATCCACTAATTATTGGCCAGGTGCGCGTGAAAGTTGTTCATTCAAATTGGCCAGTTGAAATAAAAAAATTTCTATCAGCTTCCACGGTCTCTTTTAACACATAAACGTATTATTTCTTCGTAAAAATAAAATTGTTCCGCAGAATTTTTCCATTAACATCACTCGTAAGAACACATTTGCGTACCAATCCTTTTTTTATGTTCACGTGTGTCGGTTTTAATTTTAGCTGTTACGTTGTTCGTAAACAACAGCGAAACGCAACAGAGAGACAAGCAGATTATATAGTACGAATAAGGCTGCACACGGTTTTAATTTTATTAAAATCCGCGAAGCAATGTTCTTTTTTACAGCGGCACATAAATTCACGTCGCATTTTGTACGAGTGTAATTCAGATATTAACGTTTGGTGTATTTAAAAAAGATGTGACGAAAATTCTTGTAAAGAAGTACTTTTTCTATATTCACAGACACGTTTCGAATAAACAGAGTAACTACAGATAAAAAGTTTCTAAGACATGAAACAACATAAAACACTTAAAATTACGCGAGTATGAAGAATTTTGCGTGATAGAACAAACGGAAGAGAACAAACGTGGAAAAGAATACAGAGTTTGAGAAAAGGTCGCTTAGGGTAGTCTTTTGAGAAGTTTCGAAAGAATTGTGAGCAGGAGTTTAAAATATTGAGAGTTTACATTAACCCTTTATCTGACAAGCATTGAAATTTCAAATAAACAAATTTCGGAGTTATCCAAGTTAAGTATGTATGCCCTTTCTAAGAGAGTGAAGAGCTGAAAAAACTTTATTAGCATAATTTATGCAATGGGCATAAATAATTAAGGCACGTTGCTCTTTCACATGCAAGCTGCTAGGAACACATGTTTGCTTGAAGTCAACATTACCAGATAAAGGGTTAAAAGCGTTCCCATTTAATAAACGTTATTTTATATCCAACCGTGTCATTTCCCTTTTCCTATATCTAGACCATATCGCGTAAATGTTTTTAACCAAGACAGAACGCAACCCTGCACACATACAGTACCTATACGCCGGAAGCTTAGAAACGGTTAGAGGACTAAACCCGAGAAGTGGACCATTCAGAGATACAGCCCCATCCACGCTGAACACGTAGTGGAACACGCGAGAAAACGACACGTAACGGGACTTGTACGTGTGAAACGTATCGACCGCTTTATCGTCACCACCTGAGCCCTTAACCGCGACCTCTGCTTCCCGGCAACAGCGGATAAAGGACACGGTCCTTTTAGCTGTAATACGTGGTGTGTAGCAGGTGTACGTTTTCCGAGAAAATGGTAAATATCCGCAAGCCTTTCTGTGCTCGTTCCACACAGATCGCTCGAACGGCCCTCGTAAATCTCGTTTCGATGCTCGACCCCATGTGCGCCGGCACGCCTAACGCATCGAAGGTCAGAAATGGTAATTGATATGGTTGGCAGGATGTTCTGGGAACCGAGTTTACGACAGTGGTGGTGGAACTTGAAGCTACCACGATTATAACCAGAATTTCTCGAGCCAGGTACCAAAAAATGGTACTTCGCGCTTTTCGCGTAGAAACGGATCAAATTTCGGGGATGGATATTAGTTCTTGTCTCGTCATGGGGAATGAAATTGGTTGGGTTCCGGATAATTGAAGGTCCGTTCGCGTTTCATCGATTTTCGCAAAGCTGCTGTCGAACTCGATCCCGGATGCGGAAAGAACGTTTCAGTGATAACAGGCGAATGACTTTCGGTTATCTGTTTTCTTGTTTCGAAGTCAGCGATACTTTAAGAATGCAAGAAGTAATCGCGAGGAAGTGGGTCAAACAGTGATCTCACTTTGCGGCAGCAATGAACGCATGTGTGCGCGTACTTCGTGCGCAATCTTCATTCCATCCGTTTTTTGCTACGAAACAGAGCTACTCGCAGGAAAGTAATCTACATTACGGTATTAACATAAGCAGCACGGAACTTTGTGCCCGTCGCCATTGTTGTTCCATGGTCCCTCCAACAATATCCTCTAATTGATCCTGTTAATAAGTAATAGTGCTTGTACGAGAATCCTACATTTTTTGCTTCTCAACAATTTCTGCAGAATGTTGCATAATATTTTTAAATTTTATTACTCTTAGAACAGACGTTTACTGCATTCTAAGCTTTACTGAACATGACCCTCTAACAATATCCTCTAATCGATCCTGTTAATAAGTGGTAGTGCCTGTATGAGAATCCTACATTTTTTGCCTCTCAACAATTTCTGCAGAATGTTACGTAATATTTTTAAATTTTATTACTTTTATAACAGACGTTTACTGTATTCTAAGCTTTACTGAACGTGACCCTCTAACAATATCCTCTAATTGATCCTGTTAATAAGTGATAGTGCTTGTACGAGAATCCTACATTTTTTGCCTCTCAACAATTTCTGCAGAATGTTGCATAACATTTTTAAATTTTATTACTCTTAGAACAGACGTTTACTGTGTTCTAAGCTTTACCGAACATGACCCTCTAACAATATCCTCTAATCGATCCTGTTAATAAGTGATAGTGCCTGTATGAGAATCCTACATTTTTTGCCAGAATGTTACATAATATTTTTAAATTATACTACTTTTATAACAGACGTTTACTGCTTTCTAAGCTTTACTGAGCATTTATAGCTAGCTGACAAATATTAGCAGCGATTAATCTCCCACGAAGCAAAGTAGACGTATAAAAATCGTTTCATTGACCCTATTGGGCATCGTTCGAATCTAGGAACAGAAGACCTACACGCTTGACTCTTGTTGTCGGCTGTAAGGAATGTTTCTCTTGGGTCCCTATAGCTGAAATGTGCCATTACGACAAGCTCAACCGAACTGACCCGTACTCTTTACAAACGTTCATGATCATCCCCATTCCCCCTCACCCTCTGAATCTCTGTATTCAACACGAACCGTTCACAACAGCAGTTTAAATCATGCAGGCATCGCGCCCTGCCGTGAACGACCACAACTGCGAACAAAGAAACGATCATTTGAAACGGGTTGATAGCTCGCAGAGACGTTCCAACGAACATCCCCCCATCCCCCTGCGATGGCCAGCCGCGAGGTGTGGTCAGGTATAAATAAACGAGTAGAACAGCTTTGCGCGCGGTAACGGAAGTACGCGGGATTAGCCGCATGATTTTTTAATGCCGCACAACGCGACACCTGCGTTCGGGAACCGCCGCGGTAATTCCGTCGACGAAAATACGACTGTTCGCTGTTGTCCGGCTTTGTATTTCTTTTTTCTCCTTTTTTCATGAATATTAAAATAACCGGTAACTTCTGAAAAGCTTAAAGGGCGTCGCGCGAAGCACCGGCGGATTAAGCGTACCCTGGCCGGCCGTCAAACAAAAAACGCGGCGAACTTTTTTAATCATTCCCGGCTGAAATGCATTTTAAAGGCGCGGCCCGCAACACACGAATGGGAACTAACGAAGAATTCGCAACGGCCGGCTTACGGTCGTAAGTAACGGAGGGCGAAGTAACGGAGGAAACGAGGGGGGAAGGGAGGGATGGGGAGAGGCGTTGCCAATTAATCGATATGCCTGTCGAGACGAAGCTTATTATGGTCGATGGCTGTCCTTGCGAACGGCCGCTTCAAAGGTGTTATGGTTGTCGAGGCAGGTGTGCAGCGCAGTTAGGTTACACGGGTAAACAACAGTGAACGGAACGCGAACAATGCTTGTTGGCAGACACCTTTGGAAGTGAGATTCCACTTAACGTACAGTGGCTCCAAAAGGTGTACGTACACTGTATTGTAAGGAAATTCATCTACTTCTAAAATTCTGATTTCAATGAAAGTTTATGCGTGTACAGAGCATGGTGTGTTCTGCGTGGAGCAATTATTTTTGGTGGCAAAATATCTTTTAAGGGAGCTGATAACGAATCTCAAAGTTTCAGCGATTTTTCACGCTTTGAATACAAGCTTTTCTGTGTTCCTTTTTTATGGCAGGGCGATAGGGTATTAAAGATTAAACATTTTCTATTTGAAAGGTTTTATTTCACAAAGTTATCTTTAAAAAATGAGAGAAAACTCAGAAACTTCAACGCTAGTTTCACCTCTTTAAAATAGCATTTAGATGAAAAGAAGAGATTAATTCATACGTATACTATTACGATCTACATACCTACAAAGTTTTATCAAGTACTTCTATCAGACTCAGAATTTCAGGGTTAAACGAATTTATTTATGATATAGTGTACGAATACTTTTTGGAGCCACAGTAAGTCGATGACTTTATTGAATTGAGACACGTCCCTTGATTCGTTAGAAAATTATTCGTTTATTTGTTTAATAAATTAAAGCTATTTACTGGGAAAGACCAGTTTTGTCGTCATTGATATCTTCAGCATAACGATTGGGTAAAATTAATCGAATTAGAATCATTTTACTGTTAACAATTTTTTATTTCGACTTTACTTAATGACGTGATAGAATTGGAAAATACAATTTGGGAATAAAATTAAAGTTTAAAAATCTGATGGAACAGTTGATTTTTGAGTGGATACTTGAATATATAAATTATCGGGTTTTGAGTTAATATATTTATTTAATAGTTTCGAAAGTGTAACATAGTTTTGCTTAACGTTCTACTTGAAAATCGTTTAATTGCCAGAGCTCGTTTAAATTGCGTCCGTTCGTAATTATTTATTATCGTGCACTTCTGTGAGCATAGCGATAAAAAGCGACGGAAAGTGCGGCAATTTTGTCTGCTATCAACGCTAATATCCTTCCCTCGATTAAATACACAGCGAAGACGTAACGAGCACGTTGTTGCGATAATTAATGGTTTCGTATGTCCAATCACACGAAACAAGTTAGAGCAGAGAGCGAACGAGTCACGAAAGCTTCAAGTACATTAGGAATTTACTTCGTTTCACAACAACGACCATATACACCGGGATTCTTTGAAAGCTGTACTCCATGTTCGTTTAAATATTTATCATATAATTCTTTCTACAACAGACTGCAAATTCTGGACAATCGAAAGCTAAACATATCCTCGCCACCTATCCTAAAATTGCAGATTCACATGTCACGGTTTAAAGAAAACTTCAGTTCTGATCGAATACTTCTCTAAACTCGCTTGATCGATATTTATATCTTCTTCTTATAACAAATTTTACAAAAATCATATAAGTCAATCGTAAATTAAATTTCTTACGTATTGATCGATAATAAATTACACATTAATATCATTAACCGTTGAAAAATTTATCAATTATTTATTAACAAATAGTAGTACATATAATATAAATTAAAATTTATTATTAATTTATTAACAACCAGTGAATTTAACACACATCAAAAAATATTCTCTACTAACTAGACCGACTAGAATACCTAAATCTTAACACTATTCCTACCACAACCGGTCAAATGACCGTTTTTAAAATTTCGATTAGAATTTTATATATAATACATGATTGAATCGCCTTTAAATTTTAGGCTTTTCCTCAAATATACGTATAATACATTTTGCAATATTCGCTTCTTTTTTCATTGTTTATTTTCTGAGAAAAATTTGTAGTCTGTCTTACGTGGGAATGTCGCGGTAGGAATAGGTATACGTGAAGTGTCGGTAGGAATAGTGTTAATCTACTTCGAAACTTAATATACGAAACATTTGAAATTTCAAAATGTTTGAAAATGCAAGGACTCAGCGAGTACCGCGTGTTCCGCGTGCAAAACGAAACTTTTTCGATCCGCCTCGAGAAGTGTTTGATAGAAACCATTGTATTCGCCGGGTACTCGCGTTATTCCGTTAGAACGGGCATGTGCCGTTGTACGTTGGAAGGGCGACGCGTGACTCGGTTGAAAACGAAGCCTCGAGAAGGGCGTTGCGATCGCTCTCGAGTCACGGAAGGGGCGCGACCGGAAACGGGACGGGATCAGAGTGATCCGGTCGGGGGTTTACCTTTGTCTTCTCGTATGCTGGCCCCGTTACTCGCCGGAAACGCGAGAAAAAAACGGAAAACGGAAACGGCACGCAGGAAGCGACCTGAGGGAACGCTGCCCCTTTTAAACCTGACCGGTAAGTGAAAAGTCGTGTAGAAAGCTAAGATTCGTACTAGAAATTACACGGAAGCCTCTTTGCGATGGGATAGGGTGTAGATGGCTTTAGTCTTCCGATCTCGAAGCAATCAGGCTGTCTTTGCTGTCGAAATAGAGAAGATCAGGTTTTATTGCATAAAGAGAGGCGTTTACGCAGGGTGTTCTTGCAGCAGTGGTAAAACAAGACAGGAATTCAATTGTAGATGAATATTTTGTCACTTGAACGTGGGCGTGTTAAGTTTGATTTAATCTTGATCCACGAGTTGCTCGACAATAACGTACAATCCTTAGAAATAGTGGCGTTGAACGGAATTCATGTGCCTAAAAGTGCCGATTTAAGTATTAGCAATCTATTAGGTACAGGCGGAATTAAGATTGTAATCAATTTTAAAAAATTTTGCTATTCATTACTGTAGAAGCACTTATGCTCGCAGTCGCAAGGATATACTAGACTGTTTATGGTAACGAATTTACTTCTAAAAGGGAAGATTCCAAGTTTGTTAGTAGAGGAATATAATTTTAGTCGAACTGATCACGTCGGAAGCCTCACTATTTTTCCTATGTAACACGATTTTCTCTCTGACCTTACAAGGGTAATGAAAAAAGGTTTAACTAGAGGCTCTCAAACTAGGTCAGAGTTACAAATCAAGATTCTTAATAACCAAAGCAAAAGTCTTCTTTGAAGGTATCCTCGCACCCTAACAATTATATTTGCTTCCAACCTTACACCAGTTTTCTATCGCTAAATTTTTACAATGCCTCTAAGTTTTCAATTTTTACGATACCCCTAAGTTTTCAATTTCTACGACACCTCTAAGTTTCCAAACAGAATTCCTAAATGATTCCTCGAGAATTTGTGAAGCCAAATAAAATACCTTGCCCTATCGGAGTTTATCTGTAAACTAAAATAGTAGCGGAGAATATTTTCTGTATGAACGACGAACAACTACAAGGAACGAGAAAGGAATGGTCTGTTTAACTCTCGTATGATTTTGTGCTTCCCTTTGCGCCCTTCCACGGCTAGTATCCAGGGTATTCTAAGCAACGACGAGAATCTCGCGCGCCTGCAAGTTCGCGGCTCGTAAAGCATAGGAAATGAGCATCTCGGTCAGAACGAACCGCTCATTCGACTTTTATTGTCCCCCGTGGACCAGCGCCGGATGAATTCCTTTTTATAATCCGACACCAGCGCTGGAGAGCCGCGCAAGCATCATTGCGGATTGCTCTACGTTGGAGCGGTTTATGTTCAACGTGGACGAAAAAGTGTCGCGCGGATGAAGTTGTTTGCAGCCACAAACATAATTACACGTCTCTTCTGCGCGACGCAGGAAACATTGAACGACGAAGAAAACTGTGTAACGAGACAGCGAAAAAATTGCAACGAGTTGCCGTTTCTTTTTAATTATCGCTTTTTAATGTACCACCAGGGAAAATAAGATTACATTTCTATTTTCTGAAAGTCATGAACGTATTTAAAAACGATGAAGTTGTATACTTTGGAGTTAGTCAGAAAAATGTAACGAGATAATTATTGTTTAACACTATTCCTACCGACACTTCACGTATACCTATTCTTATCGCGACATTCTCACGTAAGACAGACTACAAGTTTTTCTCAGAAAGTAAACAATGAAAAAAGAAGTGAATATTGAAAAATGTATTATACGTATATTTGAGGAAAAGTATAAAGTTTAAAGGCGATTGAATTATGTTGTATATATGAAATTCTGATCATAATTTTAAAAACGGTCATTTGACCGGTCGTGGTAGGAATAGTGTTAATAACGTTACGATATGTTATGGTGTCCGTATGGAATTACTTTTTTTGTAATTTTTGAAAGCATACCATAAAGCAATGGCGCCAGGGGACAATCGCGAAGGAGTTTGGCACCATTTGAGAAGCAGGTGAAATTTGCTGAACAAGGAAGAAAGTCTTGAAACCCAATCACATTAAAGCAGTTTCGAAGCTCATTGAATCCGCAGAAACTCATCTGCACTCCACAGATTCTCTACAAGTAGTCGCTAATTTAGTAGACCATACTGGATTCCCAACTCACAATCAAATTGGTCGAATCCTGTGAAACGCCATGGACTCAGCAAAATCAGCCAATTTCATCGCACTTGTAAGAGAAGCTCGTTACCTGCCAACAAAGTACAGAACCTGACCAACCTTTCACGGAACTTCATAAACTGTGCAAAAATTAATAGAGATCTGAGACAATGGTTCGGTTACGAAATTGAAGCGAATTCATTAAACGGCAGTAACAACGGGACTTTGGCTTTGTTAAATCTAAAATGTATACGCGCACTTCGGAATTGTAACAAATCCTGAATGAAGTTCCCTGGTTCGATAAAATTTGAGGTTGACATAAGTTATTTCGAAAATCCAACAGAGATTTATCGAGCACGATCGTTATTTGTGCCTGTTTTACACGATTCCATGGAGTTTAGCAGAAAGTCGTAAATCTCGACGGCATTCTAACGTATCCGGCGAGATATATGGAAATTCTAACGAGTGCGACGAAATTTTGATGAATTCGATCGGATTCTGGGAAGTCCAGAGGCGAGGTGCAATAAAATTTCAATAAATCCTATGAGGTTCGCGGGGCCGCCAGATTTTCAGTGAGTTCTGCGCGATTTGATGGATAGCGTTTCAATCCCAGTGACCCGAAATCCGGCGCGATTCCACGAGTTCTAATCATTGTTACGATCCGGTAGAATGAACAAGACGCGATTCAACCGATGTAGAATGCAACAAATTTTTTTCCTGGATATAGGAAATAGATGATCGAAAATATCGTTCTCTCTATAGATTAATTTAACATAAACAGAATTTAATTTGTATCTTATTTCATATTTCAAAGAAGTAAATACTTGAAGTTCAACTTTGTAACTGTCCCAATTTTTGTTAAACATCCACATCAAATGTTGACAGTAATTAAAAGTATCAAGTTAAGATGTAAGTCAAAGATGCTGAAGAAAATACATTCGAACGATCTTCTTCCTTTTAACGAATCCTAGAAGTCAACTTTGTAGGACTCTTAATTCGTTGAATTAAGAAATTTATCTGTAAAACTAAAATCGCTAAAGGAGGGAGAAAGGTAGGTTAAAATACTGCAAATCTCAGAAACAATCTCATGCATACGTAAACTATCCATGCCAAAATATGTAAAGTATAAAACGAGGAAAATACGTGTAACAATGGGTACCAGTTCCTTTATCTATTTTCTATTAAAATATACACTTGCACGAACATATCTAGTCCGCACGCTATAAATCTAATACCTCCGTTCAACACCTTCCATTCCTATAGTAACCCATGATTTACACCTATCGCATAAATTCCAATGCGCGCTAGCGCTCTCACAATACTAACCCCGCGATCCACGTAACCATTTCCTACCACTCCGTCCCCCCCCCTCCCACCTCATCGATACTATTCCGTTTATTCCCAACCTATATGATACAGCTGTAAGTGCACAAACAGAAAAATCAATATCTTTTTAAATACAAAAACAAAAGAAGTAAATCTCGAACTATAACAATATTTTTCTTAATAAAAGAAAATCCACTGACAATTGCAGCCTCATAAAAATGTTTCATTTCTTCTAAATTTATTCAACCGTAAGCCAACAGGAAAGATAAATAAAAAAAAAAAAAGAAGAATAAGTACCACACTGCTGTCTACAGCAGCATCATGAAACGCTAACAAAAAATTCCGCTTATCCGTCGCGAGGATATCAGTCGTCGGCTTAGAAATTGTCGCGAGAAAATGTCGAAGCGCCCCGCGTTAATTCGAGCCCCGCGACTTCCGTTGGCGCGCAGGAAGAATGTCGATACGGAGAAGGCGAGACGGCGAGAGGCAACGGAAAGGAGACAGATGGGCAGGAGATAAACAAAATGAAGGGGAAACAGTGGCCGGTGTTGCAAGGGAAAGAAACAGCGTTCCTTGACGAAAGTTCAACGGTATGTATCCTGTGCGAGGGTGGATGGGAGTGTAAAGGCGAGGAATACCGTGAGGCGGGCGGGGTGGACAAGGGAGGGGCAAATAAATTTATGGGGAAAGTTAAAAGCATTGCAAGCTCAGCGTTGCACCGCGTTGCCCTGGGCGCATTTATTTTTCATTTTTCTTTCTTCCCACCGTTCTCGGTTCCTCCTCCTGTGCCCGACGTCCACATCGTCGCGCGAACATGCTCGTCCTGGAAGGTTCCTTCTTCTTCTTTTTCCCCTGCTGTCTCTTCGTTCGAAGTAAATTGAGTTACGCGACGCGCCGTATGCGATATCAGAAACCACGCGGTCTCGTCGGATGGTTAATTAACCGTACACCGTGCACCAGTCACCAATATTTCGCTGCTTTACGAGTGGTAACGCGTACAAAGACGACGTTATTCGTGTTAGTTGCGAAATGACGATCTACGTACACGTTATAAATTTACGATGAAAAATGCCGATGCGTCTTGTAATATCGGTGAGGATCAGAAATGACCACGGCACGGTTCTGTGAGCTACAGTACTCGAAGGGTTAATTAACAACCCTGTTTCAGATGCTCGAATTATATCTCCTGTAACCAGATATTGCATGTGTACACCGAATCACGGGATTATAGTCGATTACTGTTACTATTGTCGGGTCAGAGCACGAGATGAATGGCGAACTGGTAAAGCGCAACATTCGTAAATTGTAGCCGGAGAAGGTTATTCTTTGATCTTATCCTCGAATCGAAGTGGAAAAATAAGCAATTACAATCCTTCTTTCGTTCTCATAATCGAAAAGAATATTGATCATAGATGATTAAAATGTTTAAAATTTAAAAACATTTTCACTGAATAGGTAATTCCGAATGCTCGAGAGCAATCGACGATTCTATACTCGAGTTTCGTTGTCATCCGTTAGTTTTCGAAAAGTTTCGACAGCCTGCCAGCATTTTCGAAGGCTGATCGACGCGTGCACTTGAAAAATCCTTCACGGACACATACTGTTGTCAATCAATTATGATATTCCTCTATTTGGAATCTGTACGTCACTCTGTATTTACATGAATGAGGTTGCACGTAGTATAACAAAATTTGTGTTTATTAATTTTATACTCTGTTCGTTCTACATATAAACAATTTTGACACCGTTTACTACATCACGACCAGCATGTACCCATAGCAACGTTCTTGTATTACGACTTTAGTCATAGTTCTATTAGCAATTAGCAATCCAACTAAAGTGATCCCTGCCGTGCTGTCACAACCCTATCTCGGGCATGACCGGGTCTCCAGTTAAATTCCCCTAATATCTCGGGCTTGGAGGAACCAGATTATAATCAAGCAGTACCGGTGTATCGATAATCGATCGATTTCGATGGTAATCCGCTGGCGAAACAGATTTTGGAATGATTTACACGATTGTACCCGCGAAATGGCATGCATCGAATATCATTCGGGATTCATGTGATTGATCGTTTCAAAGGATTTCGTAAACGATAAAGCAACAGTTATTTATCTATCGAGAATGTTATTCAAAATTGCTGTCGTTATCCTTGGTCATGTTATCGTCGTCAAAAAATTCGATTTTGAAGTCATCAATATAGGAAAGTTCTATAAAATGTAGAACGGAAGATGGAATTCAGGTGTGAAAAATAAAAGTGAAGCGATTAAAATATTAATAACAGTATATTTAAAACAATTTAACAAAAACAACTTAAACGACTTTACAACTTAGCAACTTTAACACTCTTTCTACGTTCACAATCAAAACCTTTCGTCTAATACCTTCCGCCTTTTCCCCGTAATATATTCTTCCAAACACTCGTTTCCTTTCATTCTAATCGTCAACCTTTCTCACTCTACGCATTCGGTCACGACCACCCACAATTTCTCAGTCGCACTGTTTTCTCAAGTTCTCATCTTTCACGCCTTAGAAACATTCGAGCCCAAACATTCTGCGTTCGCACGACAGTCGCCCAACTCAAGTACTCTTCAGACTTTCCTAAACTCGCATCCGGTCGATCGCATTCCTACATCAATGCCTATTTATAACTCGACGATAATCTGAAAAAATTATGTACGACCTGTATCGCGTCGAGGAGTGATTTACAATTATATTAGAAATTCTTTCGAAGTGGTATGACACATCGCGAGCTCTTACAACCATTGAAACACATTGATCCGATAAGAGGGAAGCACATCGCGTGGAAGGCAGCTCACGAGTTCTGGTGGAGTGCAGACTGCATCCGTTTCGAGGACAGGACTTAAAAAGAACGAATTCTTCGACGACCTACATAGTTCAATTGATTACAGCAGTTGCTCGGCAAAGGATAGATCAAAGTTCGAATCTGGTCCAACGGTCCGATCGATCCTCCTTCCCTCCCCCCTGGATAGAGGGGAATAGCGTTCAAGTGTTTTCCATTTGTCACCGTTCGTACAATAGAGGATAGTGGACCGCGGCTTAAATCGCATCAAATTAATTAAACGAACAGATCTGCGTCGCGTTATACCGTTGATTGTATTCAACGCATCGGTCGTTAATGCGTATTGTCACGTGTCCTGGTTAATTTGTTTCATGCAAAAGCAAATCTCTAACGATTTATCACGCGACACGCATATTCTCTTTAATGCCATATTTAGTTAAACTCGGGAAGCTCGTGTTGTTCTCAACTGTTAATAAAGTTGTAGCTAATTAGAATTTTAACTGCTTCCATTATTTTCAAATTCACTTCAAATTCCTCTTCTTTTTATCGACTATAATAATTGCATCGGAATTGAACATTCTATCTGATTAGAATTCAATCTAATTAAAGCTTCAGCAGCGTCCATTACTTTGATTGATTTTCAACTGAACCGTTTTCTGAACCAACACAACTTTAAATTCTTCTTCTTTTTCATGTTCTTCAGGATATAATAATTACAAATTTTTAACGAATAGCGTAAGCAATCGTTAATTTAAAAATAAGAAAATAATTAAACAAATTAATTAAATGCAAAGGATTTTAAAATCTTCTAAAATTACAAGAACGACTCTAAGTATAATTTCTCCCTTCTCTCGTATTCAAGTGTTCGTTCTCGAGCATTGGCTCCCACGGTAATGAGCATGGCACGCGCATAATCATCCCAGACGCGAGGCAGCGTTGAAGAAACATTGCAACAAGAGAACGTAACGACGGAGAGCAAAATTCCGTCGCAGTGAAATGCATGAATTCCGTTTTTAAGGGCCCCACGACGTAAGATGGAAAGATGGCACGCAATGCGAGCGACGCGCGTTCCATCGGCCCTTTTCCTTTTTCCCCCCTTTTCCAGCAGATTAAATATCACCCTGGCCAAAGAGACGATTAAGTAATACCGCGAGAATTTGCATTCGTCGATCTGATTCGGATAAGTGCGCGTCGGGTCCCCCTTACCCTCGAAACAACGAGATTTTTGCAGCGACACGAAGCGGAAGGGTCTGTTGGATTTATTGCTAATAAAAACGTGAAACGCGGCACGGAAACAATTATTATCGTACTCCGTGTCAGATTAGAAGTGTCGTAAGGATTCACGGTTGATTTTTAAAGACTTTTAGACAAATTAACTTTGGGGATCTGTATCTTTTAATCAGTACCGATAATAGAAGAATGATGACTTAAATCCTTCTCAATTATGTGTATAGATATAATATATTTCAATATTAAATATTTTTTTACACTGGTATACTGAACTGTAAACGATTGTCTGTTGCGTTTATTATTATACCTCCTCGTGAAATTCACAAAATTACAATTCTCTTAAATGACTTAATAAATATATTAAAAATCGAAATATCCATATCTCGAAGTAAAAGATAAAAGTAAAGAATGGCTTAATAATTAAATATCGTGTAGTCGAAAAATCTTTCGAGTAAGGAAATAATTCTATGTAACACTGTTATTTATAGTCTCCAATCTTTCATTCCACGTTACTTCAATAATTCATGTCCAACAGTCACTTTCCCGTATCGCAATACACCATCGTACGTGATTATAATAATAACCATTAAACGGTAAAATTATTGCAAATCCTTTTATCCGTATATACTGTAAATTACAACCCCCGTAAAAAGTGAGCGCTCTTCCAGCAGCGAGAATCGAACGGCCGATCAAAGCGATATTTTTCGTTCACGCGATCCTAATAAAATCACAACGATATATTGTTTCCCCGTTCTTCCTTGTTTTCCATTCGCGATGTCGCCCCGCGATTCGACGATGAAGCTGGAATTGCGCGACGTAGGCCAGACGTAACGCGGATAAACGTACGATCGAGCACGAGCCCCGGGAAATTACGAGCGGCTTTATAGAACAGAATTAACCTGCGCTTATGCGGGACGGTAAGTAGCGGTGCCGCCACGGAGAGGCGTGCACGAGGAATTTGCATCCGCGCGATACCGTCGCCCAGATCGCGTTTCCGCCATGCGAATTATTGCCGTCGCGCACGTTACCGTTACGAAAGCCACTTTTTTCCTCGAGATCGAGCAACCCTGCGGACAATCTGAGCTCACGTGTACAAGACAGCGTGTACAATTGTTGCAGCAAATTTCTTAGTATCCGACTGACGTATCGCAAATATTTGTTCAAGCGTGAAATGCGTCGAAATGCATGTGCAAGAAATGCGAAACGATACTTGCAGTTAGGGAAGATCAAGTTAAATTTTTCACAGATGTAGTGTTATAAGAATAAAATTTATTATTGTTTGTTAAGAAGGGAAAATGATTACAATACTGTGTATAATTCTAAGTTTCAAGATTGTAGTGATATTAACCCTTTGCGCTCGAGAGGTGATTGTTAGTCACCAAATGATAGTTTCGCAAATTTTCAGGCTTTAGTTAGTTTGTTTATTAGTTAGACTCAGAGGTTAAATAGTCATACATGAAAATTTTAGTATATCACTTAATTAAACTAAATGACGTATAATGCGGGCGAATCTTAGAAGATATTTTGAATTTGAAAATTTTAGACAAGTAATAATTACTTCTCGACTGCAAAGGGTTAGAAGTAAAATTTATTGTTATTGATTAAGAAAGGAAAATGATTACAATACTGTGTATATTTCTAAATTTCAAAATTGTAGTGTTATTAACCCTTTGCGCTCGAGAGGTGATTGTTAATCACTAAATGATAGTTTCGCAAATTTTCAGGCTTTAGTTAGTTTGTTTATTAGTTAGACTCAGAGGTTAAATAGTCATACATGCAAATTTTAGTATATCACTTAACTAAACTAAATGACGTATAATGCAGGCGAATCTTAGAAAATATTTTGAATTTGAAAATTTTAGACAACTAATAATTACTTCTAGAGTACAAAGGGTTAGAAGTAAAATTTATTATTATTGATTAAGAAGGGAAAATGGTTACAACTCTGCCCCTTTTTGCCAAAGAAAAACTCTTGCTGGCCCTTGGCATTTCTCCCACCACGCATATTTAGGCATTTTCCGAGAACCTCGTGCGTCGTCAAGAGTTTTCCCCCAGCGGATCTAAATTTTCTCTGTCCACCCGTCACTTTCTCTAAAAATCTAAAATCAACTACGATACACAAGATTGCCTACTGATTCAATTAATTCCATTTTACCGAATGAATATCTCGTGCAACGTAAATTAAATTGAATCAAATCGTAATAAATCAGTTGGCTGTGCATAAAATCATCGCTAACATTACTTCCACCCGCTTGTAATCCAGCGTGTAAACAGGCTCTAGAGAGCGTGCTGCTATAACTAACCCCGATCGCGCGAAAGCGATCGACGAAAGCGAGCTTCCGAAAGGCAATCCCATTTTACGGATAATAACGCAATTGGATCGCCATTTAACGAGAGGCCGGGGATCGGCGGTCGATGGACGTTGAACACGAGCCGCGAACAAGCTAATTCGCGAAGTAAGTGGGGAATTATCGTGGGGGTTGCAGCCGCGGAATTGGCCGGGGCGAAGGGCGGGTAAAAATAATTAAGGCCGCGTGCTCGCCAGGGCCAAGTATTGCCGATCGCGTGACTCCGTGCCGAATCATTACCGACACGAACCGCAGCATCGTTTCACAACTGCCACTCCTCTACGATTATTGCAATGCACGTGCATTATACACAGTGGGTCCCAAAAGTAACCGACCGTCTTACGCATCAAACGAATTTGTATAAAATGATAGGTTCTCGAATAACAGATTGAAGGAAAATTTATTGTTAATAAATATTGTTTGAAATCACAAGTTGAGGGGGTGAGAAAAGTGAAACAAAATTCAGTTTTACTGAATGTTATGTAAAATTATGAATTTGCAAGTGGAACATTGAAGCGGAATTTATTCTCAACAAATATTTGTTAGTTTATTTTACCGTGTTCGACGACGATCTATAAATTGTTACAGTTCTCTGATTGTGAACCTACGATTTTACATTAGATTCGCAACTTTTGAGACCTGCTGTACGTCCAATGAGATCGCGTTTAGAAAGAAATTGTAACAGAGTGAAGGAGAAGAAGAGAACACGAGAGAAGGAAAGGAGGAGAGAAAGGGATAGCATAAATACAAGCCGTAGGAACAACCGCTTGTTCACTTGGACGGCCAGGGTTCAGAAAATATCGTTGCATTATGGAACGGAACGAGGACCTGTAACAGGCCTCGCAGCTGAACTAAATGGCACTCCGTTGAAACGGAAGCTAGTCGTATCTTTGCACGGGCTGGCACGATTTTATTTTTTCACCTCTTTGGCCCAGTTCCCCTTTTTTTCTTTTTTTTTTTTTTTTTCTTTTTTGTTTAAACACCACATCGGCTTTCGCGATCGGTAGCACGAGAAATCGCGGGAGCGTTCACCGCTTTGTTCGTGACAGTCCGGTCGTTTCCTCTTTGTTTGGCGAACCGACGAATAAAAACGTTTCCATCGCGCCCCGTCCGTGTTTAGGGCATTAAATGCTTTTTTTTTTGCTTTTTTTTTAGCCGTCACCGTCCGTCTTTCTCCGTTAACAGGCAACAAAGTGTGCCGATGCACCAGAAAGCGCGCGGATACCTAGGGCGGCCATGTTGCTCGACGCAGGCCATAATTTAGGGTTTAAATTGTTCAGCCTTTAGGCGGTAGCCTTGTTCTAGTTTCGAGTATCCGTCGGGCTGATCGATCTGAATGCGACGTTAGGCTACTTAAATTATAACCGTGCCCATTGAAACTAAATTGCACGTCTGCGCGAACGTACCAAGGAGTTCGTAGCGACTTCGAACGGGCTTGAAGAACATTAACACACGATTCGAGGAAAATTTGTGTTAGACCAGAGTAACATGGTCATTTCAATCTATACAACTGTGTAATATAAGTACTGTTTCACGTTAACGAATGCGTATTGCTATCTCTAGTAAATTTTACTACAACTAAAAGATTATTTTTACAATTTATGTTATTACAATGATTTACTTTTCAATATTTAATTTAATTTACCATCAATGATTTAATTTTCAATATTTGTTTCGTATCGAACGTTATCTTCATCTAAATGGAAACAATGGAAACAATCCTCAAAATCAGAGACCACAGATGTAATTTCTGGATTATCCTTCTAGTTGCAAAAGTTATCAATATTCCATTTAACCCATTACCAATTCCCATCCGGAGAATTCATCCCGGAATCATTCATAAGAACCGAGCTCAGATAGTGTCCAGGGTGTATAAGCGTGATATCTGTTCCACGAAGACGCTAAAAGGGACTGGCACATACGTACACACAGTTTCAACGGCATGCATACATGTGTATATATACAGAAACCACGGAAGACAGGGCAAAGTTACGAGGAGTGCGGCTGTAAGTAGGCGAGACGATATCTGGCAGGCTGCCTCGCATAGGGCAAAGTCAGCTTTGCCAGCAGCGAGCTTGTGCTCGGCTCGGCTCCGTTCCGCGCCGCGTAGTTGGATTTAATAACGCAAGTTTCGCCCTGGACTGCGTTTCGTACATCTATAATACGCCGCCACCCCTCATCCACAACCCCCGTCTGAGCGTCTTTGCGAATCCAAGAGCGGTCCAAGTAGCGCGTTAAACTAACCGGGATTAATTATTACTTCGTCGAGATTCGAGCGGGCTGTGTTTTGCGCGATCACGACACCAACGACTCGAAAGAAGACAGAGAAAGAGAGGAGGGAGAAAGGGAAGAGAACCATTGTTCTTGCGACTGGCTGTTAACCCCACGATTGTTTTCCATGCAACGATATTAAGGGAAATCGTAACTCCGCGTTGAACGAGCAAACAGGAGGATGCTAACGACAAATCTCGCGTGCTAATCGAGAAGCTCAAGTGGAATCCCCACGTTTTGTGCAGCCGATTCGTTGGACCTAATGGAAAGGGCTAATTCAACGAAACAAATAATTCCGCCGGATGTACCAAGCGTTGAATCGCGGTCGAGGCACTGGATCCTTGTCTGGGATGGACAATAGAATTTCTAACTGCTGAGGGAGTTCCTGGAAAGATTCCGGTGGGGGTACGAAAGATGGATCAACCTGAAACAGGGATTTCGGGAATCACTGCAAGCTATTCGAATTACTACACCCCTTTCCAGAATTATTGACTGTATACTTCGTTACCATCGATCAATGTTTTATCGTGGAATAAATCATCCTCAAATTTCCATGCTCCTTTCAAAAACGTAAACAGAGATTTACAATTTGTGAAGTCTTTTGTATTCAGTTGTTGAACGAATTGTACAGCACGATAAACAGAATTGTTGTCCATGGATATTGGAACCATGAAAGTAAAACGAAATGTTTCAAGCTTATTATTCGTTAACCGTGTCGCAGCTTTTGCTGTGTCGAACGTGTAAAATGAAACAATTATTTTTCGAACGTGATCCCTGAACGGTTACAGTTGCGACAACAAATGTTTCGTCTACAGAAAACAACACAATCGCCTGTGCGTTTCCTTTAGCATTCAAACGCGAGCGAAGTCTATTGATATAATATTTTTACAGTGACCAATTATCGTTCGTCCTGTATGCACAATAATTTATTGTTTCCCTTTTTGACGGACCGTGTCAGAGTTTTCGGCGCGGCGCAACAACTGCATTAATTAATCGAACAATGTAACGATCGCAGTCGTTTCCACGAACACGGGCTCGATAATCAAAATAAATTGTGTATTTTTTATTGTTTATTTCGCGATGCTTGCAAAAAGGCGGCAACTTTATAATATTCGCCGGCAACGGGACAAAGGTCGTCCAGGCTTCCATTACATAATTGCAAAATAACCGCGCTCCGTTCTGCTCTGGAAATAACCTCGACACGACGTCTCCCTGGAAAGAACCGCGCGTCCTGGTAATTAGCCGGTGCCGCTTTCTTCGTTAACTTTTGAATAATCGATCGTGGTTCCGGAAAGTTAAAATTTCTTTTCCTTGGAAAAAGATCGTACAGTATAACGTAAATCAATCCTTTTACTTTTAAACGTACAGTGTATTACAATTGTAGATAAACCAGATAGAGATTAGAAGAATACAATTGCGATCAAGATGTTCGTTATCAGTTTACTTTTTCTAGATTGGATTAGTTTGTTAACAAAACCTAAATCCAACTCGAATCTGAGTTACACCTAATTTGAATTTAATGCTACAGGAAGGATGCACGTCAAATGTACAATAAATTAACACTATTCCTATCACGACCGGTCAAATGACCGTTTTTAAAATTCCGATTAGAATTTCATAGATACAACGTAATTGAATCGGCTTTAAATTTCAGACTTTTCCTCAAATATACTGTAGGAAATAATTAATAAAAGATTATATATTTTAAAATAGTACAAAAGAGAGTTAGGTTACAATTACATGAACATTGCGCACGGAATGAACAAAGGAAGGGCGTCTGGTGTCAAAAAAAAAAAAAACATTTCGTGACAAAATCGTTTTTACAACTCCGTTTCGCTCGCTCACGATCTTCTGCCCTCCGCGCAGGCAGTGCCGCCCCACGAAATAATTTCGCCACTAAACCTTCATAATCTTAAATCCTAATTAGTATAAATAAAACTTAATAAATCTATGGGTAATTTCTGGCTCCTACATATACGTATCGTACATTTTTCAATGTTCACTTCGTTTTTCATTCTTTATTTTCTGAGAAAAATTTGTAGTCTCTCTTACGTGGGAGTGTCGCGGTGGGAATAAGTATACGTGAAGTGTCGGTAGGAATAGTGTTAATGGGGATTACGACAAGGGTAATGTAGTATTAGTTACCCGAATCTACGTGTACCATTACGTACACGTAAAGCGACAAAAGCCCCAGAGTAAAAGTCCAGAGTAAAATGTACAATAAATTAAAGAATAAAAATGTGAAAGATGAAAGAAATTACTGATTTGTCTAGATATTTTTCTCAACGTCACGCTCAAGTTCTTACTACGGCATTATCAACAAAGCAAAAAGAATTTCAGACACACTTATCGTTAAAGGCGAACTTTACACGCGAAAAATGCAACGCGGTCATCGCCGGGAATAGTTTTAAAAATTCTTCTGCCGCTACCTCGGTAAAACGAACACTTTAGAACGAACGATAATACTGTATGAATTGTCGTCCACTTATGAGAAAGTCGGCTGCAACGGTATCCGGCGGTGTCCCATAAAATAAACGTCCCATTTCACTGGACGATCCTCTTCCGAACCGGTCTTACCTCTCATCGAACGTAAATCCGAACGGAAAATGTATTTGCTTTCGGCGTTTCTCTGGCCGACACCATGAAGCTATCCTGTTCGAAGTGGAAATATCGAGCGCTCGTTGGGTCCCGATTAACGAAGCGTGGATAAAGCCGCGAAGTTCTCCGGAATCGATGACCCATGAAAAAGCCACGTTATTCTCGTTTTTGAATGAAACTTCGCCGCTCGATTTTGATTCAGCGGGAATTATTATTCGCGGTACGTTCCACGAATGCTCGTCGATTTTCGGAGAACGACTGAAAAACACAGGCGAGCGCAAGAAAGTACGTATTTTTCGACAAGCATAAAGCCGTCTCGCCTCTACTAAATCGAATAAACTTTCCTCCGTACGTTTCAAATTTTATTGCTGTACTCGAAAACGCTCGTTGCTTTGAGGCTGAAATAAAAGCGACCCGGGGAAAAGTGAAATATAAGGTTTTACGACGATTTCAGAAATATGCGGAGACCGATACTTTCGACAAAACATCGTTCAACGATAGAGAATTTGAAAGAAAACTTTCATTTTGATGGTTATTGGTTAAGAACGAAACCGATCGTTTAACATATACACGCTCCTTTCTGGAAATATCAAGACGCCTGAGAAAACAGCTTAATAAACTTCTAACGTCATTTTAAAAATGATTGAAACCCTCTCAAAATCATCGTACACGATAAATAAGCGAATCTACAACAGGATCACGATTTGCTACCAATTTGTAATCCGTCCTTTGAACAACAGACGAATTAGCCGACCGTGGCAGGATACACGCGTTACTTGTCTCCCTGTTTCCAAGGATCTCAACTCCCCAGACGTGGCTGTACCTCGTCGGTGTAGTTCGACCGAGTGGAAGGAGACAGGACTTAGCCAGACAATTTCTCTTCGTGAGCTTCTTAGCGTCGAAGGTCCCCGTGAAAGTGGAGAACCCAGCCTGGCGAAGGATGGGTGGCGGAGGGTGGGGGGGAAGGTCGGGGGGCGAAAGAGCGAGAAGAGTCGAGATAGAGAACAGGGTTTAGGGATGGTTGCTGGCAGCGTAATAGCGCCCTCTCGGTCCAACGATGATAAAACACTTTAAACCAGCCTTTACGAGAGCTTCCCGGAGTAATATAAGGCGCGATTACCTATATTCCGTGCCAAAAAGATAAAACGTTCAGGAGAGACGGCTCCACCGTGTACACGTACGCGAGCACTTCACGGCCTGCCCCTTTTTCCTACGTCGTCGTCCCTGTTTTCGAGGGACCGTCGCTGGCTCCTCTCTGTATTGGCCCGCTCGAGAGCGTAGCGTCGCTCGCTCGTCCAATAATATACGGGATGGCCCAAGATAAACAGTAAAACAGAACAGCAGGTTGTTTCGCGTGTAAAAATAAGTCAAAAATGTGGATGACAGTTTTTCGTAAGATGCTATTGTTTTGTGGAAAGCGAGCTCGAAAGTTGATCGCATACGCATCCGTCTGACTACGTCGCCGTCTGACTAGTTTCGGTTTATACTACTTGCGCGCGGTCTATTCGATAGTTACGGTTGCACAAAAGGATGATACGTACGGTTTTCATGTAATTCGTGTAATTGACGTGTAGACTTAACTTAACTTACTGCAGGAAGTGATGCACAGTGAAATTTTTTGAATGGAAACAGTCAAATGCGCTGAAATCTTCAAATTCGGTTATATCGAAAACGAAAGATCGTATAAAAAAAATGTTACGGCACATTTTCGATCTATTTTTAGTTGTACCACCCATTCTGAGACACCCTGTAGATACGTATGAAGGTGTTTTTGGAAACTTCACGACCTTCTTTCCCTCTTACGACCCAACGCTTCGTTCAAGTCACGGAATTCTGATTTTCATTTTGATTAATACGGTTTGCGAAGCGTCGAGAGCGACCGAAGCCCGCGTCAAACGATGTCAAAGCAATTTCAAGCGTAGCACAGACACGTCAGGAGGTTGAGGGTCGCGAAATTCGTAGAAAAACCGTAGCTTCTTTCAGATAAGAGGTTCGGCGAGGATTCACCGATGACAATTGGTGCGTATAGATGCAAGAGCGATAGAGGGACGAACGGTCCTCGCGGGATCGCCCTCTTTCTGTTTCTTTATGCAACCTTTCACGAAATTGGTCGACGAAGAAACGACCCATTCGTATGCTAAGGGTTTCAGCGAAATTCTGGGGATAAAATTTACAACACGATAAAGTTGCTTTGTGAAACAACACTTCCATCGCTTTCCCGGGGAAACGTTTCCCATTTCGATGCGAAAAAAAGAGAAAAGTTTGTTAACTTGATCAAGAAAACGAGTCACTGGATAAACGTCACGCGGCCTGTGTGTCCGGTTTAAATATTCAATTGATACAAAAGGTTCAGGTTAGAGAGAGGGCTGACAGTTATCGCTGTACAGAGGAATTACATACCGCGTTGGATCCTCCGCGTTGGCTCCTATCTATGCATATAAATGGGGCATCCAGCACTCACCGGCATTACAGAGGAGGCAAAGAAACACGTGCTACTGAAATATGTAGGTCGCGCTGGTTTATCCAACGCCGCGGCTCGCTCCACTTTTCTGAACTTTCTGCTTGACACCGGCAACGAGGATGAAAGACGCCGTAATAATATTCGTCGCTCTATTTCCTGGTGAAGTAGCGTCAGGGAACATATTTGTTGCGTTCGCGTGTTTGCGTCATAACGCATAGAGAGCGGTATGTTCATGGTAAAGTTGTAGGGACAGGGAGTAGTTCGTAGTTCACGTTCTAGTTCGACTGTTCGATGCCACGCGTTCGAGAGATTTTTTACGCTGAAAGATTGCTAGGTTCACAAGCAATAGACTCTTTTACGTTGTTTCACTGTGAACTTCGAACCAATCGAAAGCCAAGGGAATTCTTGCTACAAGTATTTGGACCGATGATACTTTTACCAGTAGTGAGATTGCTTAGCACCAGGGATTCCTCTAGCTTTGGAAACACTTGGCACCAGGGTCCTCCCGGTATCTGAGACCATTTTATAGCAGAATCCTATTAGAATTGCTTGGCGCCAGGATCTCATCAATCCCTGAGACCACTTGAAGTTGAACTGCTCGTAGTTCCTGGGACCACTTGGCCCCTGGAACAAGTGGTCTCTAGAGCTAAATTGTCTCTAGCACCAACCGGTCCTTGTTACTAGGATTTTTATAGCACCAAGTGAATCCAATAATCGATATATTTTATATGCAACTTATACCAGTGTGTCATATTTCATGTCATTTAACACATAGTAGCCATAATCTACGTGTCGTTTAACCAACAGCACTGAAGTTATTTTGAGTGTTGTGTCCTTTATCCTATCTTATTACAAGGAACTCCTTTTAATGTATCGCTGACTTTGTTACCAACATCCTTCGTACATTTTTCTTCGTTTTATCCGAATTAAAGTATACTCCTGCTGTTTCTATCACACCGTGCCGTGGAAAGTGAAACTTAACCCGGCATTACGGCCAATACCATAGAAACATATTTTTCTGCCGGCACACCGTGTACCGACGCTCCAGAGCACGTGTACGATTTACCCTTTACACCTCGCCTTGTTCCGCTTCCATTTATCTTTTTACAGTTTGTCCCGATCGTGTAGCGTGCTCGACGAGCGATCGTGCCGCGCGAAACAAACCGTACAGAGGACATAAACGTCCACGTACGTGACATCGTAGCTTTACAAGTCTGGCCTATAGTGCGCCAATGTGCGCTGAAATTCCGCCAGACGTAGTGTGCACATTACTGTGTTCACCGTGTAAGAATGAAAAACCGTATTAAAAATAAATTTGACACCAATGTTTCCCAGCGTTTTTATTCAATATTGAGGTAAATTTCGGTCAAATAAAGTATATAGCGTCGAAGTTAAGAATGAAAATGCAAATGGATCTATATTTTTGTTACGCACTGCAGAAATAGTTGTATTGTCGGTATTTGTAAGTTAGAAATTACTGTATACTATAGACTTTTGTTATCAATCACATTAATAATAATAATAAAAATAATAATAAGAAGAAGAAGAAGAAGAAGAAGAAGAACAACAACAACAACAAGGAAAAATCGTGAAATACACTCCATTGGCAACCGAAATAAAGAAGCTATGGAACCAAGATACAGTCACAATAGTACCCATCGCTATATCCACAACAGGTATTACATCAAAAAAATTCCTACAAAACCTAACAGCAATAGGATTACACCCGCGACTACACACAGAAATACAAAAAGCAGTAATATTAAAAAACACAACAATAGTCAGAAAGGTCCTCCAACTAGAATAAGGAACAGGCATCACCTCAAAAAACGTTCATATAGAATCTACAAATATCACAATTGCCAACACGCATACACTCACACATCCGAAATGTAGTCATACTTAACAGAGAGACAATAGTAAAAATTCCCGTAATAAAAACACCGGCATGAACTTGGTACAGCCCGTTCATGTTGGTTACGGACCAGAGAGGAAATCCTCTGAGAGTTCGATGACAATAATAATAATAATAATAATAATAATAATAATATTAAGTCTAATAATCATAAGACACTTTCTACAATATTCCAAACGAAAATCCAAAAAGGGGTGCCCGAACATTTGAACAACGATGTAAGCGCTTGCGTTAGAGGCTGTACGTCGAGAGGACGCTGAATACTTAAATAAATTCCCGGTCACACCGAGGGATCGGTTTACTTTTAACAGCCTCGCATTGTCGCTGGCAAAGTACCAGCTCGCAACGAGCCCCCTATTGAAAACGCGAACGCCATCGCGAGTTTCGTCGGGGACTGGTGAATCGTACACGCGAGCACACATGCGCCCGTAACGTTTCTGGGCCAGACATTGTTTCGTCCGCGCGCGCGGGGAAGATACTTGTCATAAATCATTCCTCGTAAATCCTCGCCCTTGCTTCCTTCCGATCCCCGCGTCGGAAAATTCAGACGCGAACTCGTGCTGGTTGCGCTCCCGACCGGTTGAAGCGCCGCTAAAATTATAATTAAATTCTGTCGGGAATTAGAGCGACTTTAAACGAAACGCCGGGAGGGCGGCACGGTAACGGTCGACAGTTATCAAATTTACAGTGCGTGAAACGTTTACGACATTATATTTCACTGTCTGCTGCTCTGTCTTTTCCCGGCGGTACCGATTCTGCAGTCACGTCAGCTCTGTTTTTACTCCACTTAGGATATTGGGTAATAATAAATTGCGCTCGTACGACAGAAATTTCATTACTCAAAACGATCGTGGTCACGTTGGTGTATTTTTAAGACGATCGTATTGTTGTTCGCAGTGGAAGCAACGATGAAACCCGAAATCGGTAAAAAAAGAAGGAGAGAACACAAGTATTTCTGATGTAAATATTGAAGTGGCTACACTTCGTATTGTTAAGATACTTTTAGTCGTAAGATCAGAAGGAAAGAATGGAAGAAGAAATCAGTATTAGAAAAAAGGTATTACCCCCTTCGGATGACTATATTTTTGGGCAGGATAAAGAAAAGGTTGAACGTGAAATCAACAGATAGAAAAATGGAGAAGGGAAGATAATATTTTGATGCAAAAATGTTCGTACGTTATAACATCACGATTGCGTCACGAAAGAGTAGAAGAGGAACGGTGATGTTTTTAAATAAAATATGCGCACTCGCATGCACGGACACAGCAACATGGTTGTTGCGGAAATTTCAACGTGAAGCGAGCATTCGTCGGATATTCCGTTCTATGGCTGATGAATTTCAATTAATACCTCGGCTATCAATCTGTTCAGCTTTTTCATTTTCGCGATGCTATCTCTCTTCCACTCTTAACACCCCTTTCTCTCGCTCTCTCTCTCCCCCTCGCTTTTCGCAAGGGGAATTAATTTGTGCAGAAGCCGCCGACATAACCACCGTTTCGTTCATTTTTTCCGTGACTGTTGCCTCGACATTTCTGCGTTACATTCGGAATTGCATGATATTATTATTTCCAAATATCACTCAACGTCGCGTTCCATACATCATACGGTGTTTTCGCTATTAGCATACCATAGAATGCGTTTGTATGTTCGAGAACGGGCACGATAGAGAATGAAAGCGAGATAAAATGAGTTTCTGACAAAAATATTTAATCCTTTGCTCGATGAAACTGTGAGATTTCATTAAACTGAAAGATTTTACCCAGCTACGTATTTTGCGGACGAAAGAATTTTAGAAATTTGATCAAACTGAAAGAGACTTTCTCTTATCGGAAGCTTCAAGATGAACGTTGAAAAATATTATCCTCCACGTTGTTCCAGGATTCCTTCAATCGAGCGAGAACTCGAGAGCACGGATTCCGATGCGTTCCATTTTCTCCCTGCAGATTATGTTAAAATGAGACATGGAGGAAGAGAGAGAGAGGGAGAGTTGTAGAGAAATCACGGAACGTTGTCCACGAAGCAGAAACTATTGATCCTCGATTTCTAGCGTCGCCCGGTCATTAGGAGTACGGAGGAAACGAAAAGTTGGCGGGTTCCCCGTTTCGAATCAGATCGTTCGAGCCTGGTCTCTTTCGGAGCAGAGATTAATTCTGGCATTAAACGCAGAAACGGTAAATTAATTCGCCGACGGAATTAATGAAAGCCGGAGTTCCTGCTAATTAGCAATTTAGCCGACAACGGTGTCGCGAACAATACGGTTTGTTTCTCTCATTAATGCACCGCTTACGCGACGATGCGTAGTCGTCGTCTTCGCAAACTACGCTAATACCCGTTACATAGACGGATCCATCAAAGTTTGCGCCTGCGAACTTCATAGAACGCCGTACAAGTGCGAGGTTCAACGGATTAGAGATAAAGCGGGTCACAGCTTTGCATAAGAATTGTGTGAACCGTAAAAAATACACGCGCGGGCGTATTTTATCCTTATTAAAACCCTTGCGCGATGTGAGCTGGAGACACGAGAAGGGAAATTACACGGTTCGCTAATAATAAAACTAACGGTAATTAAGCCATGAATGGCAGACATTTGACCACGACGCAGGAAACTAATCCTGGGTCTTTTTGGACCTACACCGATGTATCTTTTTAGAAATGGTTTCTCCGCAAAAATTATATTTTATTAATAGACTGCGGATTTTTGTGCATCCATGATAAATCTAAAAGTGTACGAAATATCTAAGATTAGTTGTGAGTTATAAAATTTAAAGAATGAAACGAATCTCCATCTAAATTGCATTCCTTTATTTACCCTTACTAAGAATTGAATTTGCATAAAAGTCTAAAGATATTTATTTTATTCAAACTATTTTTTTTTGTAGTTTGTAGCTATTGTATTATAGTGTAATGTTGCTACATTTTTTATTATCTTTTCTTTAAAACTCTAATGATACATTCATAATAAACACATGCCATAAGGTTACCATATTATTTATTTTAAGAGCAATTTTAGCAACAATTTCTAGATTTCGTTGCAGGTACGATAAATGCAGCGTTCGCGTTAAAAAATCAAATATCGACGGTTAAATAAATATAACGAGCGCAAATAAAAGTTAAAATATGTATAATGTATTGTTAACTTTTAGATAGCTGAAACAGCAACATGAATTTTAACGTATACGCTTTTCGTTGATTATATTTAGTTATTACGTACAACTGCACTTTTTACGTGGCTAAAAAGCGTTGTTTTCTCGAACGATTTTTTCGTTGTTTAACTCACGTTTCGTCCAAACTGAAAAAATTTCTCTACAACTGAAAAACTTGATTCGTTTTATTCTTTTTCATCTGTCTATTGGATTATACTGAAAATTAACTTTATTGAGTTTCCACTGTTGCTCGTATTTCAAACAAAAAAGAACAGTGCACCTAAAAAGTTGCACTAAAAAACCAGGTATCCACCAGGTATATCCTTTTCACTAACTTTGTTTCGTTCTCATAGAACGAACCATTTTTTCAGAATAGCTGAATCGAAACTATTGTTAACATCGACACAAAAATTTGAATGTTCACCATCACGTGAAAAAATATACAAAAAAGTAAAATTAATTAGAAAATTAATGCAAATTAACTACCTAGAAAGCAAGTTTTCAGTATATTATGCGTCTGGCAAATATAACATTTTATAATACCCAAAATATAATCAAAATACATTGAAGTCAATGAGAGAAGCTCTCTCTCCTCGTTATCCACTTTCCATACAAATATGCATTTCCATAGAATCTTTAATTCTAACTTCAACATCTGTGTATTTCTGAAATCGCCTAACTCGTGTCATCCATCTAGGAGATAAAGTTATCTCATATCATTGGTTCCTAAGAAACAAACAAATCTGCCGCACGAAAAATGTCTGGCATTTCGCAAACGAGATATTCAACGCGAGAGTCATTTGTTTGCGTGAAAAATCTGGAAAGCTCCAAGGAGGGCGACAACGACGAGGGGAAACGTCAACCGGTCGAAAACTTCTCGAGACGTGTATATCTCCTCCATTAGGTATGCACCCACGTCAACGTCGCTCGAGGATCTTATCGTGCCAGGAATATTTCTATAAGTGTCATCGCGGTTTAACACGTTCAGCGCGACAATGAAATCCACGAAACTGTCGCTATTTTCGGTCCTTCCTGCAATCGAATGGCTTGATTTTATCAAATCCATTTAAATGCCACTCCAACAGAAGCCATTCATTCCAACGCCATTCTACCATCAGTTTCATAAAATTTAATTTTTTGTATACACAAAAAAGTTAAAGAATTTGTCAATTTCGAGTTAAAATATCGATCTGTTTCAAACTTGAATTGAATTTTTTCCAAAAAACTTTTACGCGTACAATTAGATGCGGATGAAGACGAAAAAGTGAAGATGCTAAGAAATTTAAACGACTTTGCAAAGTTCCGTCAATTTTCTTCGCGATTCGTTTTCCAATTAATGTTCAGAAGTGAAAGCATCCCGTTTACAACGACTTCCTAAAACTTGGTGTAGTTACGCAAAGTTGTTTCAGCGACCTGTTTAGACACCACCGGGTGAATTTAATTTTTGTCCACGCGGTTAGGAAAGTTCATTCATTAGAGAGCGTGCAGCACACGCTGTCGGTGACACGTGAACGAGCCCTAAAGAATCTCACTGAAATTCGCTTCTGTTCGACGACAGAGAATAAAAGAGCGTTCCTCCATAAAACGCGGCCAAGATGAAGGAGAAAGGAGCGAGAAAGGGTTGCCGGTCTAGAAGAGCGAGCAAGAGGCGGCAAGTGAAAATCACAAATGACTGATAAAGGATGGTTCATTCTTCGCACGTCCTCCCATCCTCCTCGTTTCTCCCTCAACCCCCTTGCCCCCCCCCCTCTCTCTCTGTCGCTCTTCAGCTTTGTTGCCAGGCGTCTTTTAGCCGGCCGAGTTTGTAAAGGCTCGTCTTATCAGCGGACGTGCTCATCTTCTAGTCGTTAGGCATTCTTCTCCGCTTGTAGCGTTTCCCTCCCCGCCTGCCTCCTCGGCCCCGTTATGAGCCAAGCGGATTCAGGATATCGCCTGGTGCACAAAGCACGTGTCCTTTTAACGCGTGTATTATTCTTGCACGACGGCGCGAGCGACGCGGCCTGACAGCGGAAGCGACGAATAGTTTCGAACAGGACGGAGATTTACGCGGTGCAACATTCTTCGGGGGCATTGTTTCGGTTTCAGGCTGGAGGAATTGAGTACTGAGCTGGAAGGGATAGATATTCGAATGAAATTTCTCGACGCCTTAAATAAGCATCTAAAACGAAAGTTTGAAAGCAGCGTGCATCTCAAAGGGAGAAAGGATTTAGAATGTCGTTATCTCCGAAATTTTTTCATTGGAAAATTTAGTGAAGTGTATTCTAGATGATCTTTAGAACGATCGCCGCAGTTAGGTGATAAGTAAGGTATCTTATTAGAACTGAGTATTGGCAAATAAAACGGGGAGGTGCCAAATGCTCTAGAGGCCTGCAGGGTCTTGACGAGCTGATGCAAATCAGTCGAATAAAGAACTTCAGTAAGAAAAGTCTTCCGACACTTTTATTATTTTTCTTTTTTTTGTACCTCGTGCCTTATAGTATAAAGCTGTTATCGATGCGTACAATATTAATACCCGATCTGTAAGAAAATTAGATTTGAAAGGGGTATAAACCAAAGAGTACTTCCAAACTATCAAACGATGGTGTACGATTACCTTTCTCGAAGAACGCTTCTAATAATATTTTTGATAAAATACAGAAAATATCGGTGCCCATTCGAAATGATCGTGCTGGAGCGAGCAGGAGGAATGTTAACCGATGCACACGAATACAAATGCTCTTGCGCCTGGAAAATGAATGCTTCCGTGCAACAGAAAAACGTCCCTTCCTGTCCCCCGGTGAATTGCTAGGGGTGCACAGAACGAGTGCCTTCGCAGAATGACAGTTTGCGTTGTCCTTTAGGAACGTGTCTAACAAAGGTGCACGAATGTCTTGGCACGAGAGACGGGAAGAATCACGAGGTCCCAGGCTTTCAGGCATTCTGCAGGACGTCTCTCTGATTAGGTATGCACCCACGTAACTGCCCTTCGGGGATTTCGCGACAGGAACGGCTCTCTATACGTGTCGCCGGATGCTCAAAGAGTCGTCGCTTTAAAACTGGAAAAAGGCTGCACCCGCCAAAGCAACAGTGCACCCTTTTTCTGTTCTTTTACTTTTGATTGAACTCCCCCTGCATTGTACACAACAACGTGGTACAGATTTCTGACTGTTTCTTTTTCTGTTCTCTATCTATCCATCTGTCAATTTCTTCTGTGCTATGTTACGTTTATCGATCACGGAAATACATATTTCTGTTTCGAGCTGAACCTCGCAGATGTCGGTCAACAAATGTTTGTCTCTCGTCCTAATATGAATAAAAGCGAGTTCTTCCGGGTACTGTTACACACACGTCGTAGGTATATATTCTCACGCTCTTCAAGAGGGGAGAAAAAATTCTACGCAAAAATTACGGTGAAAGCTTTGAGGAGAAGGTGCTCGAGATTTAAAGCGAAATAGGCCGTTTGTAAGCCACTCGGAGGGATTCATCGTGAACTTTACTCGGAGCCACAATAATTTTAATAAATCGGGGTGCCTCGTTTCCGAATCCGAAGCCTAAAATTACCATCTCGATGGGGCCGTTCTACGGGGCTCGAAGAGGAAATAGGAGATCGATAAAGCTGTCCGATCCCCCGGCTTCCGCTGTTCGATGGTAAAAGAAAGTTAAAGGAGCGAGGAAATAGAGAAAGTGCTCGCACTCGTTCGTCCTGTTCCTCTGAATATTTCGAACTTTATGAAACTTCCAAGATGAAAAATTCAGTTCGGTTCGACACAGTTCGCCGATGGTTAAACGCTTTGGTTCTCCTTTAACCAACGTGGTCGAAGAATTTCCGTTCCCTGGCATTAAGTTGCCGCATAAGTTGTGTCCCTTGAATTTTTAATACGAGAAACAGTATAATTTTATGATTCAATTGTCACGCGAACGCTTACAAGTTCTCATTTTTAAAAGATATATTGTAAACATTATTATTGTTTGTACAACAAAGCTGTTTATTTACGAGAGATAATTTCACGAAGAAAATTCTGAAAAAAGACTCCACCATCATCATCCCCTTCTTGTATTTTTTCGACAAAAATTACCTATCAACCACGTCCAAGACCGGGACTACGTTCAATCTCCCGATTCGATAAAAGCAGGACGAGCGAATTTCAATTTCCTGAAATACAACCGACCCCGTTATACAGAGGATTCTTGTATCTCCATACGCGACGCCAGGGCTTTTGACACAAGAAAGAAAGCTCGTAGATCGCGATCCCCCGCTGCTACTCCTCGTGTTCCCCATGATGCTTACGGCCCTAGGGAAAGTATCGGAGGTTCGAAAATAGATACACGTATTTTCCCCTCGTTATGTTTCCGCTTGACAAGCTTATTGCTTCCGGAAATACAAACTTAGGGCGTGGACATACAACCAAAATGATACACGGCTCTAGCGATGTGCAGAAATCGTAAACTTATAGATTGTGAGGTAGCGAATTCCAAGGAGAACCATAAAATTTGTTTCCTACTTGTCTTTTTCATTTCAACGACCTTGTATCCTTAATCCATTACACGTCAACCTTTTTCTACATTGTCAGACGGATTTTTTACAGAATACACACAATAAGAAACGCGTAAAAAATAGTTCAAAAAATATTTAACCAAATGGAACTGCAAATAATTCGCTTTTATATTTGTTTTCAAAATGGGAACATTGGGACTTATTTCAACGACCTTGTATCCTTAATCCATTACACGTCAACCTTTTTCTACATTGTCAGACGGATTTTTTACAGAATACACACAATAAGAAACGCGTAAAAAATAGTTCAAAAAATATTTAACCAAATGGAACTGCAAATAATTCGCTTTTATATTTGTTTTCAAAATGGGAACATTGGGACTTATAACGTAAAAATCTGATGTATTAAATACATTGATATTTAATGGGTTATAGATAACAGGCATAACATGCTATCATTCAAATGCCCCGCCCCTTTATTCTCACGAAAGGAAACACAACCGTTTCCGCCGACTACTTCCCTCGATTTAACCTACATTTCCGAGTAAACGGGTTCTGTTCTCTCCTCTTGGAAACGTTTTCGTCGTCGATCGGAGGCGAGAGGATCCGGTTTCATGTTCCCTTCGATGGTTTACCTGTTCCACGTCGAGCTCACCTAGTTTTACGGTGAAGTTCGGGTCACGACACCTCGCAGTCAAGAGGGAGGGCAAAGTGTACAACGTATACCCTCGGGATGTCGTATGGTCGAACGAGGGAAAAGTCCATGATAAGTCGGGATGGAGAACGCGTGGGAACGCAGAAACGTAACGGGCGAAGAAAGAGAGTTAAACGCGGGGCGTTGAAGCAACGTGGAGGCAGGGGAAAATGATGGCCGGGCTTTTAACGGCAAATGGCGGACGTTAACTTTTGCGGTAGACGTTACAGCGAGCCGGAGGCCTTGCGGAGGAATTTAGTTCGGGAATATTTTCCAACGGCACCCGTTGAAAGCTCGTCTTTAGAATCATCCGGCCGACAGATCCGGCGAGCTTCGTTCGCCAGTGATATCACGCCGTTTTTTCAAAATACTTGGAACCGTTCGCGCGATGATGTTCTCGTTTCGACACCTCTGAGAAATTCAGCGTTTATTAACGATAAAAGAATGAAACACTTTCGTAAGATAGGTTATCGGTGGAATATATGTAATAAAAGTGTTTTAGAAAAGGGTTGGCTGTTGTATTAGGTGTATGCAGAAGCTCTGATATAATTATTTTAAATTCAAATGGTATCTCGTTCTTTTGAATATTTGTAAAGTCAATATGTAACCGTTTGAAATGCAACATTCAAGTAGAAGAAAGTATTTGAAAGATTGACTTACGATTCTTGTACTCAGTATAACATAACTGAAAGAAGAATAGAAAAGAGGACTACAATTTTTGCATATGCTTAATTTTGAGACGGTTATACAGCCCTTTTACTAAATTATTTTCCACGATCTTCAATACATCAGAAAGATTCCTCCTCGAAACCAAAATCATTCGGAACAAGCGCTAGAAGGACTACAATTTTTGCATATACTTAATTTTGAGACGGTTATACAGCCCCTTTACTAAATTATTTTCCACGATCTCCAATACATCAGAAAGATTCCTCCTCGAAACCAAAATTCAATAGAACTTCAGCAGTAACGCACCAACTTACGATTGCATTATCGCAGCCATGATAATCACGAGTAGTGCCCCGCTGTACACGCACACATGACAACGGAGCAAAAACGTTTCGCTAGACCTATTTTCATCGTTGCGTTTCCACGAGGCCTCGCGTCGTTCACGCTTCGGCGTGCAAGCCTGGAGAATATCGGCGCGACCATATAATTTCGTCTCATCGCGGTCGTTCGCGCTCCGCGGAGCGTCTAGGATGCGCCTCTCGCGTTGAAAATTCTGACCGTCCAAGCGAGAAACCGTAGGGAGATGTCGCCGTGAAAACGCGGCTGCTCGAACCCGGAGCGCGAAGCAAATCGCTTTTCGAACGTGAAAACGACAGGGATCGTCAGTCTGGTCTTTCACGTAACCTCGAAAGAGGTTCCTTGTTCTCCGCCTGGAGAATCGTACGTGGAAATGTGCCGGGCAACTCCGATTATCGGGAACTAGGCCGGCTCCCCTCTCGGATAAGTGAATTTTCTGATAACCAATAACCTCGGCTAAATAGAGTGTGCGATACACTGATGGGATAAAAGTTGATCAGGGGACTTATTGGTTTTGGATTAGATTATGATCATTTGAGAGTTAAATTTTGCGTGCTGCATAGAAAACAGGTGGAAAAAATCGTGTTAGGAATAGGAATTAAGATTGGTAACAGAGGTGAAAGGAAAATGTTTGTCGTATCGTAAATGAATACCAAAGAGATGTGCAATAATGATTGAATTAAGTTAGGTTAAGGAGATAGATTTATAGAAATATTTGAGCTAACGTAAGTCAAAGTTAAATATGCAAACTTAAATCAAACTTAATGTATTTTGCAAGATGTGTCTGGAAACCTCAGAAATCTGGATGGTGTGAAACAAATAATTAATAATGTGAAAAAAAGTAACAGAAAGAACCTTTTTTAAAAATTAATAGTAAATCAGATTAGTTTCAGTCTTTGAATCGTTTGTAAATGTTAGAATGCTCTTCTGGTTATGACGGAGTGCGATAGATGAAGCACAGGTTATCGTTGGAAAGGTTACTTTTTAATTAGTTCACTGGGTTTTAATTGAGATTAAATTAAACTCTTGAAAAAACGCTAGTACCTCATCAAACTCCGGATGCATTATTCGACCTCTTAGGGACGTTAATGATCAAGTTGGTAAGGCTAATGGAGATCGTTTGATCTACCATCTAGTGCTCATGTTTAACAGGTTCGATGTTACCTGCACTGACACAGAGAGTGCATATCAAGTGACTTATTAACAAGGAAGATGAGCTGATATTCCAAGTTATCTGCTGACTATACGCAACACTGATCTGTGGGTGAAATATACTATACTTACGACAATTTATTAACAACCAAACGCATTATGGAGAGTTTCCTGTATTCGTTATCAAATTCTTATTTAACTCCCTAATTTCTATAAAAATGATTTTCAATCTAATTCCAATATTCTTCCATCGTTCTAATGCTTACCAATTTTTAACAAATCTTTTAATTACTCAACGCTTAAAGGTCCAGATCACAATAAATGGATAATCATGACAATTCAAAAATGAAAGAAAACCCATGCTAATGAACACCCTTAAAATTCATATGAGATTCGTAACGCAACGCCTAGTCATGGATAACAGAATATTAAAAAATGTTAATCATCCATTCCTGTGGCGTCTCGAAAAAGCAAAACATTTCGTACACGTGTTTGCACAAAAACCGTTCCGCCGTACTTTTTAACGAGAAACCCTCGAGCGGGAAGTATTATAAAACAGATCCCTCGCGCGGAGGCCTACACGCGTGTAAATTTTACGACGAGGTGGAACCACACGTTCCTACCTCGAGCAACGAGCAAGAGAAACGGAGGGAAACAGCAAGAGTGAGCGAGGGACAGAGAGAGAGACAGAGAGAGAGACTTTTTGCCCCGTGGTGGTCGAAAAACTCGAGCAAATATTTTCCCAGGCGAAACGTTTTTACGATATGGTGTAGGAGGAGCGGGAGCAGCAGTCCGTGACGAATAAAGTTAATATCGAGATCAAAGTTGGCCGACACACGATTTCCCGCTTGTTTGCGTGTTTCCACGGGTGGGGGGGAGAGGGAAACGTGGCTGACGATGGTCGGGTACATGACGAACGTGATAAATTTCCCGGGGAAAGTAATAAGAAGTTGGACGGGATACGAATGGCCGCGCGGGATAAATCGGCTGAACTCGGCTGTTGGCTGATAAAAACTACGCGAACTTGCAGAACTACACCCCGTTCTATCAGCCGGGTCAACCATCGTTCGTCTCGCAGGCTTCATAGTTTAGCGACCCATCCGTTGTTTAGAGCGACGGTGAAAGCTGTTTGCCGACGTCGAAGCGAACAATTTTTGGAGAGATGAGTTCGTGTACTCTGTGGTAATCTTAGACAGACGGATGCGATCAATGTTGCACGATACGTTTCAGAGATCGTAGTCGAACGTACACATACGTTGGCGATGGAAGAGAAAGGAGAACTACCGTTTTAATGTAAATGCAAGATGGTTAGAGACGACTTTTTTGTTTCTAAAGCACCGTCGACTGTATCGCAGATTTTATGAAAGCTTTCAGTCGTCGTTTTCTCAAAGTACAATTTCCAACTTGACGGATAGGAGTACTCTTGCACAATTTTCTTCTGGATTAAATTCTGATAACTGACTAGTCGTTCGATGAGAATTTTGTGATCATAGATGAAGATTTTGTTCCATAATTCTAAGCGAGAAAAATGTTGTACCTGCACACTGTTATGAGTTGAAATTCTTTGGTTAAATAGTCGTACAGTGAAATAATTTGCACTATGAATCCGCTCTAAATTTCCCACGCTTAACAAGTAATTGACCGTTTAAAGCATCGCTCGATGAACTTTTATCAAATATTTTTCAACGTCTTATGGAACCCTAAGATGATACGAAGCAATTAACAATTTAAAGTTGAAAATATGTTTAATTACATTACATACACCAAAGAATTTTAAAATAGAATATTGTTTATATTTTTGAAAGATTAGATACTCACTTCAAAGTTTATACTAAATATTATAGTTTATATTATCTATCTTTATATTTTATATTATAATTATACTGCATACGACTTAAAGAATAATTAAATTTAAAATAGTTAAGATAATTATGTACATACAAAAGGTGAAAAACTGCTTGTACAAAGATTGTAAGGTGTGCTTTCCCCAATAAGCCGAAAGGCAATGTGGGGTAATAAATAAATACTGCTACTACTGCTAATCGCGAAGCGTATCGCAGTATTTCAGCCACGACTGCGATTTCGCTGAGAAAACGAAGTTCGTTTCCTTGCTCATCGACGGTCCCTGATCTTGATGACGGGAAAAGAAAGGCAACCAGCGCAAACGGCACGCTTAAAGGGGAAAAGTTGCCGAATGGGAAAGCCGCGAAAGTTTCTCAGGCCCTCGCGATCGCGACTTCGACTCCCGCGAGGCGGTCGATGGCTCGAAACTACCCCTTTTCATATTCAGTTCGTACGAGGACCAATGCCGAACGAATATCTGCCTGTGTGCCCGAGCTATTCTTCCTTCGAGGGATCTTATCCGGTTGAAAGCGCGGCAGCCGAGCCGAAAAGTTTGTCCGGTTTGCGATCATAATATTTACCGGAGTCAAACATCCTCGACTTCGAAATACTTTTCTCCAAATGAAATTTCGCGTTCCCTCGTGGAACGTGAATCCCGTACAGCGTGGATGGGAAAAGCGTACGGGAGAAATTGAAACGGCGAATAATGAGAATGAAACGCAATTTAACGAGAATCAAACGGAAATTATTTGACGAATATAGATATAATTAATGTAAACAACACCTCTCCTACCCTAGATCTATTCAGCCAATTTCTTCACCCTATAAACCAGCTACTACACCGTTCATCTCTGTAAAATTTCCTTATCTTGCACCATTTTCTAATCCTTTACCATTTGTATATTTTTACTTTCTCTGTTACCATTCATTATATTTTCATGCCTCACTGTAATAATTTCATTGTAATTCTCTAATGGATTAATCCCGTAAAAATAAATAAATAAATAATCTTGATTCATCGAGAATCGTTCGAAAAGAATTTTATGATCGTAACTAAAAGCTTCTCTTCAATTTATACGGAACGACAATTTACAATGGAAAATAAATATTGATCCAGATTTATGGAAAACATTACACTTCCAAACATGGATACATCAATTAAGAAATAATTACGCTCGTGCATTTCCAAAACATATTAAACTATCATCGCCTAAAAAATCTACCCAACTATTCACCCAACTTCACACCGACATAGATGCGCTTTAATAAATGCAACAACTGCTACCCCGTAAACTTGAAGCTCGCCCTGAAATAACAAGAAACGCAAACTAAGGTCGAAGTTCGGCATCGGCCATGAAAAAGTTGGCGGAAGCTTGCTTCCGTTCGGCTGCTCTGTCGAGGCCACGAACGCAAACATCGAAGGAGAAGGGAAACCAGAGACCGTCCGGTTTGCATTCCGTTCGCGTTCTGCGGCCAACCGACTGAAAAGTCGTTCTTTTCGATGCTTTTGCTGCAACCTGCATTCCACCGACCGTCAGACGAACGTTCGCGATCCTCGGATTCGCAAACTGGCCGCCACGCGTACTGATTTGTCGGTTTAGCGATGCCACTCGAGTCGACGGGGAGCACCAGTGTGAGGAGGAACAGCGATTTGCATCCGGTGTTTCTGCCCGGATGTCGTCCCCGTTCGCCAAGGGATCGAAGAGGTGAAAAGGAAGGAGAAACCTCGTCGACCCACTTCCATTCGGATCCAAGCTGAACGTTCCACGCGAGACGCTCGAATAAGGTGCTCCGTCATGTCGTGGATACACTTCGGTTAATAAATTTTATTCAAACCGAGTCGTAGCGAGTGTTTCTTCCTGCTTTCGGTTTGCCAGCGATACTCCCGCGGAATATCTCGGAGGGATGTCACCCGACCGATCGCGCGGATATCGGGGCTACGAGGAAGTTTTCGCGTTAGAACGAACGAGCACTCTGTTCTTCTGGGAGATCGTGTTCGACGAGCTCTCGAATTTCGTTTCACGTATCCGCGGATTGCACGGATTCGGTTATCGTGTTCCGAAGGTTGACGGGATTTTAGCGCGGACGACGACTACTTGGATCTTTTTTTCCGTAGTGTCGGAAGACTGATTCGAGATTTAAGGCTGCTTGGATTTTTCTTTTTTTTTAATTTTCGAAGGATCGAGGTGGATTTAACCACTTAGGTACGGCTGAATTGTGTGCGAGGCCTATTCCCTGGACGGCGGAGTTTGACGCGAATTACGCATAAGCGGTGCAATACTGCAATATGTGACGGATAACGCCGTTCTCAACGCGAGTATATTGGAATGAAATATTTGACGATTAAATTATAATTTTCTTCAAAATATATTACGCATACTTTAACTTTTACAATTCCCTATTTAATAATTAATAATACAATTGCGTATGTTATATAAAGAGATGATATCCGCGAAAGCCACTATAGTGGAGCGTCGATCCTAAAAGGTTAATTACAGGAAGCCGCAAAACAAGTGTAGAATTTCCGATTCCCGTTGTCGCTTTTATCGAAAACGATAGCCCGTTTGTTATGAACGTAAAACAAATAATCGTGAATGTGTTTCGTCCGTGTGCAGGGAAACCTTCGAAAACGATCAGCGAAATGAAATTCCATGGACACGAATGTAATAACGTTAATGACGAAAGTAAACAGTCAAAGTAACAAACGCAATAATTATGCTAAGCAATCCAGAAGTCGAAAGTATGATAGGTGCGCCCGACAGCATGGTATCGCGAAATTAATTAGTTTAATTAATTACCAACGAATCGGGTGTATCGGAGTCCCGCCTGTGTATTACAATTCCCGATACTCGGTCGTACGACAGAAGTAACGGACTGGATGTTAATTCAACCTGCGCGAAATTAATGTGATATTAATTAAGTGAAGGTGCTTTGCGTATTGATCCGTTTAACGTTCATGTTTCGCGATTCACAGTGTATGTAAGTAAGTACATACTTTATGTGTGGTGGTGATTACGAAATCGAGAATTCGAAAGCAACTGTTCCATTAATTGGATCGCATAAAGATACGTTAAATTACAAAAAGCGAAATCACAAGTTTGTATGAAGAATTATTGACTTGAATCACTTTCCTAATCGTCAGTCTCTTATTTACATACGTACGAGAGTTGTTCATTCGTCAAACTGATTGCGAAATAAAACGAATAGTAAAGAAAATTGATAAACCTATAAACTGTTAACGGCTTATACACGATTCGTGCAACATGAATTCATTTAGAACTCGATATTTCACCTGTTATACGAGAATACGCTATTCACGAAATATCCCGATACCCGCAAATGCCCATCGGTCCGATCCACGAATACCTTCTTTGCTTGCGAACGGTTCCCTTATTTGGCATCGAACGCCATATTTCCCGGAGTCCTTTTCGTTCCAGCCGTACACATACGCCTGGAGTTTCTATTTCGCTCGAAATCACCCTCTCTATACCCAGCGAATAGCCGTATTCGGGCCAGGCATGTACCATCGTCAGAGAATCGTCTAACGCAATTTACCACGGGACAATCGTCGATCGCCACGGTTCCCCGTCCCCCTCCTCTCCAACCCCAACCCCGCCCTTCCCAGCATTCCATACTCGTCTCTCTATCTCTGTCCGGGATCTCTGTTCAGTCTTTTCCATGCGACGACAGCCAGAAAGCGTGTTCGCGCTGAACACAGGGGCCGGGTATAGAGGTAACGCGTCATTGTGGACGGTGCTTTATTTAGGTCGAGTGTCAACAGCGAAGCGTCCAAGTACGCTTTGTGGACTCCTCAACAAATAGCAGCCGTAAGTACAAAAGCGTCCCGCCGTACGATACCAAGGGGATGGAGATCAACGATACAGGGCTCGATGATAGATCGATCGAGCGCCATCGGGATTCCCTATGATCGACGATCCTCTCGCCTCTTCCGGCTTCTTCCCTGGGCGAATAGCTCGGCGAAATTAATCTGGAAATGGTCGTTCCGACAATGGTCAACTGCTGTTTGCGTCTATCAACCATGCGCTATTTCGTCCTGATCGCGCGAGAATTGGTGCCGGCAAAAAGGGCTCGACTTCGATTTTGTTTTACTTGTACACGAAGAATTTGTGACTTTACCGGTTTTTAACAGGATAATCGTGGGTATTGACGAAAATGTACGTTATTCGTGTGATATTAATTTCGTTGCCTTTGGAAATCCACTGATCTTTGTATTTTTGCGATACGGAACGTAAAATAGTAAATTTATTTGTTCGTGCAGAAGATTACAGCTGTCAGCGTAATTGTAGACGAGCAAAGAATCTCTGATCAAAGTGAAAATTTACATCGCAAATCTGAACCGTTCCGGTAAATCCCGTGCTATCAGGGTCGCTCTGTAAAGGAGCGGTTCCATATTCTGTTCGTGTCAATATTGGATACAGCGCCGCTGTATTATAGCAGATTATTCAGTGTCACGGGAAGATTAATGTTCCGCCCAGGTTTCGTATCAATGAAGCACAAACAAAAGGAACTCCTGTTCGCTGAAATTCATACATAAAAAGTCTCTCAACGCCTTACGCCTGCAAAATTACATTTTTCTCGCGTCCTTCAAGCTTTTTGTGCTTCGCAATAAAATTTATAAGAACTCAGAAAGTAATAAATATTAACAAACGTAATACCACGTACCCAAATAACATAATAAAATAATATAAAATTGAAAGACAGAAGGAGTATCCTTCGACAAGGATCTATCAATTAATATTTCACCTCAATTAACCCCACTCAAATGCTGTACAACCGTTTCGCAAAATGAACGAGGATGTTGAATCCATCAATAAATATCGACGAACGAGGAAAAATATGTGGGTTTCGCCGAAAATCCTTTGACACCGAAAACGAGCCTGCCTTTTAACAAGTTAAAGGACACATCAGAGGGGTCCAGCGTCCCGTTTATACGTACCGGTTCGCCCCGTTGAAAGCACTCCGGGCCACTAATTAGAATCTGAAGGGGTTGGGTACACGTTTCAGAAAGTACGAGGCCGAAACCGTACCGGAGGGCCAATACGCGATTTCAGCCGGTACGGCGTCGTCCGGCCAGTTCGGCTTTCATCTGCGGTTAACCCACGTTAAAGCGTTTCGCTTATATCCCTGATATCGATCGACCCCACGCCAGGCAACGGCCAGCTCGACCAGCGATCACGCGGGGGGAGGAAGGGCTGGGCAAAAATGAGAGGAGGGAAAAATCTGTAGCCGAAATGGGACGCGAATCAAGCGAACCGAACGAAAGTGAGAATCGGTCAGCGAGAAACGTGCGCGGAGGATGGTTGAGGATGGAAGGGGGAAGGGGGGTAGGATAAAGTAGAAAAAAAAACCTTTATCCGTGAAACTTTTTTCACCGTTCTCCACGGATTCTTTTTTCTAATCTGAACGTAACCCCGATAATGAAGAATAATTGAGAAATTCCAGGCGAGCGACCGGAATAGTAGGGCACGGTTGAAAAGATTTGGGAAACGGGATCTGCAAATGATTCCGTGAGAATATTGGAGCTTTATGCTTGCTCAAATTATATAGTCTACCGTACGAGATGTATGAAAAATTCCGATCGTATCGATCGTTCTGAATACAGTCCGAAGATCGTATTAAAGGTTCCGATAGAAACATGAAAAGAGGGACCACTATTATATTGAGCACGTGATGCATTTACGGTACGTGCAGATACGTTGTACAGGAGCGGAGGTCTGTATAAATGAGATTCCAACCGCCGCGTCATTATATCGGGAAGATATATTTCAAAATTCCGGGCGTACCGTTTCGAAATACGAGCATACGCTCCCCGACGCTTTTGGTGTGCGAAAGCGCTGGTTCGATTTCCTTTTGCAACGCAGGAGCTTAAGCGATGACAATGCAAGATAGAGGAAACGCGCGAGTCTCTCGATGATAAAAACGACGTGCAACGTCGAACAATGTTCGATTCAAAGGTGTTCTCTTAAACCACAATGAACGTGCCCAGCTTTTGCTATAACCCCGATAAACGATCTCCTCCCAGGGGATATCGAGCAAAAATTCTACGCAGAGGAAATCTTTGGTTAAAACCTTTTAAATCACACGAAAGAATAGCGAAAATTGAGCAAATGAAAATAAATCATAAAATTTAACGACTCTGTCTTTTTGCTATATTAAAGTAATTTCTTTGAGCGAGCAAAATAACGAAAGAATAATATTTAAATAATACTAAACACAGGTAGTGGGAGTTGTGATTGGTAAGCAGAGTGAAGGGATGTGTGTTGACTTTGAATTAATATTAAATTCGTAAGCCATGTCCATTTCTGAGCCAAAGGAGTCAAAATAAACTATTATTATTATTATCAATACTAATGTAACCCTACGACAAATATAATATATCTAATAATAACAACAGAATTTGAAGCACCAGCCTACATGAAAATGTTCCTCCCAACAAAACAGTTGCAATTTCCAGACGAATCTCTTCTACGCATCTATGCTTCGGAAGCTAACCTAACGGAGCGGTACATCCTGGTGAAGGGTCCATTTAAGAAAGAGGAAATTACCAAGTCACGTACCACGAACGGGAAGGCATGTTTGAAGAACGATGCCGGCGTGTTTCCGAGATGGCGAGCCCAAGAGCACGGTGATGCGTTTGAAACGGAACAAAAGTGTCTACGTACACAAGAACGTTTCTACGTTTACGTCGTTATCGCGAACGCTTATCCACGATTTTCTATCACGCCACGAGTGCAGTTCAACGAAAGCAAGGAACAAAGGTAAAATGTATTCAAGGGGGAGATATTCGAAACGGAATCGATGAGACGAGACAAGGAAGCAGGGCGGAAGGTTAACGCCAGGGACATAACTGTCGTCTCTGGTATCATCCGCCGCACAAAGCCGTAAAGCACGGTGGCCGGTTATTTCGGTCAATCCTCGAAGGGGAGACCATCCGGAAAATATTCACATCGATCTACACCTGAAGAGAGTGACCTCCCCTCAACTCCTCTTCCGGTCTTTCCCTCGTCCGCCAACAAAACGCATCGCTGTTGCGCAAAACCGTACAGAGAATCGTTCGTTCGGACCGAAACTCTTTTCACCCTTCGCCTCTTCCTCTTTCTCGCTAACTTCCTCCCCCTTTTCACCTTCCTCGATCGTTCCCTTTCCCTGCTCTTCGGGTACGCTCTTCGTTCACTCTTTCTTCGGTCCTCTCTGTTTTTCTCTCTCTCTCTTTCTCATACACACACACACACTCACTCTCTGTCTGTGTCTTGTTGCTCTCTTTTTCTCTTTGACGTGGCACAGTACACGGCAGCGGATACCGTGTACCAGCTACCTCAAAGTGCTCTTTCGAGCCGCGCGCAAGGGCCAGGTCAACCGCATCGCTCTTCGGGTCCGTGAAAAGGACACATAGAACAAGATCGGCCAACCGAATCGACTGTAAATATCGTCCGCGTGGCTACCGTTTTTCGACATCCCATTCATGCACAGGGAAAAGGAAATCTTCCGCGTAAATCCTGTTGTCCTTTTTAATCCTTCCTGTGTGCTCATCAAAAGCTGACGCTAATTCTACCATTCTAATTTAAAATATACTTATTGAACATTTTGTGAGCGTTACTTTATTCCTTTACAAAATAGCCTTTCGTTCGTAAAATACGGTTGCTGTCTTACTAACTAATTATGCCCTTTTTCTCATGCTTTTATGGGCGCATCCCCACTTTGCACTTTCCCGAAAAACAAACCCGCCGTTGGTGCGGGCCTGGAAAGTGTTAGCGGCCGTGACCAAGTCTCGCGCGTACTCAGTCCCAACCCTTATTGAGGACCTCTGATTTATGGGGGCCCTAATGACCACTCTGGCCATCGTCACCCCTGATTATCTGGTTCCTCTTACAATTTCGAGATATTCGGAAAGACTAAAGTTTGGTTATTTTTAATTGGTGATGTTGTTTGAAAGGCAGTCAAGGCAAATGAATTAGACTTTTTCTATACATTTGCGAATACATCTGCTTGGGACTTTCCTGGTTTAGTTAAAAGGTGAAAAACGGATGGAACTTTGAATATTTCAGTACACCTTAAAGAACTAAAAATTACACGATGGAATATTTCAATTATGAGGGCAGAATTGCTGAAGGATTCTGATTGTACGTCTTCCTGATGAAGTTTGGCAGAGAGCGCTATGTTTCGTAATTTACCGTTGCCAATAAAATAATTCGTGCGTGCAACATCGACGAATACTAAAGCACTGGGGAAATATCCCCTGCTTATTGTCGACCGCTGTTGTTCATTCTTGTTCTTGTTTCCTTGCAATCAAGAAAAGAAAAGGGAATACAAAGAACCGTCAGAGCTCTCATTTTCTTTCGACCAAAAAGCAGGGTTGGTGCCTTTCTTACTCGAAGCACAATAAGGTTTACGCTAAGAACGTTGAAGTTGGAAGTCTTTTGTATTCTTCACTTTTTCTCGTAATGCTTGTGCTTCTTCTTATAATGCTGATAAGTTTTACGATAGAGAAAACACTAGAAAGTGGTTGCTTCTTCATTGAATATTATATCGTTAGGAACGTCGAAGTGTTCATAGTGTTTGATAAATTTCACTTTAGTTATCTGGATGTTGTAAACAAATTAGTATACTAATTTCACAGAAAATTCACAACGTGGTTCATTATGCGGAATATAAAAAAATAGTATTACGTATAATATGCAAAACAAAAAGTACGTTCTCATGATCCTGTCACGAATAACAAATTTCTATCTACGTCCTACGTTTTTATCCGTTTTCTATAAGATTATGCATCTCCATAAACTTCAGAGGTCTACCAATTTGTAAGCAAGTTCTGTACAGGATGAAAATATGCAACGGTATGCGAAGCATACAAAAATAAAGTGTGTGTCTTTAAAAATCCGTGATGATGAAACGTAATTTTCATACAAGACCCGTTTGTTTAGCATTTGAACAATCTTCTATGATTTAATTGTAACGTTCAACAAAAGGAATATTTGATTAGCTTTCAAAAATAAGAATGATTCTGTTATAAATGATCCTACAAATTTTATGTTTCAGAACCAAAAACCGAAATTTTGGGTGCACCAGATCTATACATCAATCGAGGCAGCACGATCAATCTAACGTGCGTAGTTATAAGTCCAGAACCTCCATCCTACATATACTGGAATCACAACGATGTCGTAAGTATTCCTATCTGTCTATAAAAATATATAAGAAAAAAAAGGCAAACATAAACACCTCATGTTCTTAAGGACACAAAAAATTAGAATATAGAGAAAATATGAAGTATAAGTAGAGCAGGCAAACGATATCAACTCCCTATAATATGTTTTATACATTATTCGCAATTAAAAATGACATCTACCTTTCTTGAATATTAATTTTCAGCATAGAACTGTATTAATATATTTTTACTGCTTTTTAAAATAAAAATAAGTACACAGCAGATAAAAGTAAAATTTACCAATAATTACCGATGAACAATAATAATGGTACACTTAAAAATTCTAACCTTAAAAAGTTCGATTTTTGCAAGAAGATAACTTGAAATTATTAGTGCTTCTTATATTTTTATTATTATACCAAACGCACTTTTGCGTTCCTCTTTCACTACGCATAACCCTGGGCATAAAAAACAATTCTACTCCCCTACTCACTCACACAATTACCATATATCTCACCGCGTCCCCATAAACATTGATCACAATTAATGTTTCACTTAGCTGCGAACTTTTAGCCCTCGCCAAAGACGTTGTTCCTTTCTCCAGCTATCCTTATACGACCAACTACACCCGTTCCCGTGAAAGAACAGCCTATAAAGCACCGCGGAGTGTTCGAGCGAACGAAACACCGATAAATTTTGATAAACCTAGCGTTGGTAACGGCCAAATTGTCAGCGGCCACCACCGCCGCTGATAATGGCGCATGGGAGCCCCCATTAGTCGCATTAAGTCCGGCCAACAACCTTGGGTTCCTCTAACGCGACTACGAACAGGTCCGGCGAGCCTCAAGATGAATTTCGGAGCGTATGACTAACGCGCGCAGCCCAAGTAGCCTGAAACTGTTCACGAGGCAACGGGGACCGAGGTAATTTCGCGAAATGATAAGCAGATCCGAGGCTAATTTTAACAAGTCTCACCCATGGTGATTGTAGAAATTTATACAAATAGGGCAGACTGTTGAAACGCTTCATGAAGCACGGCGTATTGCGAAAATAATAGATTTTTACGTTTTCGCTCTATGCAATGGAGCATTACTTTTTCTCTTAGTAGTGGAATTTTAAGCAGGAACTCAAAATTAGTCATCTATTTATTTATTTATTTATGGGAGGTAACCCTTTAGAGTAAATAGAAGAGAATCGTACGAGTTTAAACAACGCAATAATTGAGATGTAAAGCTAACATGAGCGGAAAAGAAATCAATGGATTAACAATAAACGTTTATATTCTTTAGAATAGTGTTAATACAATTATTACACAATTATTATTGTAGAATACTAGGCATTATTTATACTAATTATTAACTATCGTAAATTACTGAGCAATCGTAACGTTGGAAGAATCTGGACGCTGTTTTCATTGCGATGATAATTAATAGTTTTTACTGGTGAATCCCATATGTAAATCGCGAAGGAAAGTGTTTATAAATTATAAACTCGATCTAATGCATAAGAAGTTTAGGCAGGAGTGAATTAGAATCTTCGGTATGAACGGTGACACAAGTGGAATTTTGTTATTAAATCTGGATAAGCCAAGTAATTAAGGAACAGTGCTAAGATTGTGGAGCATCCAAGTACCAGCATGAGCTGGCCTTATTGTGAAGGATCGCCGTGGCTAATCTCCTCTGAATTGTGCCCCAGACCCTGTATATTACGGCCACAAATGATATCAGCAATCACGGACATCTACTGAATTTAGCGAACCTCCGTGCAACTTCAAGCCACTTATCTCGGAAGCCTGAGAAACTATTACAATATTGCCCCGACAGAAAATTGCAAAAGTTACAAAAGAAATTAACACGATAATTATCATTAACCTTGTACCAATTAAATATGAATAACTCTCATAATTCGAGACCAGCTAAGTGCTCGTATCCAAAGTAGAAATCTTGAAGTGCAATTGCAACATTTTTTTTAAATACGTCTAATTCTTCTGAAGAACAAGAAGATCAATTTCATCAAAAATCGTATCTCGGCCAAAAAAGAAAAAAATCACGAATTGATTTCTACGTCAAAGCATAAGAATTCTCTAGTGAATATTACCCGATGAATATTACTCGTCCTCCTGGATTCCCTTCAGCATTCTCCCTACAAGAAGTCCATAAATCCTACGGGACCGAAGGAAGACGAAGAAAAACCAAAACGACGCCCATCAAAGTCACGATTTTGCTCGGCTGCAATGCTTCACCATACGTCGCGTCAATGGACGAGGGTGTACGCAGTTTCGCGAGAAAACACGTCGGGGGAAATTTCGTAGGCCGTCACGCGGTGGGTGTGAACCGATAAGGAAGGGAGCCCGAATCGTCCCACAGGGAGGAACCCGGGGGAAATTGCAGTCTTTCGATGATAAGGTCGATGGATCGATCGATCTGTCGCGCCTGGGAACATTTTCCGGCCGCGAGGAATCCACGGACCGCGCCAAAGCCTCCCCCTTGCTCTCTGATAAGCCTCAACCCTTTGATTTCGATCGAATTTCGAGACACCACCTCCCTTCTCCGTTCACATGCGAAACTGGGAACGTATGTTTCGTGCCGGTTGCCATCGTATACCTGCGAGTTTGTCCTCTCCAAGCGACGGGGTTCCGGTATACGTGCATCCGTTTCGCGTGTACTTTGCTCTCTCTCTATCTTCCCCTCTCTTTCTTCCTCTCTTTCTCTCTGTGTCTACTCGCGGGTGGACGTACGTTTGTAAACAGAGAAAACCGAACTGGTCGCAATTAAATTGACTTAACAATTTGTCGGTTGCCTCTTCACTCGGCTACGACGGGATCCACAGACGTGTCCGGTGTATCTTTCGAGCGTGTGGTTCCGACGTCTGTTTTCCCTGGCGAACGATCGGTGCCTCGGTGTTGTCGGCGAACAGAGTTCTCTCGTTTCCTCCTTTTTCTCTCTTTTTTTTTTCCCGACGACCACCATGTGTTCATTAGCGGTACCGTGAGTACTGGGTACGCTGTGCTTGTTCGGCTTGATTAGAAAGGATGATCGGGAAGTGATTATCGTCGGGACGACGGTAAATAGAGAAGAATTGGGAATTGTGGTTCGATGGAGAAGGCGGCCAGATGAAACGACGGAGAGCTACGTAAAAGTGTGTTTCATCGATCCGCTAGCGATACATTATAAATTGATGTTGAAAGGTTAGGTAAATACACGAATGATTGTGTCGTTAAATTTTATTGAAATTTCCGAACAAGTAATTGTATTATATAAAATAATTAATCGAGATGAAGAAAATAGTGAAAAGTATACGCAGTCCAATACCTTCTTATATCATTTTCATCGAAACGGTAATAAGAGAAAAGGATTGGAAGGAAATATAGTTATAAAACGTGTTTATTTCCATCGGGTTTACGAGGGAATTACAGCGGTACCAGCTAAGGGCACAAACTGCCTTGTTTACGATATGGAGCGCTTGTATTTTATTGTGGAACTCACTTGTGTATAGTGTAATAAAAAAAGAATTAAAGGAGGTCGTATTACTGATTACAGTACGCGAGGACCAACCGTTTTCCTGTTTTCAGCTTCGTGTTTGTACATAATCTGTACGGCTGGAAACGATGTTTGTCGATTTGTCTGGTTACATTTCATTAGGTGACTTTTTAGGTCAACTTTTTCGCGAGCTGAAAAATGGCAACGAAAACTCGAAACAGCTGAAATCGCGATGTACGTTTTTCTTTCTATTTAACAAATAACAAAATTTATATTTCCTTTCACGAATAGTTAGAAAATTGATCGAAAGGCGATACGAAAATGTAGAATTCTTCAGCTTGATATATCTCTAACGAATTTACGATCTGAAAATTGGTACCAACATTTATTACCCGCAAATCTACCAATTGATTCGATTCGATCATTCCAATCGGTTTACCTGGACGAAATCCTATTAAACGATTGTTAAACGGAACACAATATCGCGGGTTATTTATACGGCAATCGTGGAAGCCTGCCAAAAGGGCTGGGCGAAGACGTTGCCAAATCGGTTTCCGCGGTATTACGACGACAGGAATGAAAGCGCATTCCCTGGATTTGTAACTCTCATTTGTTCACAATAACTGTTACGCTGAACTGATCCTGGTCGATACGACCTAACTCTTGTACTTGTATCGTTTCTACAACAAATTCAACAGTTTGAAAATTGGTTTTAAAATACACTTCATTAACCAGAAATTTTTGCAATTTTTACCATTTTTACATTTCCAATACACAAGATGGACAATTGAAGCATATATTTTCCAAATTTACATAATCGAAGAATTTCAGAAATTTTGATCCCTAAAGATCAGGTTTTAACGTGTCGTTCAAAGATTCGATCGCTATAGAAATGCATAAAAATGTCGTCAAGAAAGATAATCAGAAATGTTTGCAATTTTTACATTTCCATAATAGTACACAAGAGGGACAATTGAGACATATATTTTCTAAATTTACATAATCGAAAAATTTTAAAAATTTCAATCACTAAACATCATGCTTTAACTTGTCGTTACAGATTCGATCACTATAGAAGTGCATAAATAAGTCGTCAAGAAAGATAATCAGAAATTTTTGCAATTTTTACATTTCCATAATAGTACACAAGAGGGACAATTGAGGAATATATTTTCCAAATTTACATAATCGAAAAATTCCAGAAATTTCAATCGCTCAAAATCAGGCTTTAACGTGTCGTTACAGATTCGATCACTATAGAAGTGCATAAATAAATCGTCGAGAAAGATAAAATCGGTGAAGCGTTCAACGGGTAGAATAAAGCGTGTTTCAAAGCCTTTAATTACAAGCGAAAGCCATTCTAACGAATGCCAAACGATTATGTCGCTCGCACGTTCAAACGGTCCATGGGGTAATACAAACTTTCCCCCTGCCTGTAATCGATTTTTGTTAATCGTTCAAGTTTCATCGGCCCGCTGCGACGAACTTCCCGGAACTTAGTCTGTAGCAATGAAAACTTGACCTCCCATCTCCCTTCGATTTCGACCTGCAACTTTTATCAGCCAGTTTCACGGTGTCCGAAACTTTCCGGAACCCCTTAATGCGAGCCTTATTTGCATTTAACGACGTATCGCGCGTGTTTCACAGTTATGCCGACGACATAAATATTCATAAGCGTTCGAAAAACTGAACAGGAAATTCTGACCGATAACCAAACCTTGCATACTTCATTTTTACCCTCCGGACGTCAACACTGTAAAGGTATTGAAAATCAGAGCACTTCAAGCGATGTTGCCGCCAGATACATCGACGCACGTAGAATGAAACTTATCCAACACCTTTTCAGATTTGTAACAGCGTGCATATTCGCTGTACGTGTCAGAACTGTGACGAAATATTACAAAACTTGCTGTTTTTCAAGTGTATTTTAACCCTTTGCACTCGGCTGTCCCCTCTCATGGGACATCGTAATTCTAGCATATGATAGTTTCGCAAATTTTCAGACTTCAGTTCAGACCCGGACGTTAAATAGTTATATGTGTAAATTTTAATACACGACTTAACTAAACTAAACGAAGTTTAACATACGTGAATCATAGTAAATGTTTCGAATTTGAAAATTTTTGAAGTTAGTATCATTAAACGACTAATGATCACCTCTCGAGCGCAAAGGGTTAAAATCAACGTTTCCCAGTCGAATGCTCGACCAATTCTACTTGTCGGCAAACGAGACCTCCCTTCTGGCCCCGGCAAAGGCAATAAAAGAACATTCAACCCTGATCAACGCCTGAATCTTTCAAATTTACCTAAATTTTTAGAACACCTGAAGATCCCTAAACAAACATAGAATACCTGCAAGTATCGAATGCGCTAATAAGTCTATCGTTGCGTCGGTTTCACCCCTGCGAACGAGGCAAAAAAATTCTCCAGAACATGGCCGGAACACAGTAAGTACGTGGTGGGTGCAAGTACAACAGCTCGCCTCGTTCCCTCGATTTTTCTTCTTCATCCTTCGCCAGCACTTATTTACGAAACCGGGCGGTGGGGAAAAAAGCGAAGAGGGAGAAAAAGAAAGAGGAATGTTTGCCCTGTGACGGCGCGCTTTCAAAGCAACGTTATTTGCACCTCACACGCGGCAACACGAATGAAAATGTTCTTCCGTGTAGCCCCCGTGGTCGACGACAGCCCGCTTTATTTACAACTGTTTACCTGTCGGATACAATTTCAGGCTCGAATGTCTCGCAAAAAGCTCCGGACCGGCCCTGGCGACGAGGTAGCCGAGGGCTCGTGTTACCTTCATGCGTGACTTGCCGCGAAAAGCGCGCTATTTCCCGGCATCGACCGCGGCAAATAAAGGTGGACACATTTCATCGCTTTTGTTCCCGCCCGGCTGTAACGCGAACTTCGGCTTTTGTCCCGGGAAAACGACGCGACAGACCGTACTGTCCACGGCCACGTGACACTTTTCCGCCGTACACTTTAACGGGCGGGAACGAAAATGGCGGAAGTTCGAACAACGACGAACGAAACGTCGCGGGGTAACGAGAAAAAATTAACGAGGCAACTCGACGTAAACGAATGTTCGGTTGGTCGCTTGCACGATGGACAAAATGGCTTTTAAATGGTCGTTCAGTTTTAAGGGTAACTTGGAATTGATATTATTGTTATTGTAGAGAAATATCTTTATTACGTTGTAAATTTGTTATTCGCAATGCAACGTTCACGGTTTAAAGGGTACTTTCGTGAGATCGACGATGCTCAGAAACAGCTGTAGTAACTTTCCCGTTAAAGGTGTTGCGCTGAAATAATATTCACGCGCGTATCCGTTTTCGTAAATATTGTTCTTATAACGCCGCGTCACATTATTGGCGTTATACAAGCAGCGTCTCTGATATTTTATTAAAGTTAGATCGACGATCGTTGACTTTCAAGCGTATTTTAGCATACCACCCGAGGAAAAATTTAGAATGACAAGCTGCCGTCGAATCATAATTTCAAATTAAATTTCCTTCGTGTATGCTAAAATTATCGATACGGACGTTGTTTTACATATTTTTATTTTTCATGTCCTCTTTTTTAATCTAATGTAATAATCTCGTAATTTAGTTTTTTTTAATATAAAATATTACCAGTTTTCTTACAGCCATAATTTTTACGAAGTATTATTGACAATAGTATAATTCAGTGATTTAAAATTAAAGAAGTGTCGTGTATGGACGCAAGATTTTAGAAAATATTCTTGCATTATTAGTATTTCCGAGGTTCCTGCTGTTTCCACGATATTCTCAAAGTGAAACAGAGAATGTTTGCCCGGATAAAAGCACAACGCGACCGATAATAAGAACTTTGTACGTCGATAACGACATTACCACCAGCCACGGTTTCCGGAAACACTGCATTTTTTCGTTCGACAAGCATCCTCCGACGAACCGAACGAAATCCGCGAAGAAATTGCAAAATAAGTGGCAATTTCGCGGCCGCAACGTGGCGGATGGCTATCTTCGCTCGGCTCTCAACAAATGGGGAAACAATTGAACGACGAAACGAGGATATCTCTGAGCTCGAATTGGAAAATATGTTTTCGTAGAAAATTAGATGGGTGTGAAGGAAACGTTGACCGAGACCAACGAAACGCCTTGCTTTTGCTGCTTACACGTTTACCGATGAACGTGTCACGAAGTATCATGATAAATCTAACGATCACACTTTCTTATAATATTTTCTGGAACTCAATTACTCCAAATTTTTCATCAACACAGTAACACTTAACAGTAACATAGCAATAAATACAACAGGCTATTATACAGAGATGTCTAATTAGCTTGTCGAAATATCGTTCGTTGATCCAACGTTACCCGATGAAAACGACTTTAATTTCGCGTCCAGGTAACCGTCGCGATAAATCGAACTCGAGGAGCGGCACGGCCCGGGAACGATTTCGCGTAATAAAGAGAATCGTTCGAGTGATCCTGAAGGATTCAATCAAAGTTGAAAGGCTATCGATTTAAATGAAGTAGATAAATTAAGATCATACCGAGGAACGAGAAGAGTGGTACAATGAACTTGCGGGTGGGGATGTAGGAGGCGACCATAAGTCGGAGGGAAAAATGTAGAGATAAAGAGGAAGAGAGAGGGGAGAAACGGGGGACAAGGGAGTCGTTATCGAGGCAAAGAAGAGAGAGAGAACTGATAAGACAAAAATGGTAACCCGCTAGGTGGGAACCGTTTCGATGGACCATCGAGCCCAAGATGTTCCATCGTGTCGTCGGGGATTCCCCCGGGACGTCGATTCCTTCCTATAAACGCGTAATGAGGCTGACGGGACTCCCCCTCTCGCCGGTTTCCCTTCGTTCCCCCGTTTCCTCGACCGACACGCGCTTAAAACTTGGCCGAATTACGAACTCCGCGATGCAGCGAAATTATCTAGCTCGTTGAACTGCACCGACTGCTCGCCGTTCGCCGGCATCAAATAAAGATCTCGGGGATCCGGCCATCCGTGCATTCTCAAAACAGTAAAATTCTGATTTTCTCGTTCCCCCAATCTTGGCTCTTTCTTCGAGGTTGATTCTTCGTCAACTTTCCGGCGTCGATTTTATTTTCTCCTCGAGAATAACGACTCCTGGAATCATTTAGAGTTCTTCGTTGTTTTGCTTCCGATGAAGCAGCAAACAAGAGAAAGTGAAAAATAAGAATCGAGTCGTTTTGCGTTCTCTTTAAGCAATTTTTCATGCTTCAAGACGATTTTTCTTCGATTATAGGAATTTCAAAAATTGCAAGGGGAACTTTTTATCTTTTACGATCGCATCTTGTTTGTTTCGTTTAGAAATAGGTTAAACTTTTAATCGGATTCGAAGGTAGATTAAAAATTATTTTAGTACAGTTAAAAATATAATTAATCCCTCTTCTTTTCTTCGTTTGATGTACGATTTTAAATCCGTGTGACGAATGCAAAAGAAAAATAGTTCTCTAATTGTAACCGGAAAAGTTTCACGTGACACAACACCGACACGAAACGAGATTCCAATTTTTCGACGGTACGAAAGTTCGGCCGCGTTCAACACGAACGAGAAGGTGAAACGTGTTCGTCGTCGTTATTAGCCCCTCGTACATGAAGCTCGGATTAACCATGCGCTTTCCAGTGAAAGTTTCGGATATTATTCCGCGTTGTATCGCGTACGAGATAATAGAACGGAAGAGGAAGAGGGCGTATGCGGCTTATCGAGCTCGTCGGTTACAACTTTCTCGTCCGATTAATCATACCCTGAACCATCCAGGTGAACCGTGTTCCAAAACGTGGAACAGAAAAAATTAAATCCGCATGGCTTTTATTATTTAATCTTCCCGCGGCTCCTATAACATCGTTTAATATATTTCTCAACTTCTGCTTGCGATCTATTACACGATCAAATGAAGTGGAACATATTAAAACTTGAATTAAATAAAACTGTTGAGAAATCCTTCAAATTCTAAATTGCTGCAAACACGTATAAATCTATCAGTAACTGTGATGCTTAATAATTTCATCTTAAAGATAGCCAAGCTCCCAAAAACGGCATCGTTCCAGTTTCCTCGCTGTCCAACATTATAACAAACACGTTCTCGTTTCACTCGACGACTTTAACAATCTTCCACGTCCATTTGCACACGACCGTCACGCGAGCATTAAACATCAAAAGTTCTCGCGAATGCATCCGAGACGCTTTCGCCGTTTATTTACAAGAAATTCCTAGATGGCCGTGACGGCCGCGAGGCGAAGGAGACGGGAAGAAGGAGTCCAGGAGGGAGCTTCAAGAAATTTCGCAAAGGGTGTTCCCCGCTCTCCCTTAAGACCGTCTTAAGACGGCACCGAAGGCTCGAGCTGTGGATCATTTATTTAGAAATCCGTCTCGGCCCAGCTTCTGGCTCCCTCGCAAGCGAGCGTCGACCCTCGCGACCCCTGTTAAAGAGACACTCGCGAGGAACGTCGAGTGGAACAGGCACAGGACAAACAGAACGTTTCCAGGGCCCGACACTGTGTACCGTGGCACGTTCGGACGTTGCTCTGTGTGTTCCCCTTTCTGGATCTATATGCACAAACGCTCGAGAAACAGGTCGGTGGAGATCTAAGCGAAATCGTGGCAGCCGGCACGAATTCGTTGAGAATAAAAGCGCGATGGGTCGGACGACGTTAGGTAACCGGAAGGTGTAATGGGGGGTGCTGTAACTGTTGACGATACGGATTCGTTCGGCTTGAGGATTCTAGGAAACCGCCAGACGAATAGGTTTGGTTAATGTGTTGAAACGATTTCAGAGGTTTGAGTCGGCTAGTAATCGATATTTGTTGTTGATCAGAAGAAGATCATCATTTGTTGATCATCCCCTATCGTTCTTTGCTTAGTAGATTTTGAGTTTTGGAACACCTTGCGTGGGGTACTGTCTTTGTCACTTAGACGTTCAACCATTGTAAAAACATGGGGAATGAACTAGCCCGAACTGAACGACTAAATGATTTCTCGTAAGTCATCGAGAATTTTAAGGAGCCTACTCGATGATATCCACTTAACGGTTTCCTGTTTTTCAATTGTCTTTCTGGCGAATCGTATCCAGTATTATCTTTTCAACGGACAATTCGATTGAAAGCGATCTTCTCCGTCTCTGTTACAGATAATCACCTACGACCCGACCAGAAACGGCGTGTCCGTCACCACGGAAAAGGGTGACCCGACCCGAAGTTTCCTGTTGGTGCAGGAAGCGAAACTGTCGGACTCTGGCCAGTACACCTGTAATCCCGGCAACGCTCAATCAAAATCGATCACCGTTCACGTACTCAACGGTGAGTGATCTCGACTTAATCGAGGCGGTCGTCGCCGCCTGCTTTGCCGTCTCGCTGTTAAATCGGCGGCCACGAGGGGCTTTTTACGTTGGATCATTAACCGGTTCGGTTCTCAAAGCGGCGGAGAAATTAATAGGACGCCGTGGTTTCCTCGAAACCGTGGAATTTTGTTTATCGGCTGGGATAATAACAGATGGGCGCGGAAAGACGAGTTTTTTTCCTGTATATTAATTTAAAATTGATGAACGCCAAACAAAGGAAAGGAAGACCAACGAAGAGCAGGGTGAGGTGTTGGGGGTGGTCGGGGGAGGAAGCCCTGCCTTCGACACACGCGTTTAATTAATGAATCCCCTTCATGGCACCGGTTAACAGAATTCCTGTGCAAGGCAACAACACGTTTGCATACTTTAACGTATCCGTAGGTAACGCGAAATTGAAATTACCAGGTGCATAGCACATGTGCATATGCATACGGTATTGTATGGCAAATTGAAATACTTCTCATCTTGAACTGTTAAAATTGTCCGACTATTAAAATATTTGTGTACTCGTGTTCTCGACTGTGTCTGAGAGATAACGCGATCGATAATTTAATAAAAATAGACATTTCGTAAAAAAATACACCCCTTTGATGTTAAAGCAATCCTATCAATCAGAACGACAGCCGTTCGTGGAACAGATACGAAGCTAACTATTTTTGCCGACACGATCGGTGTCTTCGGAAAATTTAAGTGTCGCCCCTCTGTTTCAGGAGAGTATCCCGCGGCAATGCAGCATGGCGGCCAAGCCAAGCAACCGAGGATCTACTCCCTTCTCCTTTGCCTCTGTCTGCTGCTCTACTAACTGAGTTCCGCCCCGGAACACACTGCTCATAGCCCCCGTTCGCGAGGACGAAACGGTGTACGAAAGACTTCTTCAATCAAGGGACGACCGGTGCGCCCTCGAAGAGAGTACGCGCGTTCGTGTAACCGGAAGTCGCGCGGCGGTGCAGTGACGGTGGCAAACCGACCACGACGCCGGTACGTCGATGATGGTAGCGTGTGAATGAACAAATAAAAGTGTGCAAATGTTCGCGGATCGGTAATATATATCTGTGTGCAACAACGACTACGTTGAAACGGACTCGCGGCGAAAATCACCGTGGAAGCCTCGCGGAAGACGCGAAGAATACCTCGAAGCATGAAATCGTACAAGAGTGACGATGATTGCGGCATCGCAAGGACGTGACAAAGTGGCTGTACGTAATCGTGATTACGGATGAACACGCGCGATACGCTTGCAGCCAGCGACGCAAGAGTGAAACAGGGTCGTGGGAACGGCTCGCGAAACGATTAAGCTCGAGACCAGCCGCGGGACGAGCCGGAAATTGAGGTGGGCAAAGGCGCAGAGAACGAGCGGAATGAGACCGGCGCGAGAACGGAACAAGCATCGAGACAAAGATGAGGGTCAGAGTACAAAGGATCGCCTTTCCTACGCAATTATTCAGCCACTCTGACGGGATGTGTGCGAGAGGAAGGAGGCGGAGGAGGGCGAACCAGTGAGAAGGAGGACATTCAAAGGACGGAAGAAGAGGATAGGAATATCGATCGACGACCAGACCCTTTTCCTACCGCCATCTAGGCAGTTGCTGAAGACCAATAATCGAGAACGACGAGCGTTCGATCGACAACGCAGGCGAAATCGCGCCCTTCGCGTTTAACATGCGCGCCACTCGCTTCCGGTACTATCATACACATGTCCTCTGTACTTATACACGATACGCTTTCGACGGAGACGACGAGCTCGTGACGAAGAAATTAGAAAAATCACGTGAACATCTCTCGATAAGAATTCTAGCTACGTAAGGAATCGATTTCTCGAAATCATCCGCGTTTTTTCTAACGAATGCGTTTGCTCCACTTTTTACTCGTTTCATCGATGTCACACGGTTCGATTGTTCCTCTTCTTTCCATGTATCCTTCTATTTCTCGCTCGGTTCCTCTGCGAGAGCTCGTGAACGACGAAAGCAGAGCATAAACGTGGCGCACGGACCGGAAGTCGGCGTAATGAATGAATTTTACAGAGACTCGACAGGGCGATTAATTTGCTTGCTATCGTAGTTCAACCTTAACCCTTTCCTGTATTTTAACGAGTCTGACTCGTGATGAAGATTTTGGCCCAAACATGAATATGATGAGCCAGGCTCGTGAACAGAAAATCGGGTCAAACGTAAACATCACGAGTCAGGCTCATGAACAGAAAGTCGAGCCAAATATAAATATCACGGGTCAAGCTTGTGAACAGAAAGTCACAGGCATTTACGTTTCGGCTCGTATTGTGATTGTTCGCGAGCATCACTTTGGCTCTTTTACCACGTGTTGACGCCTACCATTTGGGCCCGAGTTTCGTCGAACTAAATGGCACGGGAAGGGGTTTACGCGTTTATTCGTTTTGACGGCCAATACGTTGCACTAAGTTGCGCCGTGTGGTTTTCGATTATAATACAAACGGTGCACACGATATGAAGTTAAACGTCTAATGTCGATTAGATCTTCTGAAACGAGGAGTTTTACAGTGAAAAATACTATGTTGCATCTTCGTTCGTTTACGACACAAGGTAAGGCCGCCACGCTCTCAATGAAAATCGGTAATATATATTTCGCAAATGAAAATTTAATGATTCAGACTTTAATTTCCTTTTTCTTCTGCTACAATGACGTTGGAATACATAAAACAATGTGATCATTTTTATAGATTTGCAATACATGTTATTAAATGTCTTGAAACGTAATCCGGTTAATTAGTTCAGTGTTATTAAACGATGACTTAGTACCAATTCGTTTGCGTGAATTCATCGAGGTATTTCTTTTTTTTTTTTTGGTCAGTACTGCAAAGTTTAATAAAAATTTTTCTCGGAACTTTGTAATTTATATCGTAGTAATTTCACCACAGCGAACCGGAGATATCGCAGGGGGATATCGAATGTAATGCGGAATATTCATGAAATTCTAGAATACGGAACGAGCACGCGAAACCAACTTTTTCTCGCGAAACGTAAAGCACGGATCGATAGCACGCCGAACTTTTTTCTTTCGACAATCAGTCTGAACGATGGATTCCAAACAATTTATTTCGAAACTCGATAGCAACGAACGTTCACATCCGATAACGTACGAAATTACAGATCCTACATTTTCGTTGTTCCCGTTTTCAAGAAATCGCCTTTTCTACGCGCATCCGTAATTTCTCAACTTTCCGAGGAATGAAAAATATTTGTTCCGCGTTGAAAATTGAACACGGAGAGTAAAACGAAGACGAAAATTCGACGAACGAAACGTATAAGGCGCGTGAAAAAGCTGCTTGCGAACGTGTTTGTCTAATCGATTGGCAGAACGCGAACGAGGCAGGATGCACGTGGTCGAATTAACTTTCGTAATTTGCTCTTTTCACAAGCCGGCTATTCATCATTTGCCGAGCAAAAGTTCAGCCTCGGAATGGGATTCGGTATAATAGCAACCGTCATAACCCGCGTCGTTCATGGAACAGCGACGTTGTTCCTCGCGGCAAATAAAAATTTATTTAAATTCGTTCGCCTGAGCTTACTCGGGGAAACCTCGTCCTGGCTGACCTTTGAAACTGTGCAATTAATCGCGAGTTATTACCAAAGGTTGAAAAAGCAGAGAATCATTTTCCGAGAATCCACCTATTCTCGATTCGATTCGATTCGATTCTTGAAACGAGGCACGTTAAAACATTCGACGAGGAACGTAACCGACGAACTCGATCCTTTACTGCCAAGCAACGATCGACGATACCCGAAGGTTACGCGGGTCTGTCTGTCGTTGCGATCGTAAAAATAGTCCAACACCTGTAATATCTCGATCCCCAGGAAGACTGCAATTCCCTGTCCACATATCAACCGCGTGAGCGGCATTTACGTCGCGAGCGTATGAAAAATTTAATCTCCTCCGCGTCCAATCAACGATTTTAATCTCCCCTCTCGCTCTTTGCCCCGCCGCCGAAGGGGGGGAGGGGGTGGAATAACGCGCAACATTGAAGTCTGACTGAATTATAAAACAATCGTCAATTGCGAATATACATAGATGCACAACAATCACGTATTATGGAATCCGAGCCGATAATAAATCCCCCGAACGCTTTTACCTTTATACTCGACACGCGTTTTATATTGACCTTTTAGCGGGATCCCTTTCCTTCCTGCAACGGCAGAAACGAACAATCGACCGTCGCGAATTCCAAAGGGATGCAAAATAAATTGAGTAAGCAAGTCCTTCTTCGGCGATCGTCTGCAACGCGGACAGGGGGTAATAAATTCGATGCAAATGGCTGCTTGATCGAATGCATTAAATTTAATGGCTGCTCGACGGTCGAAAGGAGCTCGATCGAGTTTTTGTGTCATCGATGCTGGCACAAAGCGGGGAAACGCTAACTAATCATCGGTACTCCCTTCAAGGCTCATACCACGAAAGCTCGATTTATTATTAATTCCCTTTGCAGCCCTCTTGCTTAGGCAATCAAATTTATAATTGTTCCATTCGATTATCGTATTTCCACGAACCGAGTGCTTGGTAGATATTTCAGATTAATCCGCGTAATACACGAGGAACTCTGTCCAAGAAACTTGGTGCTCAGCTTTGCCATGGCAGTGACTAAAACTTGTAGAGACAAACTAGGACAGCGAGGCAGGGGTATTAACGACTAATGACCGGGAACCTAAGTAAAATGCTTGGATTCGATGACCCAAGCAACGCAATCGAGCAACATCTACGAATAATCGAATACGATCGAAACACTTTCCCCAACTTGTAACATTAGGTTGCGACGTAACATCCGTATAACGTTCACCGCCTACGGAGTTACTATAGACACTCCTATTTCTAGATCAACAAACCTTAATTTTTCTAAAACCGAACTGCATCTTCTCTATCCCCTTTTATCCGCCCGCCTGGAAACGAAAAGCGCCGGAAATGCATTTCGTACGTTGCAGCCTAATACACTGACCCGATTACACAGCTAAGAACGCTTCTGTTCCGGCCGCATGAATAATGGCCTCTCCATAACGTCCACGACGTCGCGAGAACCTCGGGCAGAAATAACGATCGCTGCTTCTGGCCCTGTTTTCGGCGCGATCTCCACCCTCCCCCGCGCTGCTCGCACACGATCGCGTTAAATTTTCCCGCCCCTGAAAAATCGGACGTTCTCGCCGCGAAAAGCGGAAGGAGGACGAAGGAGGAACGCGGCGGTCGGGAAAAAAGCTGGCGAAACGAACGAGGGGAAAAAAGGGGGACAGGGTGAAGGGGGTGAAAAAGGAAAACAGAGGGAACAAGGGCAAAGACGGTGGCAGCGGCTGCAACAACGCCCGCCGCCATTTATCAAGCTAAACGCGAGGTGCACCGCATAATGTTCGCGCCGAGGTTCTCCGCCCTCAACCCTCGAGGCGTAGACGCCTGCATTGCGCGATCCTCGACCCACTGCATCGCCACAGAAATTCGTGTGCTCGTGTGCGCGTAGACGTACGTATAGCCTTGCTGGAAACCCTCGGATCACGGGCAATCGAACGCTGACCGATCGAAATCGCTCATACGAATTGCTCTTCCCCTTCGTGGTCGCTCGTCAACTGTAGGGTGGACACGTGAAAGGGTTGGGGTTGGGGGCTACGGATGTTTGCTGGTCGTTGAGATCGGTTTGACCGTTGACTACAGAAGCAGGAGTATGTTTTCAAAAGTAATATTTTATTGAACTTGCTAACTGGCATACATTTCGGTGCGAGACATGGCTTGTTATTAACACTATTCCTAACACGACCGGTCAAATGACCGTTTTTTAAAATTTCGATTAGAATTTCACATGTACAACGTAATCGAATCGCCTTTGAATTTTAGACTTTTCCTCAAATAAACCTATAATACATTTTTCAATATTCACTTCTTTTTTCATTGTTTAGTTGCTGAGAAAAATTGGTAGTCTTACGTGGGAATGTCGCGATAGGAATAGGTATACGTGAAGTGTCGGTAGGAATAGTGTTAAGTAACGAATAGCAGGTAACTTGTGATTCTGAAAATGAACAGTAGCCGACAGAAGTTTAAGATCTAGGGGTCAACGAAGATTAATTAATTTATTTGTGGGAAATAACGCGATAAGTGAAATTTGTATTTTGTTGTAATCGTAAATGATGTCCTATTCTAGTAACAATAAAAATTTGCAGTCCATGAAATTATGTTTTACGGACATTGTCTTCTCGTCTTAAATTTATGTCCACCACTGTAGCTATTCGTAGTGAATGAAATCGTGGACAAAATACTTCATCGATCAAGCAATTTATTCAGAAGAGAAGATAGACTTTTGCCATGAGTTAATTGGTATTGTTATTTTTAACAAATTGTATGAAGTTGATTTAAAATGTACGGTATTATTTCGGATTAATCTCCTGGTTTATCGTATCTCAAGTGAATAGCGCAGCCAGTTAATACGCAGTAGTTGGTAGTCGAGATTTATGTAGTTGTGAAACATTAAACGATCATAAATCAGTAACATTGCTATTCCATTTCACTCGATGCAGCTGTACTTCATTTTTGAATAAACTCGTTAGCTGTTGATTCCTGCTAACCGTGTTTAGAGATAATTTATGGCTATGGAAATTTACGTCCACCGAAATTATATCTTTGTTGCGATGGCTAAAATTGCGGCGCGATAAAATGCAACGCGGGTGTTATACAAAAGCCTTCGTGGCGTTATAAAATATTACGTTACGATAAGACGACATTATTCTCGTCCCATCGCGTTAGACAAGGGTTTGCATCAACTTGACATAAATTAATGAACCACTATCATTTATTATTCCGGAATATTTTGTCCTGAAAGAAAAATTGGCACAATAAAATCAAAAGTAACCACTCGAAACGCAATCACAAAATCGCTGTCTGCTATGATTGATCAGGAAATAATATTACCGTTTAAAATATTAATAAATAGTATCGCTCGCGTTATTTCTCAAAATTCATTCAACAAACCTTCGATTAAAATTCGAAAGGTGGTGAAAAGATTTGTTAAAGTATAAATTTAAAATATAAACGAAGTTAAACGATGATAGAAAACTAAAACGTTTCGCAGTTGTGCAGCAGAAATCTGTCGATGCTTTTCCATCTGCATCCCCTTTACAAACATCGCATATAGCATCTACGTACACTAAACGAAACAATATCTGCCGTGGACATCCACCCACTTCTCTCCGCCCTGCTTTCAGCGTTGCGGAACTCGCTTTAATTGAGAGCTAGATCTATTTTATCGAAGTTACAGTGAAAATATTTACTCTTTGATGTCGAACTCTCTAACAAACGCTCTGTTATTTAAGTTGCGCAAAAAACAGACATGTCCCCGTGTATGTTGGTTAAAGGGCGCTGAGCATCAACCAAAAAGAGACAATACAGAAATACTAAAACTGTTAACGAACATAGTGGAAACGAACGTTTTATCAGAGACAGACTGAAAAGAGAGAGATTTTACGGGCAAAGATGATTGTTAACCGAGGAGCTCTAATGATGCAAGCAATAATGAGATATAAATCCTCAACTGAAAAAGAGTAATGTATTTATAAAGCATGACATAACTAAAGCAGAGGTCCTTGTCTCACAACTAGGTACACCACGATATAAAAGTTTTGGTATAAGTGCTCGTGAAAAGACTTCAACGATAATGCTCTACTTTTCGATGGTATTTCATTATTTGTTTCTACTTAAGCTACCGTCAGGCACTAAATTCGACAATTCATACGCGAATGCAGCATAAAAATCCATTAAGTGCATCTAAACTTTTGAAGATGTATTTCGCCGAAGGGAACTCAAAACCACGCTAATGACTGTGAAAACTTGTTTCTATCTCAAGAATGGTGACTCCATACTACTTCGTTGAACAACGTTCAACTGTCTCAACGGTTTTCGTTTCGGTTGACGAGCGTTGCGGTAAAAATTCATAGAGGTTTTCACGTTTCATTATGAATACCTCGCGTTTTAATCGTTCTCCGGGGAAACGGCCAGACCACAATTATATAAACCCTCCGGTATCGCGTAAACGCATCTAAACTTTGTGCCCATGCAATCTCCAAGTTGAACGAGCGAGCATCCGGTGTAGATTATACTGAAAGCATTCGTGGCTCGGTATTGTTATTCCCGTGGCCGAGCCTGTGGTGACACTAAAAATAACGTTTATTTCTGTCGACGATAAATACCGAAGAAAGAGCTCGGGCGGGATGCTGGCGAAAGAAAAAAGGGAAAATAGTACGAAAGGACAGCTTGCCTGGACAAACAAAGATAATGGCGTAGCTACCGCCTTTATTGATCGTTTCTCATTAAACTCTTGACGACGTGCTCTTGCGGGCCACACGTTTTATGGGTTCGTTTCGTATTCGTTTCATTTTTAATTAAAATACGGGGCGATTTTAGATTTTCCGCCTCCTTTACCTTGCTCGCATCAACGGAGATGTTTCGCGAAACAAAGGAGATTCGTGTATCTATTTATGAAGCAGAAGAAGCAATTAACCATGTTATTAACATAATTCACGAAAGTGTGAAATTATTTTGTAATTAAGAACATGTTGTGACCATTTTTCCATCGCGTTTGCTGTATTTATTTTCGTAAACAACTCTCGTAAACACGAACGTTGAAGAACGACGAGTGCGTAATTGGCGTGAGTGGAGAAGAATTCGTTGGAAATGAAAACGAAAATTCCGATCGTCGAGGAGAGAGACACTTTGACAGTGATTCCTACGTGTTATGACCCTCGTGTAACCTATTTCGATGGAAAATTCAATATCCGAAGTATTTCTCGTTGTTCGTCCTTCGCTCCTTTCCTCTCGGCGAAAGTTGAACCGACGTTACTCAAATTAAAAGTGAGCTGGAAAAACGGAGAACATTCGAAAACGTGTTTTCATCGTCGCACAAAAAGGGCGTAGGTAAAGATGGGAAAACGGAGCGTAGGAAAAATGAGAAGACGCCTGGCTGCCTGTCCGCGGAAAGAAAGATAACACTCGTCTTGCTTAACGATCATTCCCTGCATCGTGTTCGCCGCGTCATTTATTCCCCAAGGAATGGATGTGAAAGATACGTGTGCGTCCGTCTTTTGTTACGGTTTGAAAAATAATTGTAAATAATGTTGGCAAGCTCCAGCTGCTAGGGGCAGAGTATAACGAATGCGAGGTAGATTTAATGACCGTTTTTTCCGACACATTGTTTCGACGGAGTCGCAACAAGAAATTAAACATGATTTATAGTCGGTGCTCATTAAATGTTGCTTTGATTATTTCACCTTAAAATAAACGAACAGACGATATATGCACATGGTTTCAACGTTTTATTCTTTCTTTTAAATTAACTTTTATCGATTCTAAGCGATTCGCAGCAACGCAACAATGAGCTACTATCTCGAAATCGTTCCAACCGTAACACGATAATTACATACAGGTTTAATCTTGTTACTTATATTTGCTACGTAAAGCGATACATCGGATAATGCTCTGCACTCCAAATCGATAGTGCATTAAACGTGTCCGTTGGATGTGTGCAATCGCGTTGGTTATCAATTGGCGATCAATTTCAAAATTGCAATTTTGTTCGAGTAACCCGATCTTCTACTTTATTACAACGAACGCTAGAACGTTATTGGATTATTGTCGTTTAATGAAAAATACGTTAATATCTGTTCGATGTAAATCTCCAACTGTTGGTTTTCGCTAGAGCGTAGATTTTAAGTGAATGATCGTCAAGCAGATTTACATAAAACTGTAAGAACCTTAACCTTTAACGAACACAAAAAATAGATACACCCTTTGAATATTTCAATTGAACTTCGAAACACTGCGTGTTGAATATAGTTTGTCAAATGGAAAAGCATAAATAATGACAACAATGAGAGAAAACGGGGTGAGGCGTTCGATATGAAAATTTCGCATAATGAGCGAAAACAGTAATTTGATCTTCGTGTTTTCGCTTGTGCACGTGCCCGCCTGAAACGTGTGGCTATTTATGAACGAACAGGATTTCAATTTACAATGTCAGTAATCGAATCGAAAAACAGATTGAACGTGGCTGACTGCAGGCTGCAATTTGCATCTGTACACATCGCGTTATGCGCGATGAATTTTTTCTGGATCTTTATAGAAGAAGTTGTGGGAAAAGTTTCGCTGCGTTGCTTAAAAAAGAAAGGAAGAAGAAACAGAGTTATGGTCTGAACAAATTCGGAATATTATTTAGGTTCATTTTAATTTATACAGTTTTCTGTGAATTCAAACGGAGCTTCTTTAAATCTTTTTTGACGACAGGTTATTTCTGCATTGATATTCGCATTTCGTTCAACGTGATTGTTTTAATCAATCAGAGACCGGTCGAAACCAATCCTACGCCCGAGCAGAATTTTAATTTTATAAACAACTGCATCGTACTGTATAAAACATAACAATTTCCTCTGTATTTATTCGAAAACATATTGAATGAATACTAATTCATTCGACATTCATGCAACATCCAGCGAATATTAATAATCGTACCCCGCTAAGTGATCACGGTCAACCATTGAGCGAACGATCACCTAGCGTCTGACTATAAACGTACGCGACTACTTAGCCGTCAACCGCTAACCATTAAACCCGACCGAATAAAATAGAAAACAATGTTCTTTCACAATGTTACGTGAAATATTGTAAGTCACACTGTTCCTAAACCTTCGATCAAGAGAAGCAACGTGGGAAACGGTTTCCCTGTTGAAACAAACGAATCGTATTTAGCTCGAAAACGCGTTTCTACCATCCTTCTACGATCTCGACCAGTAGACACAGTAGTATTTTTCGCGTGTATTTCGGTTTGCAAGTTCAATAGGTAAATCAGGGAGAGCGGCGTGCCAAATATGTCGTTGCAGGCTGGATTAGTATTCACCGCGGCACGCGAGCGGCCAAGGGAAATCTGCATACCCGTTTTATAAAGTTGGCGTATCGTGCATCGAATGAGAAACGACCGGGAGAGGTCGGTCAAACATCGTCGTACACGATATCGGGAGCAATTATCCTGTTCTGTCATCATCTCGCGAGAAACGTCTGTCTCATCGTACTCGTCTCTGCACACCACGACTCGAACGTCCAATCAGACTCGCACCTCGACTCTCTCTCACACACACACACACACAACTTCACGAGATCGTTATTAACATTTTTTTACGAAACCTGCGCGAAGCTCGATATACACACACGTAATCGATCGAGCGATCACTGTTATAGCGCGCGAAAACGTCTAAAACGACGAGGGCGCGCCGTAAAGAAACGCGATCGACTGTATACGAAACGATTTATCGTCGAACGTCAATCCAGAATCGAATGTCGCGGGGGTGATATAGCGGAAACGATGACACGCGCGTGTATGTGAAACGTAAAGGATGAACGGCTGGCCGTGTAACACTATTCCTAATTTCACAGATCGTCGTGGAAATTGTGCTGTACGCTGAAGCGTTCGTCAACCCTTTCGCGTGAAAGATAAGTATAACGAAAAAGAGGAACAATGGTGTAAACGAACATAACTGGGCATTCGTCTAAACATTGTTGCCAGGAAATTATTCTAATAACTAATAACTAAGGATAAGTCACGTTTTGTATGTGTTCGATTAATTAAATAGTTTCGCGCGCGCGCGCGCGCGAAGGGGTTGAAAGAATATCGGGAGAAACGATCGCGGTTTCTTTCTTGTCGCTTCAGCCAATTCGTACAGGCGAAGTTTCTGGTGTGGTCTAACGATCTGTGTACCTTCCTCGGATGTAAATATGTATGAAAATACCGTTTAGTTGTTTAGTTGGCTTGGACAATATTTAACGACGACTACGACTACGACGACGACGATGACGAAATGCTGCATAACCAGGTTACAACTACGATTCGTTTTGTATGATACGCTGTACATGTATATTTTGACCAACCGACGACAGAGTTATTGTACTGTAATCGTTGATTATGAAAGAAGAGGGCGGAAAAAAGAAGAAGAAGAAGAAAAATTAAAAGATTTAATGATGAACGTTAAAGGTGACGAGAGGGAAAAAGCGATTAATTATTATCAGCGTCGAAAGAGAGGAAATGATATAACAAATGTATAATCACGATGCTGTGTAACATAAGAACTCTGGTAGTTTGATAAATCGAGTGTAAGAAGGACTTACGTCTATAAATTATATCGATATGCGTAAAATTATACACCCGTAATTAATTGTAACACAACATTACTGTCGTTGTAACGTTATCGCCTAGTCAGTGTAAGAAAAAACGAGAAACGAAAGGATAGGAGGGGCTGGGGACAAAGTGAGAAACGATTATTGTTGCGACCGTATCGCGTCTCACGCTCGACGAATGAACAGAGAAACTGTGAATATTCATACGTTCACCTGTACGCCGATCGTTTGTTCCCATGTGTGTGTGTGTGTGTGTGTGCACAGATGTGGGCGAGAGAGTTTCCTGGAGGAAACGCGGAAAATAAAAACGGGAATGAGAGCAGGGCGTGCGTTTGTGATCGTGGCTTTCGTAAATCCTTCGCAGAACTGTGTAATACAGGCTGAAGAGAGAGAGAGAGAGAGAGAAAGAGAGTCGACTGTTTCAGTTAGCTTGGTGACGCCAAAAATATCCAAAAGTCGCGCCATGACGGGGCGCGGCGTATGAATAAAAACGTAGCACTCTCGCGGTGTTTCATTTGTCACGCCGGCTACGAAAGGAAAATGTTTATGCCTCTCTTACGAGCTAGTTTACGTCGCACGGTTTCGCGTACAGTACTATGCAAAAATACTCAGACCGCACCTCGAGAAACAGATATTGTCATTTTACGTGTTACTTTGAGGAACGAACATCGTTACGTTAATTTCTATTGTTAATCTGTGCAATAAGAAATGTTCGATTCAAAAACAAACAGATGTACATTGCGAGACAAAAGTTTTACGATCACAACGTGTACATTAACACTATTCCTACCACGACCGGTCAAATGACCGTTTTTAAAAATTTCGATTAGAATTTCACATGTACAACGTAATCGAATCGCCTTTAAATTTTAGGCTTTTCCTCAAATATACGTATAATACATTTTTCAATATTCACTTCTTTTTTCATTGTTTACTTTCTGAGAAAAATTTGTAGTCTATCTTACGTGGGAATATCGCGTTAGGAATAGTGTTAAGAATCACAAAATTCAGAAGACACGAATCGATTTAGAATTACGTTATCGTCAGATCTGTAAGAAAAGAATAACCGTGAAATTTAACGTAGATGCAACCCGTACAACAATTTCAAACTTCTGACCGGTACTGTACATTCCGCAACATGTTGGCTACACCGTACGAAAATTAAATCCAAGTATCGTCGTCCAGCTGGCCGTTGAATTTCATACCATCATCCGGTTTAAGGTGCGCAACGATTGCTGTCGGGCTGCGGACAACGTTTGCGCTTTCCAACGACAAACAAACGACGACGTGCGTGCTCGCAGCGAGAACGGGCGCGTGTAAATAGTCGTTAGAGCGGACGTTTTACGCGAGCTGAAAGGAAACGAACCGAAAGGAAAGGTGGAAGCGGCGGCGAGCGGTGGCTCCTCGTTGAGCTTCGGGGGGAACGTAAGCGGGCCGCGATCGGAAAAAAGATTTTTCCCGCCGGTCCCGAGGGGGATAATGGGTCGTCGCGCGATGATGAGCACGGAATTAAAGCCGCGGAAGTTTCCTTTCCCGACCGCGGCCCGAATAGACGCCTAATTGTGAATATGTAAGTAAGTAGGGCGGTGCGCCGCCAGCTAAAAGCGAAGTTTATTCGAGGAATTAAGGGAGCTTGATTGGAAAGATTGTGAGCGTAAGAGAAGCAGTGGTCGAGAGACGGGGGGGGCTTAATTCGTTCAATGGTGCCGTTCGTTCGTGGACGTTGGATGGAAAAGAGGAAACATAAAGATGACGAGGAGGCGTAGGGGGGAGAATAAGGGGAACGGAAAGTGAGTTGGACGCGGCAGAAGTAGAAAGTGGAAAGGAAACTCGGTCTGTGCGAACGGAACTGGCCCTCCGTACAGAAGTTCTTAAAACACTTCCTACACTCCAGCCGCGTCCTCGACTGTACAGGTGGTCCCCAAGACCGCCGCCTTTTCTCCAAAGGAAAGAAACGATTTTTCCAAGAGAAACGTCTTTCGGTTGTCCAGTGGACGACGCTTGTTGGAACCATAAGATGTGGCATTAGCACGCGTATCTGTTCAAACGTAGTTCATAGACGGTGGCTCGTGAAAATATTCGAACGCGTATTATTATTATCTGTCGTTTTTATATATCACCTTATATTAACGTTTAACAAGCTTCGGAAGCTCGCAAGTTCGAGAGCTCTGAAAGCTCGGTGAGTTCGCTTGTTGAAGGTTACAAATTTTACCGTAAGCGTTAAAATACTTTCGCGAGCTACGTACAGTCGCTCACAAATTGTCCACCCGTTGTATTCTTGGTGATCACGGCGACACATCAGCATAGAACGAGTACTTTGTCGAAAAGCGTTATCGACTCATTAACACCTCTTCCTACATGATCATCTCTTTTTTTTTTAATCTTTACACTTTCAAGTAGAGCAAATCAAAATTAAGTGGACAAAAGCATTCTAATTTACTATAATTAATTCAATAAATTGGTCCATATCGTGTACACCCTTGAATGGCCAATAAAGAGCGACCACATTGTACGAATTTCGTCCTACTGCCAGTTCGTTCGACGTGAGCCGCGTTCGGATAAAGGATAGAGAAAGAAAGTACATGTACATGCGAGCACTGTAAATACTGTCGAGTTATCTTCAAATTATTCGAGAAACACCCTATCGATGCAAGCGTTCACTTGAAACGTGTACTAACGGAAACCGTATAAGTCGCGAGGTTCGATGAGATGATCGAAGAGGAGATCGATTCACTTGTACATTTTCTTTACGTTTTTTTAAGTTGGAATCATTCGACAGCCAACCTAGGGCACGGCGATATCAATCATGAAACGAAAAAGAGAGGAAAAAAAGGGAGGAAAAGAAGGAAATCCAATTTCGCATCTGTTTTACATACGTACATCTAACGTCGTCTCTTCTTGCGTTCTCAGACACGCCGTACCACTCATAGATAGGCTAAAAATGTACTTAATAAGTGTTTCGTCTAGCCTACGATGTATATTGTATCTATAATCAGAAATAAATTACAGACCGTAAATTCTCGCGGTGTTCTACGTGTTTCCCTGATTTAACATGTATCATACGATAACAAACAAAAGTTTAGGACTGAATGATTAATTTTTACGACGAGAACGAACAAAAATTCATATTTTCACCGATCGATACGTAGAATATTTTTAACCTACGTTTCCTGTTGTGCTTGCATCCTAAACTTATGTTTGATATTGTAGTTGCAACGATCTGCTCAGAATATTGGAATTTTCAGCAGCCCCTTCTTCAAGCTACGGAGAAACGCGTTATTATTCGCGAAACAAAACCGAGCATAGGTAAGTGGCAATATTGCTCGGGAAGCGAGCATGTTGACTTTCATAATAAATTATCCTGATGGTAAGTATACATGTAAATATAATCGTACGAAATAACAAAAATTTGTAAATGTGAAATATCGTGCTGTCAATAGAGTAGAGAAATTGTTTCGAAAGAAAATAATTGCATAGGATGCTTGCTCATCGATATGAAAAAAAGTAAATATCTGTATTAATAAAAAAGAAATACTTGAAGACACATTCGCGTTGAATCTGTTGAAACATCTCGAATTAAGACGGAGTGCAATTAATTTCTCGAACGCAAGTTGCACGTAAATTAGAGAAGTGTGGAGCCAACGAAGGTCGCAGTCCAATTAAAGTTGACAGAGTTACAAAGCTTGATAGGTGGGCAAACGCTTGAGGGGGACCCTCCTGGATCGAGCCAGTTGAAGGATAAACGTTAGACACGCGACATACGAATTTGCATGGACGATGCATTATCTACACGTGTAATGTGACATTCCCACCCCTCGATTACCGAAGACAAGCCTGCCTGCAATTAGACCACCTGCGGTTTGGCCTCGGTTGATCTTCCCGATTATCTATTCCACAGCATCGGGCTCTCCTAAACCTTTCAATTTGTCTTCGGCCGGTGATTTGTTGTTCATTCGTAGGAGCTCTCGGAAACCTGAGCTAGGTACGCATAATCGCGGTCATAATTATTCGAACGGCTTCAAAAGTCGATGAACACCGTTTCGATGATGATAGATTTTTTATTAAGATACAATTTATAGATTATAATAAAAATAATAAACGAGGGGTGATAATTTTCGTTATTACAGTTTAAATCAGTGTTTCCTAACCTTTTTTGTGCAATGCCCCACCTTAATCTTTCTAAACTTTGTATGCCCCCCCTCCCTATGTAACATACATATTTTTTAACATTAAAAAATTGATTTGTTCACTTAAGAAACATAAATGGTAAGTTCTAGGAAAAAATCACTATGAAATTGTTAACAAAACACAGTAAATAAAATTTCAAAACATACATAGAGTCCATTTTCGAATTGCCCCTTGTGGGGCGTGGGCACCACGTTGGGAAACACCGGTTTAAATGAATTATTCCAGTAATTTCAGTAATAATAGAAAAAAGCAGTTGTGCGATAACACAAATGTAAAATAAAATTGTTGCTACGCTAATTATGAATCATAAAATTATCCTCCTTGAATTTGCATGTTCCGCTTGAAAAATTTCGTAAGAGCGCACAAGTGTTCCAATAAGCTTCTAAACTTACAAAAAAAAAGCACTCGTCTAGTTTGCCGCGTTCACGGAACAAAGGAACACAGCGAATGTAGAGAAGTCTTGGAAGACAATGAGGGGACGGCAGTTGCCTTTGAGCCGCGAGCAAAGAGGTTGCGTTGCGAAACGAAAATTTCTCTGAAGGATCTCCGTTGGAGAATTCGTTAACGCCCGGCCCCGTCTTACCCTCGAATTTTCAATGACGCGGCTAAAAATAAAACAATCGAAAATTCTCAATAACAAAATGAGGCTGCGTGCTCTGCATCGACTTATCTATACGACACAACGAGATTCTCATTTACGAGTAAAAATTGAACCAAGTGAAGTAGTCAGAATGTGATATTGTAATTACAAAAATACTTTAGCATAAAATTAACCATGTACCTATCACGTGACCTAAAAACTTACCGAAACAAAAAAGTCCGAAACAAGCAAAGCGAAATCAAGTGTTAAACACGAATTAGATTCAAGTTGATCCAGATACAGCTTTCTTAGACGAAGATAACGTTCGTAGCCACAGTTTCCGACTTTATTCGAAACACACATAAATATCCAGCTCGAATATTGCTGGCTTTGTTCGAAACACGCATAAATAACCGGAGCAACAGAAGGACCAACGCCCCGAGCGAACCATTGCTGTCGAAAAATTTCGCGGGCGTGCAAACAAATCTTTCTTCGGCTCGAAAGAAAAACGGGTTCTTCCTCTTCTCGGTGTAAATAAAGCGGAACGCCTGGACGATGAAATTCCATACACGACTTAAAGTCTCGTATCGATGTCGGCTAACGAGCTCCGCGATGCGGGAAACTTCATAAGAATCTGTCAAGGATGGTCGCTTACAACCGACTGTCCTCAGCGAGGTCACGGTGAGACCTGGGTGGCGTGGTTTGAAAGGAGTCGGGCGGAAAAAAAGAGGAAAAGGAGGGAGGGGAGAAAAGGGGAAAAAGATTTGGAGATGCGCTCGTGGAGAGAACCTGTACAGCTGTTATTCAGGTATCGGTAGGAGGACGGATAAGGGGTGAGCCTGGCGCAACGCGCGCTTTCTGTGGTATTGATTACAGCCTCCTATCCAGGTGCACAAGCAGGGTCAAATCTGCCCCTCTCCCCGCCACCACGTCCTCTACTCCTTCCTCCCTTTTCCATCTCCTCTTTCCCACCCAGCGAACGATCCCTCTTCCCTCGCTCCGTTTCTACCCTCTATCTCATTTCTACGCTGTTTTTCTCTTCTCCACCACCGGCTGCCTCGCGTTCCCCTTCTCGCTCCCGCTTGCGACCGCCCACCCCCCCGCGTCCCACCCTGCTGGCATATTTCTTCCTTTGCACGCTGTTTCACCTGTGCGCGATGCGTCTGAATAGCGGCAGAGAATCGCGTTAACATATCGCTCGCCGTAATTGTGGGGCGCGTAGTTTGGCTCGCGTTTTGAAAGGAAATCGCGAAGCTCGTTCGTGGCTTCCGAAGAAGGCTTCCGATGGAAAAACGGGCGACACAGTTCTTTTTTAACGAACAACGCGTCGGGTCAGCTTCAAGCAGGTGCTCGAACGACGATCAGAGCGAATCGAATTCTGAAATTTCGGGGACCAGTCGATCGGAAACCTCGTTAAAGCTAATGATCCGCTCTCGAGGAAACAATGGATATCCGAACGATGTTTTTTAAGTCTACCGTGTGTTTTTTCTCTAAATACACTCTCGCGGCTGGAGAATCACTCGCTTGAATGGAGATGCACGTATGTGTGTGTGTGTGTGTGTCCTGTATAGAGTCCAACGAGTGGCTCGTTTTCGGGGCTGTTAGTCCGGCGAGCCGGACAAGGACGAGTCAATCGATTCGTCCTCGTTCCGTTCGCGAAATCGCCTGATTCCCCGTAGAATCGATCACCGACCTGTAACTTAACGCATCGTGCTGTCTGGTACTAGTTCAAATAAACGAAACCAACGTGAACGATAATCTTCTGTGCAGACGAGATTATCGGCAAGCAAAAGTGGATTATTCGCGATGGAAATTTTTCTCAGGCTCGCTCCTTGCCTTCTTCGACGTGTAATGGAATACGTTTGCGGAGGATAATCGATATTAATAACGTGCGTGTGCACGCTGTGCAATGTAAGTTTATTCTGTAACGCGATAACGTGCTGGCAATACGCGTCAAGTAAGGTTTCGTCGCCTTCTGGTGTAAGATAAGATTACAGGGAAGCTTTGAGTGACAGAAAGATGAACAAAGGCTTAACGAAGAAAATAGCGCATTGATAGAAGGGATAATACGAATTTTATTTTATCTAGTCACTGTGATTCATAGCTGGTAAAGTAATAAAGATAATATCAATTTTTAACTTTGAACGTCGCTCGAGTATTTCTCGGTGGTTAGTGAAATCGGTCTGTTATTAGTCAGACATGTTTCAGGAGAACATCATATTATCACTGAAATGTACATATACTGCGGTGTACAATAGTAGAAAACAGTTTTAAGAACCTTAACATCAGTTATTTTAATATGGTTCAATAGTTTGTGAGTACTTGCAGTGATTCTAGTAGAACAACTCAATCATAAGTCAACCGAATGGGAATATTTGCTATTACTAGCAAACGAAGCAATTCTAATTACATTTTTCCGACTACATTAAAGATAGATCCAAATAATTTCGACATACAGGGTGTCTCACCTAAACCACAATCTAAACATCATCTAAACTTTTTATGCCATTTTTCGTTTCCAACGGAAATTCGCGAATTTCAAAATAATAACTGTAGAACAACGTTGTCGCACTATTCCTAAAGAAAATGGAATCCCCCTTAACAAAGACACGCACACGCTGGCAGCCGGGAATGTTTGTAGCGATTACGTGTACACGTATCGCGTATTCATTAACGGCCAGTGAAAGGTTTATCCTATAACCAGTAGTTCGCTTAATGCGACTACATGTACGTCACATGGTAACGAGATATAATATTGCAAACGGTGCGCGCGGTGCATCGCGTATTATAAACAGAGGGATAATCGATATAACATTGTACTGCGAGGCACGCCCGCTATCGATGGCCGCATTACAGTTTCCGCATAGCCGCGAACCCTGCAATTTAACACAGCCTCCCGCGCCCCTTTGTGCAGCGGAAATTCGTGTCGTTCTTTCATAGATCACCGGCATTAAGCCGTGGCATACTTTTTAAACGGTCGCTGGCCGTCCGCTCGCGTGGCAATTATTGCCCCGAGCGGCTGCAAATCAATTTACGCGGCGGTAAGTGCGATTTAGCGCGCAACGAAAGGATAATAATGCATGGACGATCCAGGCAGGCCGTTTCGGGCACGAAAAAGGTGCCGAACGAACCGCGAGGGATCGATAACATCGTTTCGAGCAGGGATCGGTGGGTCGCAGGCCCCATGGGGTCTATTTCTCGCATCACGCAAATCTCTGTTTGATTTAACACGTAGCGATAAGAAACGTGAGCCAATTCTGAGCGTCCTTAACTCTTCTGCTGTCTTAGGAACATCCCCCCCCCCCTCAGACATTTCTCCGTATCGATGGAAGATCTCGTTGATTTTTAATGGAGGATAAAAAAGGATTGTTACCAATAATCTGCTGTAACCTTTCGATTTTTTGCTATATAAAAAGTAATTGTGAAATTTGCGTATCTAATTTTCCATAAATTAACTGAAAGCTGAATCTATTATGCGACAATCGATATGAAATCAAAATGGATCAAAATGGATTAAAATGGACCCAGAGTCTGCTGTTCTTAAATTAACGAACCTCCTTTTTAAACGTCAGCTGCTCCTGTCAATGAAGTTCGAGCACGACTAATTATAACAATACCCGAGTAAAACAGGAAATTTAACATTACACGATACTTTAGAGTACAGATTTTAAATGTTTGCAATACAATAATCGCGTCCTTGACTATATCCATGTAAATGCTTTCTCTTATGCTCCCATTATGTTGTGCATGTACAATTTCGCTGAGAATGAAAAATAGAGTTTGAATCGCGAGACAGAGGATCAACGTGAATGTAACCCCGCGAAGTGCGTTCAATCGCCACGGAAACGTCCAATCGTCGAAAATATTATCGCGAAACGGCTCCGGGGCGATGCCGGGGAACTATGTACACGTACACGGTGAACAATCTATCGGCTGGGAATGCAAACAAATCCAGTGGATCGCGCGCGTATCTCTCTTCAGAGACCACTCGACGCGAAATGCGGGATTTATTATAGCGAACGCTCGAACGGCAAGAAATATCGGTGTTGTTGCCGTTAATTCTGTGTCACTGGAACACGATATTAATGTTAGCCGGGCGCCGCTATCCCTCTGTAACCTGAATTTTTTTTTGCCGAACTCGAACCGGTTGAGGAACGGCGGATATTTAAAATTCCGATGCAAGTGTTTTTATATTCGGAAAAAGGAAATCAATGGATAAACGCGGGGGCAGATATCAGCATTCGCGTTGTGCATCAAACTTTCCTCCGGCAGCGCTCATTCTCGATTGGCGCAACACTACACCGTTGAAAAAGCGCAAACATCGATGAACGACGGGCGAGGGTAGAGGGAGGGAGTCTATTTAAACATTTCTCTTTAATAAAACGTAAATAACAGGCAGAGGAATTCTTCGAATTGAACGCGACCGGGCACACTTATTGAAACAACACGGATCGCGCGTTCCACAGGAATTTTTCACGCAAATTTCAAGCGTTCAAATATTGGCGCAACAAATTTTCTGGATGATATGATTAAAAAATTGACAATAAAACAGAGATACGCGTCACTTCGGTTCAATTGAATTAAATCGGAGGTGAGAAAGAAACGAAAGCTTACAATGGTTCTGTTTGATTTTAGGAATAAAATGGTAAAAATCTACGATAGAACGATAGACACAATCGCGTACACAGAAAGTAAACAAATTCAATTCAATTCTTCGGAATTGTACCTCAGCCTCACATTTTTCAAAAAAAAAAAAAAAAGAAAATATGCCCATATCGGATAGAATTCTGTCAAAAAAAAAACGAGCAAATACTTTCTACGCCAAAATATAAACCATAAAGCTAACCACCGATATTTTCCCTCGGCGCGCCTCATCCGTGCTAATTATTCAGTATCCCGTCGTCTAAGGTTACACGAGGGTGGAAACCCTTGTCCTTCGGCATCGGCCAAGGAATGGACGAGAACGAAGGCTGCTCGCTCGGGGCGTGTATTCCGATGGATAGCACGGTGTATGCATCACCGCCTTTGCGCCTCGGATGCTCGAGAGGCGACGGCGGCCCCTCAGGTAATGGCATCGCATCACGTTGAGTGATTTTACACTCCTCCGACTCCCACGTCAATGCCCTCGATAAATTAAGAGCTCGGGGTAAAAAAAAGGGACAGGGTAGAGGAGAACGGCGCCAGAGAAGAAAAAGAAAAATGGTAACCGTGTGTCGTCTCTGAAAATGGCACCTGGGATAACCGTGTCTAGTCGCGAACAAATTTTTGCCTTCATCAACAGATAGCGCGCGGAGAATTTGAATAAACCTCTATGGATTGGCGTTCGTTTTTACGATGAGACTTTTGCGAGGTGCCATTTTGTAACGTTCAATAGGATAATTTCGTTTTTCGTACAATCAAAGGGAACGTTTTGATTTACCGTTCAACGAAAGCGGAAATTGCACGTTAAAACGGATTACGAATATCGTTGAATTATCGTGTGAGTTTCGAAAAAGCATCGGCTTGATCGAGAAATTGTTGCGCATTATTCTGGTCCCTTTAGTGGAATGATTGTGTATGTAAAAATTTGTTGTAGCTCGCGATCCTTTTTAGAATGAGACCTTTACGAGGTGCCATTTTGTAACGTTCAATAGGATAATTTCGTTTTTCGTACAATCAAAGGGAACGTTTTAATTTACCGTTGAATGAAAGCGGAAATTGCAGGTTAAAACGGATTACGAATATCGTTGAATTATCGTGTGAGTTTCGAAAAAGCATCGCCTTGATCGAGAAATTGTTGCGCATTATTCTGGTTGGGCCCTTTAGTGGAATGATTGTGCATGTGAAATTTTGTTGTAGCTTGCGATCGTACGAATGTAACTCGGCTCGAAATTCGATAAATGCTTTTGGTAACGAGATATTGCGGATATACCGCGCGTGTTCTTAACGTCGTAGCATCTTTGACGTTTTATCGTGGTTGCCAGGTTCGATGCAGAGCCTGTTATCCACTTTTAATCAAATTCAACGTTCAAAGTTTCCCGGAATACCTTGGCGGGTGCAACGGTTCGCTTAATTTCTTTAATGGCTTCCAGCTTTAATACGTTCCAGCAAAGTCGATTTCTTTTAACACGGTGGTTATCAAAGTCCTTTGGTGTCAAACCTATTTTCTCCTCCTCGAAGTGCCTCCTCCCTTTACCGCGCGCCTTTTTTCTTTTTATTGCAGCTTAATTATAAATTAAAATTGGAAACTGCCATTAAAGCGTGATAGGATTTATAACGTGGGAAAGAAAGATGAGAATGTTACGGTAGAATTTCCTAGTATTCTTTACGTTACTCGTTCAACGCTAATTTGAAGTTCATTTCTTGTACGTTATCCTACGCCTGTAGGTGCAAACTGAAAAGCAATCCCAACCCTTTGAACTGTATTGTACAACGAGCATAAAACGAAACAACACGAGATTGGAGTAACCGAGTCGATTGTTAAACTATAAAACGTGGTTTAGGAAACAATGACGTAAACAGGAAGGATGTAACAAGAAACGCGCGACAATGAACGTATTTTAACCCTTTCGTAGGCACGACGAGCATGCGTTCGCGAAAGAGTGCAACCGTTTTAAGGAGTCGTTCTCCGTTTGAGAATTAGGAACAGCGTCCAATGCAAAATGCAAACGTTAAAAGCTTTTATGTCTTGCGCGTGCAGGGGTCGAAATAAAAAGCCACCGGAGAATAATAAAGGGAATGTTAAAAAATCCTTTATGAAAATATTTCTATGGACTTTATATTCCCCGACGTTTTTGCATCAGCCCGCGAACAGGGCTGCTGTTTTCTTTCAGCTTCTTCCCTTTTCAGGGAGATTACCATGGTTGCCCGGAATCATGGAAAAACACAATATTTCAATAGACGGCGGATAACGCTCTATTTCCTGGAATTGCGCCTACGTGTTAATGCAACAACACGTGAACTTAATTTACATGCAGTGGCATTGCAGGACGCCGAAATTTTTATTGCATCTTTAAATATTTATCGTGTACGTAATTATGAATCTCCCACGGCTTGTACTCGTCTTTTAATTCATTCCATCTACTTGTTGCTCCACTGTTTTTCAAGAAAACGAAGTACAAAGTACTCGGTTACCGTCTGACCAAGTTTTTGTCGGTCCTAAGTAAATAAAGGGTTCCGCTAATAAACGCCCTCTAATAGATTATTATTACTTATCGCTATGTCTACCCCCTGTCGTAATATCCACACTTCCGTGAACCTAAATCAACCTAATTCTATCAACACGTGTTTAACGTGTACACGATACCTTTTCGCCTCCATAACACTTATTTCATATTTCACAATTATGTCGTATAGTATTACCGCAGTAAATATAACTACAAGCGAAGCAGGTAAATAAAATTAGAATGTAATAAATTTGTTATTGTAAAAATTCATTAGTACAAACCTTATCAGCATACTTCCAATTTTTATTGAAACCTCTAAAAAAATATCTTCCTTATCTTATTGAAATTCAATCACAATTAGAAGTCCCCTCACCGTTTCTGATCGATAATGCTTCGACTCGTTCGCGGTTTAATAATTGAACGAGCGCTTATCGGGACAGTTTTTGCTCCACGTGGCACGGATGGTCTTACTCAAACAGGATCAAGGAAAGGCAAACACAGCGGCGGAAGTTTCAAGCGAAACGTACCGTGCGCGTCCGTCTAGCCGCGTCGGGATGGTAATTTGCACGGCAAAACGGATTAGTTCCAAGGGGGTTCGATCGTTTCGCCTATCGCGGACGGAACACCCATCAACTTTGCGTTTGACGATTGCAGAGTTGATGTTGCGGTCGTCTGTCAATGGCAACGGCGGCGCGCACGATACGCGACGACATATCGGGCACGACCGCAAAGACAGAACCGCTCGTTGACGTCCCTGCTAAACGCATCTGTGACGTTCGCCTCGGTACAATCGAAAATTGACCTGCCACAATTCGGTTAAGTACACCCGGTGACACTTGAGCTTATACTTCGACGAATAAAACAGTTCGATACGGATTGTAAGCGCGGTGGAACGTCGATTATCCGAATAGAGCTTGAATTATGCATGTACTTGTATATATTTAACACTACTCCTACCGACACTTCACGTATACCTGTTCCTACCGCGACATTCCCACGTAAGACAAATTACAAATTTTCCTCAAAAAATAAACAATGAAAAAAGAAGTGAATATTGAAAAATGTATTATACGTATATTTCAGAAAAAGTCTAAAGTTTAAAGGCGATTCAATTACATTGTATCTATGAAATTCTAATCGAAATTTTAAAAACGGTCATTTGACTAGTTATAGTAGGAATAGCGTTAAATTTAACATTTATACGTGCAGTTTAAATTAATGTTTTCTCGGACTGTACAACATTAAAATGATACAAATTTTCGATATAAATTTCCTTTCGTTGTACATTGAAAATGGAAACTTGTTTCTGCTTGAAATTGGGTAATCGAATAATTAATTTTGCCTGCTTTTAAATATTTTCAATTACCTATGAGTACCTTCCCTATTATCCAATTACAAGGACGCCCACCCTCTTTCCATACCCTATGCACAAGCTCGTATCCCGTTTAATTACCCGCCCTATGCATACTAAACGCCGTCTAACCTACACGCTCCTCTTTCACTTAACCCAACGCCGTACGCGAAGCAACACTTATCGTGTTATTTGCTGCGCGATACCAACGGTATGACAACTTATTATTGCGAGCGAATCTCCAGCGTGGAATTTCAAACATTCTCAGGTTAGTCGAACGAAACGTCTTGGAGGATGAAAAGACCGCCGCCGCGAAAGTTCTTCGAGAACGGAAGGAAACGAACGCGGCCGAGAGATGAATCCAAAGTCGAGCTCTGAAGAGGAACAGACCTCGGGAGGCGCGGCCAGAATATTTGACAGCATGTGTCCCTGGACGATCGTCTGGAAGAAAATGCCAGGCGAAATGCTCGTGAACGTACACCACCATTCATAAATATTCGACCGATTGGTGAAATCGTGCCAAACAGATTTATACAGTTAACTTTAACCCTTTGAAATGACTCAACGTATTGGATGGACGTATTCTCGGTTCCTCAAAATCATTATTTTTTTTTATATTGTCTTGGTAACTGTACCATATTTTGATTTGATATCTTGTGCCATTTTAGTAGAAAACTTCACAGAAACATGAATTTCTGAAAAGGTTGCGCTGGGATAAGTTGATTCCCTGGAATCACTAATAAATTCTAATGTCCCCTTAGAGGGGACAACGGAGTGCAAAGGGTTAATTAAGCGTTTCCGAGTGAAACCGTACAAATTAGAATGCATTGAATATTTAAAAGCTTCGGCAATAAATGAATGAAAATTGCGAAACATTTCATTCGCCTTTACAAAGCGTCCACAAATTTCGGCCATTTAGAAATAATTTTCACACAATAGATACGAAACTGCTTTACATAGAACTGCGTTACATAAAGAAAAAGTCTTTCGTTCAAGTTTTTCAAACTCACTCAAAGTTCACTTTACTTTTTATATCGCACTCCGTATAATGAAGATTGTTATATGCAACGAGGATTATTCTCTGTGCACCAGTGAAAGTTGGAAAACGTTACCTGAACGTAGCTTGGTTGGTTCAAAGGCTTTTACATCGTCTGCGAAGGTAGGAAAGTGGCAAATAATATGACAAAAGCAATGCCGTGTGCAGAGCACAATTTTCATCTTTGATCAAACGAAGGTAGCTAAACGCTCACGAACGATAGCATACGTACCGGTGCCACGTACTTACACTTACTTACCGTGCACACAGACCGGAAAGACGATTACGGGGATTCTCGCGAAGACAGCCGGCATCGCGGCGTTATAAATATCAAAGCGGGACAAGCTTTCGCCATTATCAGCGTCATTTATCGTCGACGCGGTACAAGCACGGTATAATAGAATACGCCGTATGGATAATCCGTGTTGAGGCTGCTGATGCTGCTAAATCTAGGATTTCCAACGAGCTTAACTTTCAACACGTTTTAACGGATCCTTTGAACGATAAACAGGATCGTGGCTGCTGACGGACAGTTTCATGTTAAAAACGAGGCTGTATTGTACAGTAGCGGCTATAAAATTTGCACCATTGTTTGAAAACACCGTTTATTGTTACGTGTAGATACATTGGTGACGCGATGATTATGTTCAATCATTTTAGCGTGGTCATTTAATAGTTACGCATGATTTTATGCGATAGGTATACCTAACGACGCGAATGGTTACTGCTTAAATCTTTGAGGCACGGTGGGATTAAAAATGTCCCATTTTTTTGATGCACGGTAATGCATGGTGGGACGTTTTTAGACCCATTTCGAAATATTGCAATAGCTGCATGCGCATCGGTTTATATTTAGTTTTATTTACGTAAAGCAGTCGGTAACAGCATAAAAAGATCTTATAAATATGTTCGTTTGTGTTGGCAAGTTTCAACATGTCAGTACTTTGTTAATAAAAATATACCAATTTTGTTTAATTTAAAACGCAACAAAATTTCTATGCAACATGGGTCTATTTATTTTCTGAAATCCTGTTAAAGAAATCCAAAGAGTTAAATCGAGCCAAGAACATTGATATTTTTAAGGTCGTGCAATATTTGTGGCCACGTGCATATGTAGATGGATCGAAGTAATGTTTTGAAATCAATGTAATAGCGTAGAATTCTTTGAACCTTTTTTTATTTTATCAATTTTACTTTTATATCGACACTGTCGTGATAATCTGACATGTAAATTCTCTGGCAATAAAATTAAGACAGAGAAATTCGTGAAAGCGATGCGCTATTGAGTTCTAATGAAGCCGGTGTAATAAAGCTGTACGCCAATAGCTGGGTAGACTCTCTTCCCGTGCCAATTTAGTAGCTCTCCAATAGTATAAGGACACTTGTAATACCTCAGAGGGATGAAACAACTTGGACTGCGTGCAACGTTGTAAATACTGCAACACCTAAGGCGAAATTAACTAACTCGACGAACTGTAGCGTCACAGGATCTACACGGATATCGAGAAGACTACCATGTCTTGCTCGTCCACGGAATTATCTTCTCTGTAACAATGGTGTTCTATACAAAGCGAAATTAACCAGCTCGAAACTCATGTACATACAAATTTAACAAAACGTCCTATACATTTGCAGTAATTGCTGATCGAGGAAACGAAATTCTAAAATTGCAGAATTTCCTTTTCCTCAAAATTAACGAAAATTATTTCACGAAAGCCTAAAAGGTATTATAACCCTAAGAACGAAGCGTTTATTATAACGGCTCAATATCAAATCTCTGAGACTCGGTTAAAATTACGCAACTTTTTTAATCGTCGAAAAATTTCATTTGAATAATCGAAAGCGTTAAATGCGACACCTTAACACGTTCGATGCTCAGCTTAATTCGGCTGAGTTTCTCGTTGGGCCCAAATCCGATTGCATAGAAAACTGAGGTAAAAAAATATAAAAACAGCAAAAGTTTTAACTTTTTATTTTTATTTTATGTATTTTATATTTATATATATTATACTTCAATACTTATTCCATTGAATTCCTTTTAAAATTTCAATTTAAAATCCTATTTAACTTTAAGAAAAAGAGCGTCACCTAAATATGGGTGACGTAGCGACGAACGTGTTGGCGGTTAAAGCAACAGAGATTTATCTCGTGAAAAATGTAGAGTGCCCACTATCGCTAATGCAACTGACGCGAGATAAGGAAGCCCTAAGTATCAAGGTCGAAATAACTTGTTCAGTGGCGGTACGTGCTCGCAATCCGAAGCACGGGATAAATTAAAATGCACTGTTGTCCCTGCAGGCGCCGTGTAGTGCACGCGCGAGCGCGAAATTTATTGAAAGCGATGAACAACGGCGGTCCAGTTTCATAACTGGTATTACTTAAAGCATTCTATCCCCAAGAAGAAGCAAAAAGATTAAAATACACGCGGCGAGAATAAACGAACATTAAAAACGCTTTTTAAAGATAACTTAACCAACTATGAACTGTGTTACAATGAATAAAATTTAGGAGTGACTTTTGCCTGATAAACACGAATTAACTGTAAACTGTATTTGCATAAGTCGACAAACTTTCAGTAACTTTTTAGTAACTTTTGTAACCTTTGGACTTCAAGCAAACATAGCTTCACAGCATATTGAAACACGAAGAAGTTCCTTTTAGACTCCATTTACTGAAAAACGTATACTAGAATGTTTAGACATTTTAATAATTGTTGGAAATATACATTGTATATTGCTATGTTCGTTACATATATAAATGTGCACGTCTCCCCACCAAAGCTCATGGCGAGTGGGATCGCGTCAGGTCATCTTCTTTTGTTTAACCGATTAATAATTCGTCGTAGTACTCGACATGGCAACCGACGGTGTCCAATCAGAAGGCGTTGTTCTATATAACAGTAAATAATGTATAATATACTGTTATTAATAAATATATTAGTCTACTCTATAATCCCTCTTCTTCTTTTTTCCACAATAATATTTTACTCGCACAGTAAATTACAAGTAGTATCTGTTAGGTGAACTTGATTTGTCTACGCGTGTCTACCATGTGCAAACAATTAACATGGTTACCATAGCACTTAAAGAGCCAAGAAACTTTTAGCGTGTCCAAGCATGGGACACGGTCTAAAGCGAAATTAGCCAACTTCCGGAGTGGATAACGCGACAGAGTCGGCAGCTAGATATCAGGGCTAAGCCGTTTTGTTCTGGGTTGCACCACTGCGGTCGTGTAAGCTGCCGTACACCCGGTATACCAACTTCCAAAAGTGACTTACCCAAATTTACATTTACCTTGTGGAGGAGCCAGTGGAAGATCGTGGTGTCCTTATCAGTTCCGGCTTGCCGGCAAACGGAATACGATATTCCGTACGATTCCTGTCAACCGGTGTGCAACTCTGTCACAACCCAAACTTCTGCAGATCCTTAGATTTCCGGTTGTTCCCGTTCGTTGAAACTAAAAGAGTGATATCCACAAAAATGCTAATTTCCGCCTGAAAAGTAATTAAAGGTAGCGAGGAAGAACGAATAGTTCGTATTTGTTCGAATAAAGAAATAATTGCACCAAACTGTGAGGTTTCCTTTAACCCAAAAATCATCACGAATTTTCGAATAAATAATAATCTACATAAGAAATCATAAAAACAACTGAGAACGCCTCGATCTATAGAAATCAGCTGAATTTTTAAAAAAATGCACTGTAACCTCTGACGAATAAAATTGTACGAAAGATTAATGTCTCCCTCAGAAATACAATCGAATACATTCGTCTGGCAAATCCCAATGATTCATATCGATCGTAGAAGTTTGTAATCCGAAAACGTATGACGAATTAGTCACGAGAATTCGAGGAACATTTAAATTGATCGTCGAAACGATTACGTTTACGCGGAACGATTAAAAACTTCAGGCTCGCGAAGTTCTGGTATGCTTACGTTTCTGAATTATTAGAAAATTCATGACAACGTTCAATCGACTGATCCCTCCGCACCCGACGTGTCTGCCTTAACTCGATCAATTTCGGGATTGGCCGCCATTGGAATTGGAAATGAAATTTGGTAGACGTACAAATGGAGACCAGCAGGCGCTAACACGTTACGTTGCTGAATCGGGAGAAACGTATTGTGTGCCGGCGCCGGCGATCGATTCTACGTGGACCGATTTATGTTTACGGTCGTCGGAATATATCTATAGACACTGGAGACTTACTATGCCGTGGATAAAAACAAACGCGATGCTATTGATCTCGACCGGTTCAAACATTTAAAGGAGCACGAAGACGCATCGAAACGGATTGATAATTTTATAGGAAAGGTTATAAATTAAAAAAAAAAAAAAGGAAAGGAAGAAAAGTGAATAAAGTTATAATTATACGTGTATTTAATAAAATCAACCCTTTGCACTCGGCTGTCCCCTCTCATGGGACATCGTAATCCTAGTATATGATAGTGTCGTAAATTTTCAGACTTTAGTTCAGACTCGGACGTTAAACAGTTATATATGTAAATTTTAATATACGACTTAACTAAACTAAATGAAGTTTAATATACGTGAATCATAGTAAATATTTCGAATTTGAAAATTTTTGAAATTAGTATCATTAAACGACTAACGGTCACCTCTCGAGTGCAAAGGGTTAAAACGACACAAACGAACACACAACAAACTGCGCTTATGCTTCGCAAACTAGAAAAACAGTTAAAAAAACTACAACTATTCTGTGCAGAAGTAATTTTGCGCACGAATTGCAAACAATCACCCTCAAGATGTGTTAACAGTGCGAACACTGTATATATTTCGTAAAGTAGCGATAGACATAGAGTAGAACAAACAGTTCGTAGATCTTGAAGTGGAAGGTAAGTACATGTCTTGCAATCCGCAAGTAGTGAAATTTAATCAGAATAAAGCGCGCGATAAATCGTCGTGATTTATCTTCAAGAAAATAAAAAGCAGCACCACGTTCCAGTCTGGCCTCCGTATATGATGCATAGTGTTAATAACGTCCGTACTCTCCTTCATTCTTGCGTGTGCAACATCCTACCATCCGCTACCTATGTCGCAGTTTTCCCTCTTCCGGTTCTGTTAGAGTTTCCCCCACTTTCTTCGACACAGGGTGCTTTTCCTTCGTTCTTTTCTCTCTATATCCGTTTTTCTATATTCTTCCCCCTTCAACACTTCGTAATGGTGATTTTTAAAACGAACAAAGCCAGCAACAATGACATGCGTTCGATCTGAAACCATATACACTGGATCTTTGCATACCATTTCTGCTGCAGTTAAATACTTGCAAACGTTGAGAGCAGAATTACTGTAAATAATGTAACAAATGTTAGTGTTTTTTTTTAATGTAAGGAAAGCACAAGATTGGAATGTTTGAGAACCACTGCTTTCCGCGCAACACACTTAATCTTTGTTCTTTATCCTATACCTTGGTTTTCACTACACTTCTATCGCTGTTGTCTCCCTTTAGCTTAGGGAAGTTATAGCCTAGCCGTGTGCAACGGTTGGTACACAGGTGTACTTCCGTTGAATTCTTAATGCACATTCTCCCAAACGTTTTCAACAACAGCCAGAAAAAACATTATGTAATGTGATTAAAGATACTAAAACTAAATATCAATAACAATTCAGGTTTAGTAAATGTTTCACATGAATGATGTTACACATTTTATCTTGAGAATAGGAATTCTTGGGCTGGCAGGTTGGCCCTTGAATCCCTAAGAATGCCGGGACCTTCCCCACGGAAACTGTGGTGGGATACGAAATCCTGAATTTCCCTAGAGCTCCCTTGGAGCTCCACGATATGATAATCTGTCTCAATTTGAGATCACCTTAATTCTTACCTTAACCACTGTGAATATAATCATGACCTATATTGAATCGTCAATCCTAAAAATGAACTGAAATAGCAAGGGGATCCTCGATTCAAATTCTAAACAAAAAAGTACTCCAGATACATCTATCAAATCACAAGGACTCTATATTTTATTAAGGCTAACTTCATCCACAGAACTAATGGTGCCATCTCTTCATAAGGTGCTCAAACTGATAGATAATAGTTATCAACCGCGAAGTAAAACCCTTTATGAACATCGACACGCAGCACCATCTCGACTATATATCCGCAAACTAACCGCAAAGGGTAGATAAATTATGGACATTCCAGATCGGCGGGACAGCCATATCGACTCGAAAATTCCACTCTGAAAAATTGGCTACATTTGCAAACTAATAATTGATTAAATAATGCTGGTCACTAGATACTGTAACAATTTATTGCACGAACACTTAAAAGTTAATAAATTATTCGTGTGCTTAAAGATACCATAAATTTACGATTCTAAAACATCGCTAATTGTCAAAAGAATATGTTCTGTATAATATTCTTGGTACTTATTATTAATGTTTTTACAAAATATAATAAATCTTATATAAATTATTGCAAATACTGTCGAAATGTTGAAAAATTATGAAGAAATTAGTTGCAGTTCATTAAGTACGAAGAAATTTAAGAACAACTCTATTTAACATAAAACAGCGCTATATTCGCATAGTAAAGGATAATTAAACAATAAAATACAACGGGTGCAGTAATAATTTATTGCGTAAACAATTAAAATTTGGTAAATTATTATTAATATAGCAAAACAAATGTTCATATTCATGATCACATTTCACTCGGTGGTGACCAAGGCTATGCCACGGAGCATGCACTACTGCGCATATCGCTCAACTGCGCAACTCGGAGGTGATCTACTGCTCATTCATTGGTAACACTTCAGTCGTCGGTTGACCTTCCTATCGACGACGTCTCTGTGTCGGTTGTGTTTCCGAACACATGTTGACATTTCGAGCCGTGACGTCACGGGTACGCGTACTCTCGCGACCTTTTCTTCATGCGTTACCGCATATTATTACCCGAGTTCGCTATCGACTGTTGCGATTCTTCGCACGTATTTTCTTCTGACTATCGCGAGCTTCTTCTATCGATTGTTACGATCTCTCGCGTGTCTTTTCTTCTGACAATCGCGAGTTCTTCCGAGCTTCTTCTATCGATCGCTACGATCTTTCGCGTGTCTCTTCTTCTGACTATCGCGACTTTTCGCGAGCGTTTTCAATCGATCGTTGCGACCTTGACAGCAACATGCTAACCAAATAGCCGTACAGTGCCACTATATATATCGCGATTATAACATTAGATTGTAGTGTTGCGAACATTAAAACGCGTTATCGAAAATTGGTTCTCTAATCTATAACGCGAATACTATTTGAGGGGATTAGTGTTAGGTTAGTAGTCCGCGTTAGGGGGTTAAGGGTAGGGGGGTTTTCTAACAGTTAGGGGGTTTTGGGTAAGGGGTAATCGGGGCGCGTCGGTTATGGGTGGTGGGTGGCGGGGGGGTCGCTCGTGGGTTATCCGTCCGTGGGGTAGATGTGGTGCGGTGGTTTGTGGGTGGGAAGGTGCGGGGGTAGGGGGGGAACTAGCACAAGGATCTGGCACCGTCGGTCTCATGGGGCCCTCCGGCTGACACCGGAGCTTATGTGTACCTATGTACGGTCATCTGCCTTGTGGTAGTTCAGGGGTGTTTGGGCGGGTGGGTTTCGCGAAGGGTAGGGAGTTGGGTCGCGTCGCGGGGGTAGGGGGTACGGTGGGGAAGTAGCACAAGGATCTGGGGCCGTCGGTCTCATGGGGCCCTCCGGCTAACACCGGAGCTTATGTTACCTATGTACGGACATCTGCCTTGTGGTACTTCAGGGGTATATTTGGGGGGAAGGGAGTCGTAGTAGGGGGGAACGGGTAGGGAGAACTAGCACAGGGATCTGGCTTCGTCGGTTTCATGGGGCCCTCCGGCTAACACCGGAGCTTATGTCACCTATGTACGAACATCTGCCCTGTGGTAGTTCTGTTTTCCGTGAGGGTGGATTAGATGGCGGGGGTTGGGAGGGTCGCGAGTTAGGCGGTGGGGTTTTTAGAATCGGTGTAGGTTGTGGGTGGTTTTTTGGGGCTATGGGGTATAGATTAGCGTTAGGGGGTTTTGGGGTACGCGATAAGGGTTAAGGGAAAGGGGTGGGAAGTACAAATAGTATTCGCTTGTAGTTTATGGAGCCAAACGTTTATCAGTTTTTTTTAAAACAAACTTTGGTAAATTTATACCAAGTCAATCATAATACGAGATATTTATGGCACTGTATGGCTACGAGGAAATCGTTTGCTCTTGGTTTTTCGTTGCATATTCCAAAGAGTCTTAAGTGGCTGCTCGCGAACTCGTTGGTTTCAGTGTTGGGTTTTTGAAGGCGCCTTCATCTTGTTGTATTGTATTTTGTTGTATTGTTGAGTGTGTTTTCGGCGGGTCTCTAACAAGGAGAAGCTCAGGATAAATCCTCTCATAATGTGTTAAAATTTGGTAGGCTTGTAGGTGTATGTGTACAGTAATTGTAACCGGAAGTATAGCCGTAGATGAGCAGCCATTCGCAAAAAAGTGAATGCAAAAGTTTCTTGAGAATGATTGCCCATCTCCAGTTATAATTCTGATTACAACTATTGTGCTCTACAGGCCTACCAAATAGGAGAGGATATGCCCTGAGATTCTCCTTGTAAGCGTAGTCACCTCCTCGTGGTGAGACCTGGTAATTGGTATCGTTTTCAAAAGTATAAATCTTTAGAAAACGATACCAAGCTAAGAACTACGCACACCTGTAGTCCAGTCTATTTGATTCAAACATGCAAATCGTAGACTGAACTACAGGTAAGAATTTTATGGCACTCTAAATACTATATCACATGAAACACTATCTTTGTAATGTCTCTCTCTCTTACAGTGACAAAATGAAAATCTTTCGATAACTTTATCAACCATGGAAGCTGGATTAAGCAGAATTTCTGCTATTATCATTATTATCGATACAAATAAATGGCGACATCGATTCTATGATGAAGCTTTCTATGAGCAATAAATCCATGTAAAGAACGTGATATTAAGTTTATTACTATACTACATTTTCAACAAACAAACAATAAATTAATCGAAATTTTATAATGCAGCATAAAAAATATTTTAAAAACGTTAATGGTGCCATCTATCCGAAAAGTGTCCAAACTGGTAATAAATATTTATCGACAGGTAAGCAAAAGTGGTAACAGACTTTGATGAGCGCTGCCATCTATTAAAGAAACCGGCAAACAGCTCACACATTTTTACCAACAATAAAAGAGATTGGAAAGAACGACACAGCGGCGCCATCTATACGATAAACAGCCGAACTAGTTCGTTAACAGTTTCATCCATTCTTCGATAGATGGAGAAGCATACTAAAGTTACTCAATTTATGCGCGAAAATTTAAACTCACTTTCTTCGTATATCTTTTTACTTAATTTTTATTTCTTCAAAGTCTCACTTTCAACAATAAATTAAATGAAATTTTGTGATGCGTCATAAAGAAGTTTAATTTAAAAATTATGTAGGTACTAATTTCTTTTGCAGGAACTTTCATTTCAGTCCTGAATTGGTATTGTCTTGGCGAATATTACATATTATATAATTATGGTCGGGCTTTCTATATTGTTACAGATCTCGTATTGACCTGGAAGTGAACAACGGAACAACTGCCAGTATCGGAAATCTCCAGAAGAAATAACACACATATTTCGAAATCAGATTATTTATTGTAAAATTATTTTATACAATGTATTTTACAAAAATCATAATAAATCAGATTAATTTAACAGTATTACAATGCTTTATCATTTATTCCCTGTCCTATCTTATCTAAAATAATAATAAACAATATCCTGCAAAAATTAAAAATAAATTATAATTAAAAAACCTATAAAAAATCGCGAAAATATAAAAAAAGTATCGAAATTTGTTGAAAAATGTCAAGGAATAACGTCAAATTCCGAAAAATCGCGAATTTCCAGGAAATGACGTCAAATTCCGGGAAATCACGAAATTCTAAGAAATGACGTCACAATTCCGAGAAAAATATTCCGTGCCACCTCTTCGCACGTCATGTTCTCCTGATACAAAATCCAAATTTTCGGAGCAAAGTTCAGTTGCGATCCGAATATTCCGTGCCCGAGAAATTCCGAGAAATGACGTCAAATTCCGAGAAAAGTATTCCGTGCCACCTCCTCAGTCGTCATGTTCTCCTGATACAAAATCCAAATTTTCGGAGCAAAGTTCAGTTGCGATTCGAATATTCCATGCCCGAGAAATTCCGAGAAATGACGTCAAATTCCGAGAAAAGTATTCCGTGCCACCTCCTCAGTCGTCATGTTCTCCTGATACAAAATCCAAATTTTCGGAGCAAAGTTCAGTTGCGATCCGAATATTCCGTGCCCGAGAAATTCCGAGAAATGACGTCACAATTCCGAGAAAAATATTCCGTGCCACCTCTTCGCACGTCATGTTCTCCTGATACAAAATCCAAATTTTCGGAGCAAAGTTCAGTTGCGATTCGAATATTCCGTGCCCGAGAAATTCCGAGAAATGACGTCAAATTCCGAGAAAAGTATTCCGTGCCACCTCCTCAGTCGTCATGTTCTCCTGATACAAAATCCAAATTTTCGGAGCAAAGTTCAGTTGCGATCCGAATATTCCGTGCCCGAGAAATTCCGAGAAATGACGTCAAATTCCGAGAAAAGTATTCCGTGCCACCTCCTCAGTCGTCATGTTCTCCTGATACAAAATCCAAATTTTCGGAGCAAAGTTCAGTTGCGATTCGAATATTCCGTGCCCGAGAAATTCCGAGAAATGACGTCAAATTCCGAGAAAAGTATTCCGTGCCACCTCCTCAGTCGTCATGTTCTCCTGATACAAAATCCAAATTTTCGGAGCAAAGTTCAGTTGCGATCCGAATATTCCGTGCCCGAGAAATTCCGAGAAATGACGTCACAATTCCGAGAAAAATATTCCGTGCCACCTCTTCGCACGTCATGTTCTCCTGATACAAAATCCAAATTTTCGGAGCAAAGTTCAGTTGCGATTCGAATATTCCGTGCCCGAGAAATTCCAAGAAATGACGTCACAATTCCGAGAAAAATATTCCGTGCCACCTCCTCAGTCGTCATGTTCTCCTGATACAAAATCCAAATTTTCGGAGCAAAGTTCAGTTGCGATCCGAATATTCCGTGCCCGAGAAATTCCGAGAAATGACGTCACAATTCCGAGAAAAATATTCCGTGCCACCTCCTCAGTCGTCATGTTCTCCTGATACAAAATCCAAATTTTCGGAGCAAAGTTCAGTTGCGATCCGAATATTCCGTGCCCGAGAAATTCCGAGAAATGACGTCAAATTCCGAGAAAAGTATTCCGTGCCACCTCCTCAGTCGTCATGTTCTCCTGATACAAAATTTTGATTTTCGGAGCAAAGTTCGGTTGCGATTCGGAAATTACGCGCCTGAGAAATTCTGAGAAATGACGTCACAGTTCCGGGAAATTTCGGGTGCGGGAAATACGATACTTATTTTCGGGTATACGGCAAAATTTGAAATTTTGTATCAGGAGAACATGACACGTAAAGAGGTGGCACAAATTTTCCGCGCTTTTGAATTCTCGGAATTGTGACGTCATTTCTTGGAATTTCGTGATTTCCCAGAATTTGACATCATTTCCTAGAATTCCGCGATTTCTCTTAATAGACGTCATTTCTTGGAATTTTTCAACCGATTTCGATACTTCTTTTATTTTTATTTTAATTGTTGCAGGATATTGTCTATTATTGTCTCAGATAAGATAGGACAGGGAATAAATGATAAAGCATTGTAGTACTGTTAAATTAATCTCATTTTATTATGATTTTTGTAAAACACATTGTACAAAATAATTTTACAATAAATAATCTGATTTCGAAATACGTGTGTTATTTCTTCTGGAGATTTCCGACGCTGGGAGTTGTCCTATTGTTCACTTCCAGGTCCAGACGAGTTCTGTAACAACATATAAAACCCCACCATAATCGTATTAAATCTATTATTCGCCAAGACAATACAAATTCAGAACTAACAACCCGTAGACCAGTCTACGATTTGCATGTTTGAATCAAATAGACTGGACTACAGGTATGCGTAGTTCTTAGCTTGGTATCGTTTTCTAAAGATTTATACTTTTGAAAACGATACCAATTACCAGGTCTCACCACGAGGAGGTGACTACGCTTACAAGGAGAATCTCAGGGCATATCCTCCCCGATTTGGTAGGCCTGTAGAGCACAATAGTTGCAATCAGAATTATAACTGCAGATGGGCAATCATTCTCAAGGAACTTTTGCATTCACTTTTTTGCGAATGGCTGCTCATCTACGGCTATACTTCCGGTTACAATTACTGTACACATACACCTACAAGCCTACCAAATTTTAACACATTATGAGAGGATTTATCCTGAGCTTCTCCTTGTTAGAGACCCGCCGAAAACACACTCAACAATACAACAAAATACAATACAACAAGATGAAGGCGCCTTCAAAAACCCAACACTGAAACCAACGAGTTCGCGAGCAGCCACTTAAGACTCTTTGGAATATGCAACGAAAAACCAAGAGCAAACGATTTCCTCGTAGCCATACAGTGCCATAAATATCTCGTATTATGATTGACTTGGTATAAATTTACCAAAGTTTGTTTTAAAAAAAACTGATAAACGTTTGGCTCCATAAACTACAAGCGAATACTATTTGTACTTCCCACCCCTTTCCCTTAACCCTTATCGCGTACCCCAAAACCCCCTAACGCTAATCTATACCCCATAGCCCCAAAAAACCACCCATAACCTACACCGATTCTAAAAACCCCACCGCCTAACTCGCGACCCTCCCAACCCCCGCCATCTAATCCACCCTCACGGAAAACAGAACTACCACAGGGCAGATGTTCGTACATAGGTGACATAAGCTCCGGTGTTAGCCGGAGGGCCCCATGAAACCGACGAAGCCAGATCCCTGTGCTAGTTCTCCCAACCCGTTCCCCCCTACTACGTCTCCCTTCCCCCCAAATATACCCCTGAAGTACCACAAGGCAGATGTCCGTACATAGGTAACATAAGCTCCGGTGTTAGCCGGAGGGCCCCATGAGACCGACGGCCCCAGATCCTTGTGCTACTTCCCCACCGTACCCCCTACCCCCGCGACGCGACCCAACTCCCTACCCTTCGCGAAACCCACCCGCCCAAACACCCCTGAACTACCACAAGGCAGATGACCGTACATAGGTACACATAAGCTCCGGTGTCAGCCGGAGGGCCCCATGAGACCGACGGTGCCAGATCCTTGTGCTAGTTCCCCCCCTACCCCCGCACCTTCCCGCCCACAAACCACCACACCACATCTACCCCACGGACGGATAACCCACGAGCGGACCCCCCCAACCCACCACCCATAACCGACGCGCCCCGATTACCCCTTACCCAAAACCCCCTAACTGTTAGAAAACCCCCCTACCCTTAACCCCCTAACGCGGACTACTAACCTAACACTAATCCCCTCAAATAGTATTCGCGTTATAGATTAGAGAACCAATTTCCGATAACGCGTTTTAATGTTCGCAACGCTACAATCTAATGTTATAATCGCGAGATATATAGTGGCACTGTACGGGTATTTGTTTATCATGTTGCTGTCAAGGTCGCAACGATCGATCGAAAACGCTCGCGAAAAGTCGCGATAGTCAGAAGAAGAGACACGCGAAAGATCGTAGCGATCGATAGAAGAAGCTCGGAAAAACTCGCGATAGTCAGAAGAAAAGACACGCGAGAGAACGTAACAATCGATAGAAGAAGCTCGCGATAGTCAGAAGAAAATACGTGCGAAGAATCGCAACAGTCGATAGCGAACTCGAGTAATAATATGCGGTAACGCATGAAGAAAAGGTCGCAAGAGTACGCGCGTACCCGTGACGTCACGGCTCGAAATGTCAACATGTGTTCGGAAACACAACCGACACAGAGACGTCGTCGATAGGAAGGTCAACCGACGACTGAAGTGTTACCAATGAATGTGTAGTAGATCATTCCCGAGTTGCGCAGTTGAGCGATATGCGCAGTAGGCATGCTCCGTGGCACAGCCTTGATCACCACTGAGTGAAGTGTGATCATGAATATGAACATTTGTTTTGCTATATTAATAATAATTTACCATATTTTTATTGTTTACGCAATAAATTATTACTGCTCCCGTTGTTTTTTATTGCTTAATTATCCTTTACTATGCGAATATAGCGCTATTTTATGTTAAATAGAATTATTCTTAAATTTCTTCGTACTTAATGAACTGCAACTAATTTCTTCATAGTTTTTCAACATTTCGACAGTATTTGTAATAGTTTATGTAAAATTTATTATATTTTGTAAAAACATTAATAATAAGTACCAAGAATATTGTACAGAACATATTCTTTTGACAATTAGCGATGTTTTAGAATCGTAAATTTATGGTATCTTTAAGCACACGAATAATTTATTAACTTTTAATTGTTCGTGCAATAAATTGTTACAGTATCTAGTGACCAGCATTATTTAATCAATTATTAGTTTGCAAATGTAGCCAATTTTTAACACAAACCAGTTATTTATCCAAGTTAATTAAAAAAATCCAGTTATTCCTAAATTCTTTTTGTGCTCAACGAAGTACCACTGAATTATTTATGTTTCTGTGATTTTTACACCTTTTGTAACTATTTTCAATGTTTAATGTAAGATTTTTTAACATTTCATAACATTTTTTTATAGGTCTTTTAATTATAATCTATTTTTAATTTTTGCGGGATATTGTTTATTATTATTTCAGATAAAATAGGAGAGGGAATAAATGATAAAGCATTGTAATAGTTTTAAATTAATCTGATTGATTACAATTTTTGTAAAACACATTGTATTAAATAATTTCACAATAAATAATCTGGTTTCGAAATATGTGTGTTATTTCTTCTGGAGATTTCCGATACTGGCAGTTGTTCCGTTGTTCACTTCCAGGTCCAGACGAGTTCTGTAACAATATAGAAAACCCCACCATAATTATATAAAATGTAATATTCGCCAAGACAATACCAATTCAGGACTAAAATGAAAGTTCCTGCAAAAGAGATTAGTACCTACATAATTTTTAAATTAAATTTCTTTATGACGCATCATAAAATTTCATTTAATCTATTGTTGAAAGTGAGACTTTGAAGAAATAAAAATTAAGTAAAAGATATACGAAGAAAGTGAGTTTAAATTTTCGCGCATAAATTGAGTAACTTTAGTATGCTTCTCCATCTATCGAAGAATGGTTGAAACTGTTAACGAACTAGTTCGGTTGTTTATCGTATAGATGGCGCCGCTGTGTCGTTCTTTCCTATCTCTTTTATTGTTGGTAAAAATGTGTGAGTTGTTTGCCGGTTTCTTTGATAGATGGCAGCGCTCATCAAAGTCTGTTACCTCTTTTGCTTACCTGTCGATAAATATTTATTACCAGTTTGGACACTTTTTGGATAGATGGCACCATTAACGTTTTTAAAATGTTTTTGAGATGCGGGAAATTTAAAAATGATTTTATTTATTGCAAAAAGATAAATTGTATAATTATTGTATACCACTGTAAGTAGTTAATGCTTAACCGTGTGTATATGTATGCATACATTTATTGAACTGCAACGTGTAAAAAAAGTAATAAAAAGAGAAATAAAATGTTATGATTTGTAAAATTATAATATATTCTTTTAAAATAGTGTTATAGTTAATAATTATTAAGTTATACTTAATATTTAATAATATTTCACATTGCTTGGATTTCAGCGCTTTAAGGGCACGAGAGGAAATCTTTTATTTGTTTTCTCTCTCGATTTCCCGAAATCGTTCGAAACGTTGAGCTGTGGTACATATATCTCCTACGGTAGGGTGCGTGGTGGAAGGTGGTGTTCTCAAGAACTCCCGTCCTCATCCTGGCATGATAAATCATACCATGTTTCTTTCACTAGTCGAGTATAGGTTAGATAGCGTATGAAAATGTGAAGCATAACATAATAAAGACTTGTACTTTTTAAATATAGTTTCAATATATGTAGGGGGGTAATAAATTTTATATAAATATAGGTAAAATTCGGGGTTTTATATCGTTATTATAAGTGTATAAGAGGTTAGAATAATAAATATTTTCATTGAGTGTTAAACAGTATAATTTATGAAAAAATATAAAATATTTCAGATTTTATATTTGAAAACAATAATTTATTTTGCATACTATTGTATTTACGCGTATCGGATTTTGTGTACATTAAATATCAATATGTCAGTAATATGTAGAAAATTGTGCTCTTCTATTTTATGTGAACATTTTGGTCAGATTGTGCAGTGTGTTGGCATAGATTTGTTCAAATATGGTGCAAAACCGTTGGGCTTAATCCGTCAAACAACTCATCTTTCTTTAGCAAAGGTATAAATTATTTTACATATGTTTTGTATCTTTACTCAAGAAAAGATTATTATTAGTAAGGAACTACAGTAGTTCAAAATATATTCATGTAAAGCTTTGTACAATACAAATTTATTATTTTTCAGATCAAAGAAGCATTATGTGTTTTAATAAAGTATGGTTTTGTTATACCCCGTCAAACAGAAAGAGGAATAGAGTATTGCTTAATTTATGAAAAAATTATAATGATCCTTCGTTATCCAAGGTGGAACATACAAAATAATATAAATGAGAGAAAATAATGTTTCCAACTTGGAAAAATTAAATTTTAATGGGGATATGTTTATAGGTATATGTTTTTTGTGAAAACTATTTGTGGCGATGAAGCTGAAATGATGTTGGAAGAAGTTTTAAAGCATGGATATGTAACAGCTTCTGAAATAATAATAAAAACATATAAAAGGATTGAACAGTCACCTTGTATGTATTTTACATTTTGAAGTGTTAATTTAAGGTAATTCATTTGTATTAAAATGATGCATATCAAAATAATTTTTGCATTCTTTTAGCTGATTTGCAGCCATCAGTTTCAACATTGTATGATAAATTTAAACTATTAGTAAAAAATCAATTTTTAATGCGTAGTTTATATACAGAATTAGTAGAGGGAAAAATAAATGAGAAACCTGACTTTAGCTTACCAGATTTGAATTTAAGTGCTATTACTAAAAATATACAAGAAGGAGATAATAAAATTGACCCTGGAGATAGTAAAATTTATTGGAAAGTTAATTTTGATAGGTTTACTCAAGATCTTAGGTAAGATTTACAAAAAAGTGTAATATAAATATGACACATAAGAAACTCGCAATGTAATCTATAGGGATCAAATTATTGTATCAGCTATGCGCAAAAGACTTGATGAAAATGCAGGAGAATTGATGAGACAGTTATTATTCCTTATGTACTTAAGAACAGCATCATGGGCCGATACTTCCAACCCAATACCTCTTACAGAAATAAAAGAAGCAGTTAGAAATACCAATTATCCATTGCTTATACAACACCTTGATCAATACTTACGTCTCATTGGTATGGAAAATAGGTGTATATAAAAGGTTTTGTAATATATTTAAATTTTATAAAATATGTTGCATGATGTTTAACAAATATATTATTTTAGAGGAAGATTCTACTCAATTTTTAAAACGGGTTGGGGATTCAGGAGGTGGTCAATATAGTGTTAATATGAAGGAAGCTTTTAATCAATTAGCATGGACAACTTTAGAAAATATTGTAATGGAGCGGTTTGGTTCAAAAGCAGCTAGAATTTTCAGGTATAAGTTCTTCTACTTTGTAGTATTCAGCGTTAATTTAATCCGACTATTTCCTGTATAGGTTAGTTCGCGATAGAAAGTATATCGAACAGGAACAAATACAACAATTAGCGATGATTCCGGCCAAGGAAGCTAAACATTTAACCTATACTTTGTTACAAGAAAATTATATACAAATGCAAGAGATAAAAAAATCTGGAGTATCGGCGGCACCGATAAAAACATTTTTTTTATTCCATATTGATTTGAACTTGGTTGTTTATATGGAGGTAGAACATTGTTATCATGCATTGTATAATACTATGCAAAGACGGGAATATGAAACAAACAGTAACAAGCGCATGATTGATAAACATTTGCGAATGCAAACCCTCACGAGTAATTTAAAAGAGCATGGTGCTACTGAAGAGCAACTGGCAGAGGTGCATATAATACCTATCATAATACTGTTTTCAATTGTATAGAAACAAAATAACTGCATTCAAATTTTTTATAGATCGCAGATTTGATGACACCATCCGAGAAACAGCAATTAGAAAAAGTGCAAAGTACAATTAAGAAATTAGGCATTACTGAACTGCAAATTGACGATACTCTATTCCTATTAACAATGTATTTACGTTATCACTAAATAAAGACATTCATTTTTTTAATATATCATCGTAATAAATGTCACATTTGATTACGCAACTAATGCGTAACTTCGCGAAAGAACAAATACATAAAGTATCATTCATTTATATAGGTATTTATTTATGTATAATAATGATTACGCTTGTAAAATACAAACAACAAAGAATACCTAACTTTCAAATTATTGTAATAAATATAATCATATATCTATGTTTATAATAGTGCTGCTCTCTATGTGATACAGTGCGTTTGATGTCACTATCTATCAGGGAAAATGATCTTGGAGTACACACCTTCGAACGTTCTATCATTGACAAACACTTTCGTGTAATTATACCTTTTGATCTATGCGATATGGATGTATGTTAGTCGATTAGAAACAAATTATTAGAGTTATGAATCACAGCCAGCTCAAGGTGTCTTATGGGTCAGTAAATAAGTCAAACGCTGCAAATGCTATTTATAATCAGCTAAAACGTAATTCCATTACGGTATGTAAAGACTGGAGACCATCATTTTTGGTGTGTCGCTACTATCGTACGATTTACTTCCAAGTATGATTTTCCCTTAATTCCTATTATATGCTTTGTACGCTCATCTCAACACTACTTCGACGAACATGGACTTCCACCATCGTGAATATTTATTAGTTACGAAAATTCAAAGCAAATAGCGTTAACAGTGAAATTTCACCGATCTTAAAATATACATATGTATTTTGATTGTACACTATGGACACCAATTAAAAACGTGTAGTACAGCATGTCGCAAGTAGTGATAAGATGATCGCGAGCGTGTAATCGCATCCAACATGCATTTGACTGATTTTATACTCTCTTCTTTCGACATACACATCTACATACACACATTCTCTCTCTCCCTTTTTCCCCTCTCTGTTACTCATCTCTCATTTACACGGTACTGCATAAACTATATACACTGCACGTACATACAAGTTTCTTCTAGAAATAACGTTGTATACCTAAAACTAAGGTTGAATTTCGGTAAAGCGTTATTTTATTATATATTTTTTTTTTCATACCTTTAACAACAACGTACATGTAAATGAAGTGAATTCTTGGAATATTGAGACTGGATGTTAGTGTTCACTTTTTTTTCCCTTCGTTACGTTAAGTTACGCTATAGTATTAGTAATGTACTCGTTTTACAATTTACTATTCTTACAGCGTGCATTCGCACTGGTTGCGTTTTTATTTTTCTCAAAATCTGACGAATTTACAGCGAGTGCGTCGAGATTAACGCCAGAAAAGAACGGGAGAACGAGAAAAAGAAGAAGAAAGGGAAATAGAGTTACTTAAAATTGAGCGTCAGCAACGAACTTCTTTACGCGAGCTACGAAAAACTGATCTTTCTTTTTTCGCAATCGATGGAATGACGAATTAAAATTAATTCTTAAAGCAAACACTAGGGAAGGGGGGGTGGGGTGTAAACCGAATCGATGAAAATTTAACGAGGGAGACACGAGCCCAGCTTAAGTTTACGCAAATGAATCGAACGACAAAGATATGGCACGATAGAGAAAAATATGCTTAAATCTTCCACACTGAATGTTTGATTTGATTAATTACTGATGAGACGGAATAAGGCTGAATCTTTGGGGGTTAAACTGGCGAAATAAGAATGTAAACGAAGAAAATGGAGAAGGTAGGGGGAGATCCAATCGGGTAAGGAGGAGGCGTAGAAATGTTTCGATTTTCCAGGATATGGCGAAAAAAATAAAAAAACCTTTTCAATGTAAATGTAAGAAAAAGTGTCTAATTGTGGCGTGAACGATACGACATTGAGAATTGTTGAGTATTCGAGCACGCGAACGATCAACGAGCATCGTGTCGCCGTTGTCATTGTTGTCATCTGAACTGGCACGTACAACCTCTATTGCTATGCTTAATAAGGATAATTATTTAAAAAAAAAAAGAGAGAGAAATAATATAATATTAATAATAATAATAATAATAATAGTACTAAATAAAACTGATGTGACAATAATAATAATAATAATAATAATATTAAGGATAATAATAGACGTAATAATGACCAAATGAAAATAAGAAATATGCATCGCATTTTTAACATTTTCGTTAAATCTACGTGTTCTCGAGTAAATTACATATAATAATTATGTGGCGCTATGCAAGATACATCACAATATAGTTACACTGTACATTCAAATAGTATTGACACTTTTTTTCCTTGCGTCGGATCGATATTTCTCTCTCTCTCTCTCTCTCTCTCTCTTTCGCGCGGGTTCTCTCGCTCTCACTTTTCAATTGACGAACACACCGCCGACGCAGAGTTGTACAAATCCATGTATATACATAAAATAAATTATTATCAACATTAAGCTATCCTATCGCTGCCGCCGGCCGCGGTATTCGAGAAGCACCCGACGAAGATGGCGGGCGCAGAGGATACTGGCTCTCTTTATAAAATTATATTAAGGTACCTTGTATAGAATTGCACTGATTATAAATAACAAAAAAAAAAAAAGGAGAAAAGAAAAAACGGTGAAAAAAAGGAGACGCAGAAGCTATCGAGTTTTTCACGTCGAGCCAACTCTGCCGACCCAGGAACCGGAAGGAGCGCCCTGTCGTTCTCCGCTTCCGGTCCGCGAAAACGCTATTTGGCACATAAATATTATCACATCGAGCTCCCGATTTCTCCAGTTTCGGTTCCATCCGTTCTCACGAACCACGCCTACGAGACTTCACGCTCTAACACAAAGCTTTCCGCTACCTATTCACATAGATGCTCGTTCCTGCCGTCATTGTTATTATTATTATTATTACTTTTCTGTTCTTTTTCTCTTCAACAACATTCATCGACACCACGTTAAACAACGTTAGGTCTCTAGATCCCCCGATCGACCCGTTGTGGTTGTCGTGCTTTTACAATCTTGTACAACTCGAGGGGAAGAAAAAAAAAAAGAAACGGAGAAAAAACACAACGGCGTTGGTGTTCCGGAAACAGATCGAAAAACAAAACACAACGTCGTATCAGAATTTGATTATTAGTTCGTTTACATCGTTTACAATAAATAACACTAATTCCCCCGCCTGTAATTTTACATAGAATAACATTGTACTAAAAACCGACGTCGCGCGTGTCCCTTTCACTTCCTCTCTCTTTCTCTCTCTTTGTTTCATTTTTTCCTATTCACGCGCAAAGGCGCATTCTCACACACACATACACACACACACACACACACACACCTGCGCACTCTTCTGTTCCTTCTAACAATATATATATAGCTCGATTCTTCTCTTTAGACTCGGTTTCTCTTTTATTTGGAAAAAAGATTTCTCTTTGTCATTCCTTTGCTTTACCATGCTCAACCACTGCACTCGTTCCCTTATTTTTCCTCTCTCTCTCTCTCTCTCTCTGCCTCGGCTATAATCATCGTTAACGTCAGGATCCATAAATTAATCGCGAAAAATACTATAAGTACTGTAAGTGTGCTTTTTTTTTCAACGCGGAACGTAGTGGCCACACACCTCTACGCACACGCTGGCGGTTGAATCGCGTGACGGAATTACAGAACTCCATCGTTTCCCCTTGCTCTGTGTCCCGGTCCTCGTGCGACACACCGGAAACCAGCGATTGCATGTGCGAATACGAGGATAAAAAAAGGACCGTTCGCCGTGAACGCGTTGGATCGTTGCACAGTATCTAATAACGCGTGTTGACGATGTAACAATCATGCTGAGGAACGCGGATGCAACAACGGACCACGGGCTTTTTCTTTTTTCCTTTTTTTTCACTTTTTCTCTTTTTGCGTTCGATTTCGTTACCTATTACGTTTCTCTTTTTACTGTTCTCGCCTTTCTACCGTTTAACAGCTCTTCGTTTCTCACGCATCGACACGGCCGACCGGAATGGCGTATCGCTAGATAGACACACACACGCATACGCGCACACGCACACACACACACGGACGCACACACGCACTAGAAGGAATAGGAACAAGACATTTTTTGGCCGCTCACCGCGTTAATAATCTTCGCGAACGTACACTCTCTTCGTAGGCGCGCGTGCACACACTGAGAAAACACGTCGTGGTTGCGAACTGCTCGCGATGTGTGTTGGAACGCGGCTCCGTAACGAAACGCGACATTAAAACGAGTTCGATCGAGCATCGGCGGGAGATTTACATCGGATCGATCCTTCACGGTGACACACATGGCAGTCTTACGAAAAATCAGGTATGTATACATATACATATATGTATATATAATGTGTGTGTATATATATATTTTTTCATATTTATTTATATTCATTTATTTCATTCATTTTATTTATGTATAATCCTAGCGTTCGTGTCGCTCGTCCGCGCTCGCTCCCGCTATACGGAAAACGCTCGCGAGACGGGCCGCATCCCCTTTCAAAATTCTACTCTCGCGAGAGCGCGTATCTCGTTACCTAGAACGTCACGTTACCTAACGACTTATCAGACCTTATCGTTCGCAGATTTCGCCGGCTTGGTCGCGGTTTTGATTACACCAACGGAATACACCCCGTGTGTTATGCGCCCCTCGTGTCCCGCCGTCGTGTTCGTTCCGCCGCTCTCTCCGTGTGTTCGTGGACCGAATCGCCGTCGCCGTTCCCCTCTTCGTAACCACAGAACCATCACCGTTATACGCCCGGCTCACGTTCCCCGGTGTCCCGTGAACGGTTCCTCGTATCCGGCGCATAACCAGAGGGGTTGGTTGATCGACATCGGGTGCTCCATATAGTCCCACATCAACGACACTGTCCCGCAGCTCGATCGCGCACGAAACGCTCGCGTGCACACGAGTCTCCTCCTAAACAACGACCACGCTCTAGGCAACACAACGACCGCGGATCCAAGGAGGCAGATCCGACGACTCCGGATCCGTCGGAGGGCCTCCGCGGGTCGTACGATGGCACAGAATTGAATCCTTACATATCACAACCTCTCGAGCGAGGCCTCGAAACGCTTGGTCGGTCTTCGAGGAAGTCCACCCCCGTCCCCGGCACTGCTAAAAGCTGTTCACGTGTACTGCTTGGTACACACGCGTGTCGCATGCTCGGCGATTGGCGTTTACCAGAACAGCTCGTGGCCGAGTCTGGACGTCGATGCTGCTGCTGACGATGATGATGATGCTCCGGGCGGCCATGGCGGCTGACCCGGAGCCGCGGTTCAATCCTCGTCGTGGTGCCGCGGACTGGCGTCGTAGCCGCCGATCGAGCCCGAGTTGTCCGGCGAGAAGTTCATCATGTCCGTGGGCGACAGGCTGTCCTGGGGGTAGTAAAAGGATGGATGGTCGGAGCTGGGACCGGCGGCACCGCCGTTCAACATGCTGGCCGGCGGCGACACGGACGGCCTCGCCGATGGTCCCGCCCCCGCTCCGGGATGGTGCTGCCCGCCTAGGTCCGAGCCGACCGGGGACAGGAAGCTCATCTCGGGCCCGCTGTCGCGACACCAGAGCTGTCGCATTTCCTGCCGCCGTTGCCGCATCAGCGACTTGTACTCGGAGATTCGCATCTTCTTGCCGTCCACGATGCAGGTGCGCTTCGGCCGTGGCCTATACCTGTAGTCCGGGTGTTTCTCCATGTGCAGCTTCGACAATCGGGATTGCTCCTCGTAGTAGGGCTGTTTCTCGGAGTTCGACATCGCCTTCCATCGAGCACCTGTACGGGGGGAGAAGATTGTAGGTGATTTAGATAATCGGTTTGTATGGGGTGCATACAGCAGAGGTTCTCTAACTGTGGGTTGCGAGCTCATTTTGGAAGGGTCGCGTTAAATACTACAGTAGTATGTGTATATGTTGGATGAACAATTCAAAATTAATTCAGTTAAAGATCAGTTGAGAATTACTTAAGAGAGTGGGTTACAAAAATTGGGTTTAATTTCCTAGAAGTTTGTCAACTCCTACTATAAAATATGAGTAGTTTTCTAAACAGTACCCTGGGCTTTTGTTTTAAGTACGAAGTATAAGATTTCTTTGCACCCTTACCGAGTATTTTAGATATGTTCGAGTTATGCATGTCTGGGCAGGCCTTCAAAATTTTTCTACGTTCGTCCTTGGCCCACACCATGAACGCGTTCATAGGCCGCTTGATATGTGGCTTGTTCTCACCCTCCCTCTTCTGCTGTCTCACCATTTTAGCTGAACAGAGAGAAGACGTGTTAGATGTCAACGTGCTGTAGCTCGGCTCCCTCCCGTGAGAAGCGAATCTGACTTCGTGAGCATCACCTGGCGCTCTCGAAACAAAAGCGTAAACGTCAGCCCCCGTGGCTCGTCAAGAGACTGCTTACCTTTTTCCGTTATGTCTTCCGGTACCTTGTAACCCGGCTCCCGCCACACTGTAATTTCAGAACACCGCCGCTTGTTATAATTTGCAACAGCAAGTCGAAACAGAGATCATGAGAAATCATCGAAACAATTGGCTCGAACCTAACCCGAACCTAATCCGCTAATACAGTATAAGCCGAACCGTTGAATTCGATCGAAGAGAGGAAGCAAAAGGGATACGTTAAACTTTACAGTTAACTCTCTGTAAACCGTACAACTTGGAGTTTATTACACCGTGTTTTAAGTCTTATTTCAAAAGAAATTTTTCACGTATCATTATCCACTTCTGAAGCATCCTGTAATAATCGTCATTTTCTACTACATCGAGTAAAGAACTATTAAATTATCAGTAAATTTTTTTTTGATAAGCAAAAAAGAACTTGATTACAGAGAATTGGTTGCGACTATATCGGATGAGTCAATGTAAAACTTCTTCCAAGGCAAACAGGCGAAAAGCCAGAAATGAAAGCCGGAAGTTTTAAATATTTTTGGGGTGCGCGAGTTAGGTGACTCGGTTTGCCTGTATTATAGGATGTCGACGAGAATGATATGCAAAACAGAAAGATATATTTACTGTGAGGGTTCGACAGATAGTCCTGCTCCTCCTGCGCGGCCTCCTCCCGGGAACTGGAGTGCTTCATAGGTCGCTGTGTCTGCGGTGACGGAGGCATCGCGCCAGCACTCGGTGGCATCGCATAAATGCCATGCATCGCGAAATGCTTCTCCACGGCTGCGACCGCGGCGGCTGCCGCAGCACCTCCTGGTCCAGCGGCCTCTTCTTTGGCCATTACCTTGCCCACTGCAACCACGATTTATAAATCGGATGAACAACAACGGGGTTGTAGTCGATTCAACGGGACCAGGCAGCATATGTAAACGGATGCGCGTCATCGACGTATTGGATGGGGCGCAATCAAATTCTCACTGTTTCTTCTTTGCTGCCGCATGAATTTCATGCGAACGTTTCTTCGTGTCTGCTGCCTCGTCTCGTTGTATCGACTACAGATCATTAGACAGCGATTATAAAATGATCGATTGGAAGTAATAAAGCGTACTGTGTCTTAAGTGTAAACTGTTCATGGAAATCTTTTCGAATTAACAATGAATCAACCAAAATATCTTTACCCTTCATTTTTATGCTGTCAGATTTCACTATTATATAGGTGTAACACAAATATTTTCAACAGTCACTGTAATCTAGATATTTGAATAAGGCAAATGATTTCAGAACGTAAGTTTAACCATGCCAAGGAGTCGAGAACGAAGAGAATTAACTCGACGATCTAATATTACAGTGACAGCACGAGGAATCCGGGGACTCGTTTCTTCCTCTCCTCTTTTTCCTCCCCCTTTCCCTCCCCTCACGGCCATTTTTTTCGAGGATACGCGCGGAGCACCGGCTCTCTTATCTTAGAATCGCGTTACGCGTCGTTGATTGTGCTTTAACCGAAAGCAAAAACCGGCCGCGAACGGGAACAGGTTCTCTTCTGGCAAAAAGAGAGGAAAAAGCCGATCTCGCGAACAATCAGGTAAAACGCGTGCGCCCGCGCGCATGCCCGAAGATAATTAACCGTACGTTTCTGAGACCGCCGCGTGTACGTATTCTATAGGGTATCGATCGAATCCTTTTTTTTTTTTGCTTTTTTATTGTTTTCGTTCCTTCTTGTTCACGGCCTTGCCTGTCTCCCCGCGAAAAGGGTACACGCGTTTGTCGCGTTTTAAAGAGAGGCGGGAACGACCGGTGAATCGCGTCCGCCGATGGGACGAGGATCGAACATCGATATTCCACTTTCGTGCGACCGAATGGAATTTCTATCAGCCGCGTGCGCGCTTTTAATGATGGAGTTTATCGCGATTTCTATATCCCCCTCGTTACGGCCGTTGTGTTGCTGCTGCAACTGATTACAGAAATTGATGTTTAAATATGATTTAGCTGTAGGGCTGAGCAAAAGTATTAGATCGATTGTCAAAGGAATTCATTTGTTGTTTTATGGATGAACGGTTGTTATTAAATTTTTGTTAATCGAGGACAGCTATTATTTTAATTTTACAGTCGACGAGTGTCAAATTCAAGAGCCATCGATATTGGTGATCGATACTTTGTAGAATTTATTTTTGTTCTGTTCAGTGTGACGAGTTTCGTTTTGAACAGATCTCGAACAATTTTTTAATTAATCACCGACCTTCTTCCGAAGTTAAACATTACAATTGTTTATCGTTTGTAATACAGTTATGCAAAACGATTACGAAACATGTCACTCGTTTTTAAATGAGCGCGCTTGTGTTCAAAAAACCTAAGTGGCTTAGTAATGATTATCCATCATCTTTTTTTTTTTTACATAACAAGTCAATTATCTCTGTTATTTTATAGATTTGTCATAGGTAAAGTTATCGAAACCGAACAATAAGTAACCTGTTCTCTCCGTCTTCCACGATTTTCAACGACTGGTTTTATAAAACGCTGCTATCATCAGCTAGACCAAACTTATTCCACAATTTACAAACGTGTCTATCGTAAACTAAACTTCATTCGCTCCCTGTTCAACAATTAAGCAACTAAAGTTCCACCCCTAACCTATACAAAATATTATTTCCTCTCACAAAAGGAATCCAAATTTCCAAAACTGGAAATCAGATTATTGCCATCCAAACCTAACCTCGATTTCCAAATAATAAAGCGTTGAAATTTTGCTTACTCGGAGAGGAGAGGGTGCTGAGGTGGGGTGGTAGGCCCGCGTAGGGGAGGGTCGTCAAATAATTCCGCGGCATGGGTAAGCCAGGCGGAAAGAGCTTCGGCGCGGTTGCAGCGAGCGGTTGCTCCTGCTGGCCACTACTTCCGGCCCCGGTCGAGTGCGAATCGCTTCCGGGCGACGAGGAGGACGCCGTGGCCCCCGACGACGAGGACTTTGGCTTGGTGAGGTTCAGGGGCGCGTCCAGGTCCTGCAGGGGAGGCGCTGTGGGCGCCACCGCGGATGAGATCGGCGTCGGCGACGCTTCTTTCTCCATCTGCGTGGTCATCTGCGCGAGATGAGCCGTCGCCCAGCTTGGTCCTTCCCGGTGACTACTGATCATCTGTAATAATTATACATTTGCATTTTTCTCGTAATTATTCTTTTCTATTCTGGTAAAAATTTTCGAGCTTTCGCACGCGATGAAGTAATTTCTCGATGTTGATGTGTCGTCGATGATTGAGAACCAAATTGTTCTAAGTGATAAAATTAATTTTATTTTATCAACAGGAAAAGTGGCTCGATTGACTGTACTGATGGTACCATGGTAAATTTTTTTTTTTCATATTTTATCCAATATGGTAAGAAATTGAAACTAATTTCGGCTAATAATTGGACTTGTAACAATTTGGTTTCCGAAGTTCTCATGGGAAACCTGATTTTATTAACCCCTTGTCTTCGATGTACGAAGAAATGATTTTTTTTTAAAGAAAAGATTGTATTTCCCAGAACCCCGGTTGTGCGAATTAAGCAGTTCAACGTATCGCAACAGACCGCTCGAAATACTAATCTAAATCAACAACATTCTAACTGTTGCCAATGCAATTTGCGGTTCCACCTCTCGCGACGGTCGAACGACTCCGTTCGCAGTAGACGCCGGATCAGCGGCACTACCGCCAAGAAGATCGTCGTATTTTTAGTCGCAAATTATCCATAAAGAAAAAAAGAAGGGAACTCCGTCAAAGTAACCCACCCTCAGACATCGCCCTTTCGATCGACACTTTGAATCGTGAATTTCTCGTTTTCGCCCACTATTTCTCCCCCGCATCGGCGCGATCTCTGCACCCTGTCGGTGGCGCCACCTACGTCGCGCCTCTGTCGCCTATGCATTTTTCGACGCGGCCGGAAAAGCGGGGCTTCCCCTTTTAAAGCCTCAACGCTGCCGCCGTGTCACGTGCTCCAGCGTGTAGACACGAGGCTCGGCGTAAGCGTTGGATCAAAGGTCGGGCTCTCGCGGCGGGGAAATTGGGATTTCGCTGGGTTTACGTACGTTAGCGATCGAGTTGATATGTTTGTTGGTGGTCGTCGACGTCGACGTGGCTGGCGGCGGCGGCATCGGCGATTGCACCGGCAACCCTCTGAGCTGTTCGAGAAACGGCAGGAACATCAAGGATTGCGGCCCCGACATGCTCAGCTGGCTCTTTGTCATCTGAGCCTGTAGCTCCTGGATGTTGTGCTGCATGATGTGCTCTTGCTGCCGCTTCAAGTGCTCCGTTTGAAGCCGCTGTATCTCGATTTGCTTCTGCGAGTCGACGGTCATGTGCGCGGGATACGACTGCAAAGCCATGGGACGAGCAATTAGAGGGATGATGAACGCCGTTGTCGCAAAAAACAGAGAATAAAATTTCTTTTCTTTCTTTTCTTTTCTCTTTTTTTTCCGCTTCTCTTTTCACATAGATGGAAAGCCGGCGCGTGGCTGGGCTCGGTATTCATTTTCTGCTTTTCTATGGGAACGACAAGGACGGTGAAATTGTAACGTGGAGAAGTAATTGTTAGGTACGCGGAATGATTTTTCTCTTTGGATAGGGGAAATGAAAATTTTGTATCAAAATTAAATTTTTCTGAAGGAAATGATAGAGATAGAGGGGTTAAATTTTTCGTGAAGTAATTAGTCATTTGGAACACGATATTGGTAAATTTGCATGGATACCAAGTCACAATATGATAAGCATAAAATTATATTCTCACATAAAATTTACGTGAACGTTCATTAGTCAGAAGGAAATCCGCGCTAATTAAAATCTTACAGCCTTCCCGCCTGTAAATTCAAAATCGTTATCGCAGAAATCCACAGCAATCGCGAGGCTTGTCGAGAATGGCAAAGCGTTCGCCTCCACGGGAAACGATTCGCATTCTTCAAAGAAATATCACCAACGTGAATGTTTACGAGAATATTATATAACTGTTAGGAAGGATGTTAATTGGAAGAATACATATGGATTCCGTAATTTCCCTGTTTACGGTCCAATATTAATCTCCGAACTATCGTATTAAGTTCCACAGGAAACGACGCGATTTTTCCGTCAAACCTATTCCATTATAACGTCGCTAATGACACATTTGCTACACTTTCACAAACTCACTCGTTATACTTTGTAATGCTTTTCAAAGTATAACATAGTACTTTTCGAGTCGAACTTCCCGTTTAACATTAACCGTATCATAAAACCAATCACTTGCTCTCTCGTAAAGCAAACAAGCCCTGTTGCCTACGCGATCCTGTCTCAGGCGCATAATATAATGCATTTTCTACGGTCGGATCAGGACGGAAACACCTTTTTCGCTCGAGCATCGGTCGCCCGGAACCAGTTTCCAAGCCGCCACTTTTCCGGAAAGCGTGATAAAAGGCGTGGTCCGTGGCAACGTGCCAGGTATTAACTTTAATTGCCGGTTATCGACGGCGCGAAACGGAAACCGGCGAGAAAAGCGCGACAGAAAAATGAACGTTATCGGCGCGAAGCGATAACGCGAGCAGGAAGGAATCCGCCGGTGTTTCGCCTTTAACTGGCATCCTTAATCAGCGGGTCTTGTCTCGTTGGATGTGTTCTGTAATCCGTATTGGCAGGAAAAAGCGCGAGGAATGAGTCTTGTTGCGGCCAGGGGAATCGAAACTGGTTTTCAAACGTCGGCTGGGCTATTATTACGTTAATTGTCGTCATCTGTTACTATTGAAGCTGAGGGTAGATCGTTGACTCAACGGTATTAGGCGAAAGGCTGAATACATCTGAGTGCACGAAGGATTAGGGGAGCCTCTGTGCGTGGCAACAATCTGTATATTAACGTGTACTATCTTTTTCCTATGAATGTCGACAGGAAAAAACCGAATAAGATAGTTTCTTTTGAAAAAATCAGCTTTGAATACTTTAAAAATTGAACTTCATTGGATTCGTTACATTTGTCGTGCGCTTAAGTTCTTAGTAAATTTTATTGACAATGTTTCGCGATACAAGATAGAGATTGGTTTCCAAGTATAATTGGTCTCTTATCGTTCTGCTTGTCAGCCCTTAACAACGCCCTGCAGTTGAGGGTGGAGCACCCATCGAAAGGTGTATGCCAGTCCCAGAAACCGTGTGTATTAGTATGACACCTTAATCATCTCTCTGTCCGTGTCACGTGATTACATCGCTAATAAGTTCGAGATACCATCGATGTCAATGTTAGGATTAATGATCTCACCGGTTCGATGATCGAACGGAACGTTCTCGAGCATTCAACGATGATATTCGTAGTTTATACCGAGCGTTTCCAGTTTCGCTCATGCGACGCAGATAGTGCGGAACGTGTTGCCGATGACTATGAAAATCCCGCGCATTTATGCACGTCATTAATATGATCGCGAGCGTAACGTACCCACGCCTGATCTTTTTTCCTCGCGCCATCTCGCTGATGATCGCCGATCAACGCATTGTTCCCTAGATTTGCATTGAATGCGCGTGAAAAATCATTGATAACGAGTGATCTTGAACGCGTAACCGAGCCAATGTTTTCGATCGTTTCTTCTTTAACCTACGAATCATCATTCGTTGCATAATATCCGAATAGGATGCTCTTACTGGAGGGACTCGAAGTAATTTCGAGATTTTTGTTTTCTACGTAAGAGTGACATTAGAAACGCGAACCATATATTTGTAGCGGTGTCAGAGGCTAGTTGATATAGTAAGTTTCAATTGAATTGTTGAAGGATTCGTCGTAACAATGAAACGCGGATAAACTTTATTATTAAACGAGGATCTGTAAGGTTGTAGAGTATGGGTGTTTGTGATGGACTTAATCGAGAGGTTCGAATTGCTGATGAAAGATAGCGTTTCAACAAGAAATGGGAAGAAATTAGAATTTCTTCCTTAACTTTTACGTCTATCCATCTTTTACATCAACGTTTCCAGGCAATTACAGAAAATTCCATTGCATCAACAGCGGTAATATTCAAGTCGCATACGTAACAAAGTAATAACCCAATAATAACGTGATTGATCGTTCGCAACGACCTGTTTCTCGAACGGGCAACACGATCTTTCCCCGCGACGCTTTTCGAGAATCACAAAGCGAACGCGCGCGCGCGCGCGCAAATATGCTGACCCTTTTCCCGCGGAACTGGGACGCAAATACACGCCCATCTCCGTGGCAAGGGTTAAGGTGGCCCGTAGAAACCGGGCCGAACGGAATACTTCTTTATCCAGCCCGGGTCCATTAGTCAGAGCAACTAGGTGCCCGCCATTAATTCAACGGGACAGGTTTTCACCGGCGTTCTCGGCCTCCATCATGGTGTGCAACAATTCAACATGGCTAATATCATTGTACTTTCCTACGACCTGGCTCCCGTCCAGATATGCATGAAGTTTAAAGTCTATTTTAGACGATAAGGAAGACGTTTATTCATCCAGCCTGGGCACCAGCTGAAACGTCACACATGCACGATATTAGGCGTGCGGCCACGTTTTCCCTCTTCTCCTTTTAGGCCTTTTCTCTTTCTGCCTCTCCGCCGCGCCTTTCCGCGCGCGATTATTAATCCTTGCCGCTCGATGCGAGATCGCGGGCTACCGTGATTTACGATCGCCACAGGACACCGTGGTTTCGTTGAATAACTGCTTGTATTATTCGTCAGGGGAATGAGTTGTTCTCCTACCACTTCTCTCTTTATCCTTCTTCGAGGAGAATATAAAGGAAAGAACGTGCAATGTTTGCCTTTCGTTCGCGGGAATAACGTTACCGTGTGACTTTCGACTCTTTTTTCGGAAGAACCTGATGACGATGATTCACGTAAGTATCTATGTAACTGTGGTACGCGGGACCAGGAATTCGAAGCGTTAATATCGAAGGAGTTATTTACGATGAAGGTGAAACATCGTTTCGCTAATTTAGCGAAGATTTTTCAAGCAAAGAAGAGAGAAGCGAGACGTGGTAATTGTAAAGTGTCGTGAAAAACTGTTAGATTTGTTTGTTGCATAGAAACAAGGATATCGAACGGGGAATAGTTATTTATTAAAGCCTGAACGACGAGTCACCGGTTTTCTCGAGCCCGGTTCTTGAATGAACCGAGCCAGGCCACTTCGTAAGGGTGTGCGCTTCTAAAAATACCGCACCATGAAAAACTGGCGGAACGATCAAGAAATATCACTATTCGCATTCTTATGATGACGAATGCTTAATGAAGACGTTTTACCTTAATAAATCTCGTTCTTTTCAACAATATTATCTTTTCTTTGGTTTTTTATCAAATGAAAAAAATTATTCGTTCTAGACTAAGGAACTTATCAAATGAAATACTAAATATAAATTTAGAACTATAGTATTAAGTAATAAAACACCACTTTAATCTGTTGAGCAGAGAATCTTTCGCTATTATTATTTAATTGAAAAAGTCTACGTTTCTGTGTAATAACATCGATATTAAACGGAAATGCAAAACGATCCTACCTTCCCTCGTTGATGATCGTTCAAACGAAAATAACCTTATGCTCTTATCCAATTGTATATCAATCTTTATTGTTCCCTGGACACTAAATATTGATGCTGATACCTGCGTCTATCATAGCCCAATCCGCATATTAAACGGCCTCTGTATGGAAATACACTCGTTAGCGTTAATTATTCTCGCGGCGGCTCTAATTGCCGCGTTGTGTGCGTCGTAAAAACAAAACACCGCGGATATCGCGAGAAAAACTGGACGGACAATCGGTTTTTTCCATCCAGAGATCCCTCCTGCTCGTGTCATTTTTGATTAAGAACCGTTATCGACGCTAATACGCAAAAAGGCATGCATGATTAAAAAAGGGAAGATTTTGGAAAGTAATAATCTACAACTTGAAAAAATGTCGCAGAATAATCTGAGACTTAAAGGGTTCACCAAAACCAATAATAATACGCGGCTTGGAATCTTGTTGGAAAATAAAATGAAAGTAACTTGTTACGAAGTAATAACCGAATTCCAGAAGTTTAGTGCGCGCGAAAGGAAGAGACAGAGAGAGAGAGAGAGAGAGAGAGAGAAAGTAAACGTTACAGGAAGCAAATAATAGAATCTCATTTTTCTCGAATGCTGCTCGGAAACATTAGTTAAGGGTGTTAGAATGAAGGACGAGATTTTGCCTAGCCGGACAGAGCCGGAGAAGAATGGCGGCCGCGCGCGTTCATTAAGAGACTCGTCGTCGACGAACGTGGTGCCGTGGTGGCCTCGCGTCGGTGCGACGGCACGAAAACGCGAACAATGCCCGACGGCCGGGCAAATAAACGGCCGTGCAATTTCGGGAGCCATTCTAACGGCCGCGCTATAATCGGCATACCGGCACCGCGGCCCAATGGAACTTCATTATTCATTTGCAAAGTTCAGTTATGCCGATGATACGTATCCGTGACAGCTATACCGCCCACAGTGGCTAAATATAAACAGGCGGGGTGCCAGCAAGTTCCATTCACATTCACGCGTGCACAGCCGAAGAAGGGGCGCGCGCGAGCGCGCGCGCGCACGGTCCAGTAAGTGAGCATAAGAATATGAGGAGGCCCGTTCTGAATATGCATCCGCGCATTGACGCCAACCGCGTCGCCTAAACTTAGCCCCGCAATTACCGAAACATACCTACCCCCATAATCGCTCCTCCCCTCCCACCCCCCGCCGCGTTGGGCACGTTCGTTCCGTCCGATCGGACGATTTATCGGGACGTTGCCACGACGGAAGCCGGAAGACGCGTCGGGATCGATTTCTTGTCACGGGGAAGAGGAATTGAATGGGACAGGGAACGGTCTGCCGGAGGGTGGTGGTAATTTTGAACTATGAATAGTTGCGGTCTGACCTAGTCAATACTGGTTATGTGTTTCTTAACCTCCTCAGGGACGCCGACGCGTGTGCGTACATTCAGATGTTCGATATTTTGTGTGCTCGATGACTAGATACGTGGGGAGTTTTCTTGTAAATGTGGCTTTTATGTTGTTGCACCTTTTTCGACTCTGTCCGACAGGTACTAATTGATTCAGAGCGTCAATGAGAAATAAGATTTACGTCCTGATATTTAAGCGACGAAGCTTTGATTTTAGGTTCGGGTTGGTTTTTATTAGAGTTAGTATGATCACGGATCGATCGTGATACGGTGACAGATAATACTCTCTGTTCCAACCGAGAAACATCTGCTGGGCAACTTTTGGTAGCGCAAAGTCAACCAAAGGGAGAAAGCGAGAGAGTCTGTGTCTCATGGCAGCCGCGGGCAGCCGGTAACGAAAGACGAAGGCTAAAGGCCACGAAATTTGAATCTAGATTTAGAATCGGAGCCACTGGAGTGCAAGGGGACATGCACAGGGATGACGTAGATCCACCGGAAGCGGTTCATACTTCACGTGCGTTATAAAGACTGTCACTGTGGCGCTGTCTAAAATTACGACGGGCCAGCGGCAACACAGTGGGCTCGAACACCGCAAACCCGGCACGGGAGCCGAATATCGAAGGTGCGTGCCACGTTAAATCCACCGACTCTCCCATCTTCCCTCTCCCTCCCCCACCCCTCTTTATCATCTTCCCGTAGCCGCCGAAAAATTGTCGAGCAGGTCGATCTGTCGAACTGCGACCACGGAAAAACGGAACTCGAACGAGTACGCGGATTCCCTCTCGTGAAATATGCAGCGCGAAACAAACGATGGCGGATAGGGGTTGGGGAGAGGGGCGAGGAGGGAAAGAGAAGAGCGCGAGGGCGCGCGCGCGCGCACGACAAAGAGGCACAGCCCGTTGGCCTGCACTCTTAATGGAATTTTAAAAGAGCGAAGCCAGAATTCGACGACACGCAGAGGTGGTGGCCTGGGGGATACATAAATTATGGACCGCTTTGAACGGGATTCGCTCGCCTCTGCCGGCCGCTCCGCAATGAAACTTGTGAATGCGGAATCTAGGGCAACCGGAAGCGGTATTTTCGTGGCCGGGGCTTTACCACCCGGGGAACAGGAGAACGGGGATCGTCGCGTATTATCGCCAGGAAGGTCCCCGTCGACTACTCGAGCACTCTGCTGGACGACTTTTCTACTGCAAACAGGGGGGTGGAATCGGTGGGAAGCGGAGGGTGTCTTCGATACGGTTCATCGGTTCCGCAGAGCACGGTCGAAATGTGCCTGGATCCTAGGGTCAAATTGTATCGAGTCGACGGGTTTTTTGGAAATCACATTTTGCACGTTTGCGGAATGAAATTTTTCGCGACAGTAGCAATTATTTCGTTATAAGTTGTAGAGTTTTTAAAATTACAACATAAATGTTATGGTCAGTTAAGTTCGCGTAAAAGGCTCTTGATTTTACACCTTTAATTTGCTCTCCTATAGAATGTGGAAGATGTGATTTGATACAGTTTGTCTCTGACGCTGTTTTTCCTAGCTCGATCGTTTTAATTAACATTCTTAACGGTCTAAGGAAAATTAGGTGTTTACGAGAATTCCAAATTGCTTACAGGCGTTCATTAATCAACCGATAATGCTTCTATGCTAATTATCTTTTAGAAGAGTTACTCATCAGCATGCTTGCTTTCTATTTTGGGATTCAACTTGGTGCAAAATTTAACTTAGTAACTAAAGGGTGAAGTCATTCTCCATTCATTAACTACTTTAACACGTACGCTTCTTCAGGAATCGTTCTCGGTATTTACTCGGTGCAAAAAGTTTGTCTACTTCATTATGAACTGTTGTTTCCGTTAAAGTGAACACGCTTTATCTCTGAAATATAAATCACACTTCGTTCCTCACGCTTGCCAGCAATTCGCACCATTATACGTCAAACGTGAAATACGTGAACTGCTTTATCGCGTCAGATCTTAATGCCAATTTACAATAACCTCTGTACGAGTGAACGTGAAATTAATTTACAGCTTCCTTCCAATTATGCCGGTCGAAAATATGAAAGAACAACCCGTTTGAAAGCAAACCTCTATTTCTACGACTCGTAGAAGAGGTAACTTGTAACGTTCCTGAAACGTCGGCGGCAAACAAATAGAATAACCGTATTAATAGATTTATTACTGGAATCTGGGCTTTCACGCGTTTATGGAAAACTTGAACGCGTCAAAAAGTATAAGATGCGCACACTGCGCGAATGTATGAAGCATACGTTACAATATTCAGAGGATGAAATCATTTCTTTCATTAAGTTCGTAAAAATACGTTTAAAAATTCTCAATCGAGTTATCCATCTCTAACACCTATTGCATTTAAAGAATACCAATACCACCCAATGCAGTTTCTCATACTTCTAATCAACAATAAAATTACCGTAGTCAAATTGATTCTCACTAAATTTGTTTTTGCGCCGATCATCATCAAGCTGTTAACACCGTCGATTCTTTCACCAACAACCGGTCGCAGTCCCCCAATCTACGACCGTCATCCAAGTCTCTCTTATTCAAACTATCGTCAAATCAGCCTTTGACCAGGACACAACGTTCAACAACAAAGAATCAGCCGGAGCCTAGTCACAAACGTAGCTCGGCTACAAACGCCGGCACCGCGTCGGTCTCTTCTGGCGTTCCAAGAAGCACGGCAGCACGCGTCAGAGGCTATACGTTTGGTATCGACATCGCGGAATCCATAATCATAGATCACAGACAGAGCGTTCGCATATACACAGATGCACACACACACGCGCGCGCGCGTGCACACGTACACACGCGTTTAGAAGAGCGTGGAGGCACAGCAGAGCGGCGATACGTTGCAACCGGGATATTTTCGGGCGACTTTATTGGCCGATGTTTATTATCTATTCCGCTGCCTCTAATCCTTTTGATATTCCCCATCGGCGGATAAACAAATTGCACGATCACCGGCGTGCTGCGAAACCTGCTCTCGGGGTCAGCTTCTCGAAAGCGGTAATATTAATAATTCCCTTTTGCAACGCCGCTGTATCGGCTACAATATTATCCGACTGAACCGGGCCTCTGGAACGAACCGTTGCTGCTGTAACGAATATACACGCAGGCCTTTCAGCCTGGCGTCACAAAGACGACTTTGTTTCGTTTTCATGCGGCGCGTCATCGCTTCCGACCGATTGTGCGATCGCCGCTGTCCGGACGAACAGATTCGTGCGTTCGCGTATCCCTTCGGCGAGGATTAGAACGTGCGAGTGTGTCTGCGGGAGATCGTGGGGTAGTATTAACCCTTTGCGGTCGAAAGTGGTGACCGTTAGTTACCAAATGATAGTTTCGTAAATTTGCAGATTTTAGTTAGTTTATTTATTAGTCAGACTCAGAGGTTAAACAGTCATATATGTAAATTTTAGTATATCACTTAACCAAACTAAATGACGTTTAATATAGGCAAATCTTAGTAAATGTATCGAATTTGAAAATTTTTGAAGTTAGTATCACTAGATAAGTAACAATCACCTCTCGAGTGCAAAGGGTTAACTCTTTTTGTTTGCAGCGGTTTTTCTAGGGGTTCTGTTAATATCTCGTAGTTAGGGTTTAATCGTAAGATTGGTTATTGAAACGTTGCGTTTTATATTTTATAGGAGAATATTTGAAATTTCAATGGTAAAAGTTAATATTACAGTGGAAAAGGTAAAAAAGTACGGATTAATATTTTCACTCGCACGTATACAACGGGACTATTGGCCATTGGCAGTGTGGCATATAATTCTGTTTACTGAAAGACAGTGTATGTCCAGAGTAACAATACTGTATCTGTGGTGCTCCTCTACGGTTTGAATGTTATGGCCATAACCCGAATGAATAACGTTACGTTGTTATGAGTATCGACAGCTTATGAATATGCAATATTTGATGATGGTGTGCGATAAACGAGAACAATGTAACGATTTCTCAACAGCGTATACGAAAGAAACTTTTCGTTTCACAAATCAATAGAGAAAAAAATTAATATATAGTTTGTTCTAATTAATTTAGAAATTTTTTAGAGAATTCTAAAAAAAATGAAGATCTTTTTCTTTACTTGTACTCAATATTAAAACATTTCTTTCATGCAACATAAACACTGCAAGTTAATATTTTGCGGTGACCCCGATACTCTCTTTTCCCAGTGAATTCAAAACAGTTTCAGAAGGACGGATCAAATCTTTCTCCAATTTATTCTAAACGAAAGCCGAGCTCTCCCCAACCGGTGACGCCGGGACTAAATGAGCCGGCATAGCATAAAATAATATTTACGCTTCCGGAAACGCACAGCCGCCTGTACAGCACGAAGTCCATAATTCATCCGCAGGACGTATCAATGAACCCTGTTGCTTCTTTTACAGACTTTAACCGCTTATAGCAAATATTCCTACCCTTTAAATAATAGCTCAGCAATCGGATCTATACCTATATGGGTTCGCTACAAATTTAAATTTAGTAAAAATTAAAATTCATAATGGACTTCAGATTTGGAGTTAAAAGTTGGGAAGACAGAAAAACAAAGCTTTGCGAGCTAGGGTTAGAAATCATGAATTTGGAAAAATTTAACGATTGCCGCTCGAATTTCATCCCCTTAACGCTCCGTTCTCAACCACCATCTATGCTTTCAGGATCACTTCGTTCGCGTAACGCGGGGGAACGCGATGGACCACACCGCCGAGCGAATAGAGTTATCGTGTGTTCAGCGTGTACGGGAAACACCGTGGCCGACGTTAACAGCGCCGGGGATACTTTATAAGCGGGTCGGTTTCATCGCCTTAAACCGCGCGCACTCCATTTTATACGCTGTCCAACGCCGCGTTCTCTTATCTTTTACGATCCCCTGTCCACACGCGCTCCTCCTTGTCCATGCGAGCTGACACGAATACCGCGGCAGACAGCGGAGCGTGTTCGAGCTGCGTTCGCACTCTCGAAATCGGCGCCACGCACGAAACGTTTGTCAGCGAATGGCATCGGTTCCTCGTAAACATAAGCATACGTTCTCGGGTGTGCGTGTATGGTTTTCACGGAATAATAAGTTTCTCGATCATAGTTTCGCTCCTTCAATATTTCACGTGATCCCTTCGATTTATGGAAAGTGATTCTGCTAATGGAGTTGTAAATACTTTTACTTTTGTGGTTCACAAAGCATATGTGATACATAGTCGTGATTATTTGGGGTTGATATTTGTTGACAGTATCAGTAATGTCTCGAATTAATTTAGGCATGGCTTTATAAAGTAGACTATTCTAACCAATCTTATAATTAATGAAACTTAATCAAGTTTGTACATGGTCATTTTCCAAACAGTTGGATATCAAAATCGCAACATCCCGTTGAATTTTCTCACACAGTTACCAATAACGTTCCAATTAAAACGAAATCGAGAAAGTGTCAAACTTATCCACATACGTGTACGCGTCCTGATAAACCTATTCACGAGGTGATCAGGAAAACTTGGTTTCAAGCGGTTCCAAGGGACAACGGTGCATCATGTTGCTCACAATGGCGCGCTTTATGTCTCTTCAGGACGCTCCAGCCGAACGGATCTCTTATTTTATTCAGCCACGAGTCTTCGAATCTCGCTGCTCCCTACACGGAGCTAGCGGCTGCATTAACCGCATTAAAGATCGCACGACGATGGTGTGCGACGGCTGACAGTGGACATCGAGAAGCGTGTTGCCGTGCCTCTTAACGGGGCTGAGAGCTCGAGGCGAGCCGAAGGTCGAAGTAAGCCGCGACGATGAGCCGGCTGTCAGTAGGATTATTGTCTTCGGCTTCTTATCTCCGGCTGGGAGCCCTTTCTGCGGGGATCGTCGTACGTGGAACGACGAACGTGGCTCCCTCGGGACTGGGGAACGTCGGGACGCGGCCGAAGCAACCCCGTCACCTTCGCCAATCCTGTCGCGGCTTCCTTCTTTTCGTCGCTGCTTTCCCTCCTCGCATTTTCCTTTTCTCTCCCTCTTACTCCCTTTCCTTGTATTTTTTTGCTCTTCTTACGTTGGTCCCCTTTCTTCCACTTCTTCTCCTTCCTCTTCCACTTCTTCTTCTTCTTCTTCCACTTCTTCTTCTTCCTTCTTCTTGCCCCGACAGCGATCCATCTCAGAGGCGCATTAACACTAGAGACTCTTTTCTGCGCCCGACCCCTTTTCAGCGGACAGCCACGAACTCTGCTCATCCTGCTTCTTTATCTTTTTTTTGGTCTTTGTCCTATCGTCGCCGCTCCCGTCAACTCTCGCCTCTCCTCGGGAGGATCCTCCTTCGTCGACGCGGCTCCTTCCGCCCGTCAACCGCCGCCGGCACCAACCACTTCGACACCTCGATCGGTTTACGGGAACGTGGCGACGTGCTGGTTGTCACTATACTCGACAATCATCGGGATACGTTCCTCGGGGACGGTTTTCGTTGTCGAATGCGAGTCGGCACGAAAAAAAGTGTTCGCTCGAGATGGGAAGGATAATTTTGGCCGGTGAGATTTTCGGGTTAGAAAATTGTGGCGCTATTTGTGAAAGATGATTTGTCGGGGAAGCATTCGCACGTCTTTCGTTTGAATTATATTTGGCGGATAAGAATTGTTCGTGTATGATTTGGCATCAGTCAGAATTATCGTGCGGCTCTGTTTTGGGTGATATAGTCGCCGTTCGAAAATAATCGCCGGAATCTAAAATAATCATCCAAGGCCAGAAATGAGCATACTGTACGGCTACTCTGTTATTTCGTTTGTTGTGCTTTCTCTCTCGCTTATGTTTGGTAAGAATATGAAGCCCGAGCTCGCGCAACCACGTTTCTTTTGTCTGAAAACAATCGGAGTTCCAACAAAACTGCGGAGGATGAGCTGTGACGTTGTTCGCTATTATAGGATCGGCTTTAGGCGAATTAATCTTGTCACGCTCGCGCCTCTCATGAGTACTATGTCTTCGGCCAAAATCCTTCTTGCTGTGGTAACAAAGACGAAATGATTTATAACGAAAACTCGGTGCTCGGTAGCTTAACATGTTAGGAGAGAGAAACGAGTTAACTCATCAACCTGATTGCTAATACCTTGGAAGTAACGATTGATCTAGTCAAAGATATACTCTTTTTCTTTCTTAAAAAAGATATGCTAATATATTAGCATCTTAAGGGCTGAATTTGCTAGGATACACTTTAGATTAATCCAAGTTTTGGCTATTTAAGGGTTATCACATCGAATGCTATCTTTCTTGTTCTTTTCCTTTCGTTATATACTCGTCTGGATTGGTTGACAACCATGAAACCAGTACAGTATTGTAATCCATTCGTCAAGAAGAATTTTGTTGATTAGGAAGCAACATAGTTAACAGATTAATCTGGGCAATACTACAAGCTTCATCTACTCTATCATTGTATTCCGTTCTTTTGTACCTCGTTTACCTACTACCCTACTATCTCCCCTGCGCCTAAAACGTGTCCACGAGAACAGCTGTCCACGTAACGAAATCGTTACAGATGGGGTCACTTGTGACGTCGTTCACAGCCGGGGAACCAAGCCGGGCATTAGCGTTCTAACGCCACGCTAACGAAGACAAAGTGGAGGAAGCACCTCCTAAGCCCAGAAGCTTAGCTGAAACAGTACTGTTTTAGATGCTACAGTCTCTCGTTCGTCGTCTTCGTCGTCCTCTTCTAATTCTAATTGTTCTCCACGTACTCTAGACTAATAACAATGAACACGTCGACGAAGAAGTTAATCCGACGACCGTTCGTCGTGCAATCGTCTACCCTTGCGAACCTCAAGTAGAACAGTCAGTGCAATTATTTTACCGAACGCAACATAAATTTTTCAATCACCTAATTCATCCCTAAATGTATAATATACGGAGCGAGTCTAACAAATTGATCGCTTTAAACAACTTGCGAACTTGTCGCAGAAGCAAAGTGATTCAAATAAAAGTCACCACGATTTCAATTACTATGCCGCAGGCAATACAACTCTTATGTCAAACACTTTTTTGCCCATAATTTCCACGGTTCACGAATTATTTGAGGCAATCAAGTGGTGAAACTCAGCCTGCGCAGCATCCGATCGATTTCAAAATTTCACCGTATCTCTTCCGAGCTTCTCTACGGCTACACCGAACTTCCGTTCCCGTTAATTTGCTTACAATTAAAACAACGCGGAAGATGCCCCGACCCCAGTCCCCGTCGCCTAGAAAGTGATTAATTCCTAACAAGGCTCGCCTTGCTCTCGCCACTTGAGCGACCACCGTGGCACACGGGGCTGAGAGGCAGCGCGAGAGATCGGAAGGAGGAACGAACGAAGAACGGCGGAAAGAAAGGAGTCAGGGAGAGAAAAAGAGAGAGAGAGAGGCGAAGGGTGGAGGAACGAGCCAGTGGAAAACACTACAATACGGGGCGCCCACCTAGCCACTACCATCGCCGCCCCATAGCCTTCTTGCCGAGGGGAGAGGTACAATAAACAGCCCCTTGGGTGTTCCGCCGACTTTAATTAATTTTATATGTGTTGCGGCCACGCGGTCGCGAGAATGAAGTCACAGGGCACCACCGAGCTGTTCCTCTCTTTATTCTCAGCATCCGACCACCTCCCCGTGCCCCTCGACGAACCACCCCTCGATATAGTCGCTTCTCTGTACCAATGGTCCTTCTCTCCCGTTAATACTCCGTCGGTGGTTCGAGCGAGGCTGCGCTGCTCTTGCACAGAGGAACGGAGAGAGCTCCAGGGATCACCACTCGAGGAAGAGAATAATACACGGGATGCACGTGCCATGGTGGACCCTCTTCCTCTCTTCCTCTCTCTTTTTCTCTTCCTCCCTCTCCCTCTCACCCCATCGTCTCGTGGTGAACCGCGACTCTAAACCATCGTTCCGCGACGCTCGCGCTTTTCTTTGTACGCCAGCCACTTTTTCCAGCGTGGGGAATCGCGCGTGACCGATCCCCGGGTTGTTTGGCGGTGTTTAGGTTATGTAAAATTAATTTTCTTGCACGCTCGGCAACGGGTACACACCGTGGCGAGGGGTTTTCTACATGCAGATCTTCAGCGGGCAAACTCCGTGCCATCGCGGCACTTGCTGGCTAATTCAATTTCATTTTATTACCAGAGAAACGTCGAGGGTATTTCAGATAAGAAACCCGGTAGAACGAAAACTTCTTTTTTTCTATCTCTCTTACGAAAGAGTAGTTTCTCTAGTTCGAGCAAAAACTGCTTGACGAAGGAAAGAGCTGGAGGACTTCGATGGCTGGTGGAACGACCGCGTTCAGTGGACGCTGGGAAATTATGCGTGCGCGAGAGCGAACATCCGGTTGGAATGCGACACCGCTCGCAGGGAATGCTCATGTTGGATGCCCGTTCGACTGATTGAGCCGAGCGATCGGTTAATCGGCCGCGGAGCTGCGTAAGAGTACTACGCTCGCTCTTCCTGCGCTCAATCGTATCGTGCCTCGCGATCTTAATTGATGCGCTTAAAGTACCGCTCATTCTCTCTATGCCCGATTGTATGGGTAATCGTTGTGCTCGAATTTAGCCGACATCGAGGGAAAATGAAATCGCGAAGGGGGTCTGAAGACCCGGAGACTTTGCTCGCGAAGAAGATGATCGCAGAAGTATTTAATTTTACGGAGCTTCACTTAGCGTTAAATTTATTATTCAAATTTTACCGAGGTAAATCCATGATCGTCCGGCGTTACTAGAAAAGTCGGTGTCAATTTAAAAGAAATTATTTCGAGTGACCTTATCGTGCTTCGTGCTATCTAATCTCATTTATTTCCGGTACTATTTTAACTGTTATACTTATACGTTTTTAATTATCGTCAAACGGTCTAATTTTGATATCTAATCAACGTGAAAGAGGATAAACGGGAAATCCAATTTTTCCTGATTCGTGATCGGTGACCCTTTTCAGGATAATGATTAATGATATCTGCTTCTCGAGGAGAAGTTTCCCTTGAAGATAGTGCTGTATCGAGTGGATTTAAATATAGCTGGAATAGTCTTCACGGATCAATAGCTTAAGTATAATAGATACTCGATTTGAGAACGAGCCGCAATGATACAATGTGCCTAGGACGAATGCATGAGAGTTTTACCAGCATTCTTACCTCTAAATCAACATTGACCGTTTAACCTATAAATCTCGTCGATCAGTGGTTGCTGATCATCGAATGACAACGACTGCTAACGAATAACAAATTGCATGTTGTTACAACGTTATTCGGTGAATGAATTGGAATTTTAAAAATTCTCCATTAAAAATATAACAATTAAATGCATTCCTGTATTTAAATGTAAATGATGCAGCTTCAGATTTAAGAATACTTAATTGAACGGGCTTACATTTAATTTATTTCAGTAACCTTCGCTCTTAAGATGATCATCCTTTATACAAAATCTATAACTCTTAATATAATAAATCATATAAATATTTAGCTACTACCAGAATTTCAAGTATGACAATTCTCAAACGCTTCCCTCATATTATATAAATATTCTCATTCCTAAGATTTCCACAGCAAAAGGGTTAACTACCAGAACTTCACAGTATGAAAATTTCCAAACCCATAGCATTGGAATCAAACTCCGATACATATAATATTTTACGCCGAATTCTACCCGCCTTTCTTATATCACACAAACATTCTGATTCCCAAGATTTCCACAGAAAAAGGGTTAACTACCAGAACTTCACAGTATGAAAATTTCCAAATTCATAACATTGGGATCAAACTCCGATACATATAATATTTTACGCCAAATTCTATCCGCCTTTCTTATATTACACAAACATTCTGATTCCCAAGATTTCCACAGAAAAAGGGTTAATTCTGCAATCGAACATTATCGCAGAAATTCCAGGTATAAAAAATCTTCAGCTCGATCTCCAAGCCATTGTGTTCCTCCCGATGCGCTGAGCGTCGCGGCGCGTATCGTAAGCCGATATGAGCCGCGTTCCGGCGCGGTGCGTCCGTACAGAAATATGCAATATTTATTTCGGCGCACGAGCCTGCACTCTCTCGCGGGGCCCGCCGGCGAAACGTGAGAACCGAAATAAAGATTCGGACGACACGCGGGAACCGGGGTAAAACCAGAAATACGCGTGAATTGAAACCCGCGTGCTGGCAGCGTGCAACGCTTCGGGGACACCGTGCTCGTTTTGGAATAGCGTTCGTTAATTGCCCCTCGAGCCGCTCGAATTACACTTCAATTATCTAAACAGACCGATCGACCTCGAACTCGATCGAGGCTCGAATAGGCTTCCCGTTTCCGCGACCATGGGAAAGGTGTTTCAACTTAGATTTTTCAGATCTGTGCGATGTTGGGAAGTATCTAGGAAGAAATTAATTCAACTCTCTATAATTAGTTCACTTTCTTTAATGCAATTACGAGAACAGCGCACACGTAAAAATGAATAAAACACTTTTAACGTCTCGATAAGCGAATTAAAATACAGGCTAGTATTTTATTTATTCATTTATTTGTTTAAACGGGAAAACTCATTAGATACTATTTTGATTGATAAAATATATTTTGATACATTTCACTTGCAAAGCTTATTAACATTTGGCCAACCGAATGAGGAGATCTCCCATTTTTTCCTCGACAAAGCGTTGCCATTGATTCTATTTACTTTTGTCAATAGTTAGTCTTGAGCTAGTGTTGAATTTATTAAAAATTGTACTTTAGGATAGCTTCCCGCTATCAAATCGCACATATTTCAGAAAGCTGTAACTGTTTTACACCTTAAAAGGTAGACACAGCACACTATTACCGTGACCCCATCCAATTGGTCCCTCCCCCGTTTCCGATCTCCTTAAAACCTGAACCACGAACGCTTCGGGCAAGATCGTGCTAAAACGATTAGCGGGGTGGTGTATACGGCGGTCCACGTTTCCGTTTCCGACGACGACGACGACAACGACGACGAGTAGAAACGGAGCCGACGAAAAATTCGCGTGGAAGGGCGGGAAGGAAGAGTTGGACGCGGGCCGAGAGGAAAAATCAGACGAGGGCAGCGCATCTCTCTCACCGCTTCGTGTGTGAGTGTGTGCGTTGTGTGTGCGCGCGAGCGCACGTGTGTGTCCGGCTAAAATATTGAAGGAGGAACGTAAATAAAAGAAAAAGCAACGGGCCAGCGATGGCACACAGGAATGTAGCAGCTGCGGGGCTCATTCACGTCCGCGCACACTGGAATTCTTACTACCGCGCCCGCTCTCTCGCGGTTTCCCTCGGGGTCGCCGTCCAAGTTACAAGTATAACCGCGCGCTCAATGCCCGCCCAGTGCACCTACTTCCATTTCATTCTGGAACGCTCGCAAACCGCGTGCACGAGCGCGTCCCCTGCTGTGGCGGCACGATAACGCGCCTCGATGCGCACTTCCGCTGATCATCGGCCCTCGGTGGTGGTTCCCGGCTGCCGTTGGGGGTGGCCGTGTGGAATGTTCGGAGAGGGCACGCAGATAGAGGGATAAGAAGGCGGTAGGATGTGTTAATTGGACGGTTAACAGGTTTTGGGTTTCGTTCTGATCTCTGTAGAGAGGGATTCGGATGTAACTCTGGTTGGTATTAACTGGCTAATTAAAGCGGTTTCGAATCTTTGTTCTTTCAGCGAATCGATGTAGGTGGTAATTCGTACGCAGTACACGAGAAGATGAATTTGTATGTTGTGATATTGTTTGAGCGATAAAATGTGTAGTTAAGGAGGATGATGTATTGGGTCAATGCAAAAGTTTTGTCAAAAAACTGACGTCGCTGTGAGGCATTGTATGTCTGCTGTGTGCTTGTGTTCTCGCTTTAATTTTTATAAATCAGTTTTCTGAATGGACGACGAGAAATAATCGAGAAGAAATGAGAATATTGAACAATTGTAAACATAGTAACAAGCGGATGTTGATGCTCCACAAAGAAATGATGAAAACGTTTGCATAGATCTAATAGCATGTGTAAAATTTGGATTAGAATAATTGTGGAAACCGTGTAACGTTGATAGCAGTCCTACGTATCGGAAACCCTTCGATGCCTTCCTTTAATATATTCCTTGACGCTCATCTTCTACCATAATCACACGGAACACGAATATCAGTTTCTCTGTCAATCAATAACGCCGCGAAGCCGGAAATATTTCCTTATCGCTTCAGATAAGCGCCGAGCTGGTTTTGCAACTAAGTGATATTTAACGGGCAACGTTAACGACCCGTGTTGTCTGCAACAGCCCCTCATAAATATTGCAATTATCACTTCCTAAATAAGCCACGCCTTATCGATTCCACGGCCGATTACTTTAATCGCATCCGCGTTAACTCCGCAACCGGCCGCGATACATTATTCCCTCTGTTGTAACGTATGAAAGGCCTGCTCGGGGATCTTGTAAAGCCAACGGCCACGGATAAAAGGTATCCGCGCTATGTGTCGACGGTCGATTTTTCTTGCTGGCCAAACCGATAAATTCAACTTGGATTTCTCTGTTCGCGTCGCAACACGGCCGGCATTAATTAACGAACAGGATTCGATTTTTCGTTGCGAACGATTGCCTGCTTACACGGTTCACGCTTCCTGTTACGAATCTCGGCAATTTCGAGTAACAGCTTCTAGTAACTCATCGTTTATCGGTGTTCCTATACTTTTCTCGACGTTCGAGCGATTCGCAACGAAAATTTGTCTTGCGATCAGGGAGACGTAGAAATGTCTAACATTTCCGAGGCTTGCAGGAGCTTGGGAACCGAGTGAATGTCAGCCGTGTTAAGAATTTATACGTGCATGGAAAGTGAACGTAGGAATTCCGCGATAGCGCGGAATTTGAATTAATTACAATTCCTTTTTTCGGCCAGTGAAAGTATCGCGATTAATGGAATGCTTCTGGGATTCGCGAAGTTTAAAATCGAAGAGCGGGTGTCGGTCGTCTTACAAGTTCACGTGTAAAAAGTCCTGAAGATTCTACAGGAATAAATAAAATCAAAAAATATAGAATTCGAGGTGTTTGCAACATTGTAGCACTGATGTCGCGGTTGAAACGAGAAGTTTTTACTTATCCTTGTAAAAATCTCCTTTAATATAATTTAATACTTCGCGTGGGTTGATCCCGGCAACCAATGACAACCCACACGCGGCATAAATTGTGGTATGGAAAGCCTTACAATGAGGAATAACTCAAAGAACGCACAAAATCGCACAGCTGCGAGGAACAACGACAAGAAAATTTCTACGGACGAAATGCGGTGATGGTTTCCAGAATGAGCCCGAGTATCGACGCAAGTAAATTATGGCTGTGAATGTGCACGTGTGCATACGAGGTGGGTTCTTAAGAGAGAACAGTGGGTGACGAGTGAAAGAGCTTGCAGAGAAAGAGAAAGAGAGCGAGAGGGTTTAGACAGAGAATTTCAAGCTAGAGTCTAACGAGAGCATTAGCGAGCGGTTGAACACGAGGAACATCGTCTATTCGTATCCGTTTTATTATTAGCCTATCTATCATACAAGTTGTGCTACGTATAATCCACAAAATCCCTTCAACTTTATCGTATTTCCACGCAACTCCACCATTAAAAGATGTAGCTAGAAAAGTTAGCCTAATAAACGACAGACAACCAACCTCCTGCTTCAAAGATTTTATGAATATCTTAATCTTCTACAAAGCTGATTATTAATTATCAATTATTAATCTTGAAAAATATCGCAGCTTATAATACGTAAACTGAACTGCTCAATTTCAACAGAGCACTGTTCTAATCAGATACGCTATAATTTACTGGCAAGTGGATAAAGTAAGGCCAAACAACTATAAACACTTGAAGCTTCCAAGCCACACGGCGTTACAAAGGGTGGTTAAAACCGTATTCGAAGCCGATACTTCGGAGATCTCGTTCCGTTATACAACAAAGAGCGTCTGGAGGTCCATCCCACCGACGCACAGCGTCGTTCTCAGTAGCCTGTTGGAGTACACAGCGCGTACATTACATCAGCCACGCTCGAATATCCCTTTGGAGAAGAGGTATCTGGCTGTGGTCGGTCATAATGCAATCAGAGTATCCCCCGTGGTAAAGAGGAGGAGGAGGAGAGGAGGAAGGAGAAGAAGAAGAAGAAGAAGAAGAAGAAGAAGAAGCAGAAGAAGAAGAAGATTAGAGGGCACCACTCACGGCATGCTATTTACTTTGAACTATTCTCGGCACTGCGCGGCCGAAACACACATTATCCGTCGCCGCCGCCACGACGACGATGTACTTGCGGCTCGCGGCAGCATCGTGCAAGGAAACCGACTGATATCCTCGATAAACGATGCCCCAGCACGAAAATATCCGCTGTGCAACAGAACATCCGACGGCGGAAAGAGACAGGAATCAGCCCGGCGTGTAATGGATGCGTCTCGATCGAAGGGGTTGCGCGACGACGCCAGAAGGGGAGGCTTTTCGTTGAGCTCGAGAAGTTTAGCTTGAAGGTCGCTCTTGGGGATGTAACTGGGGAGATCCGGAGGGGAGGCTACGGGGAACGTGTTGCATTTTTCGGGGATGCAGGGAAGATCAGTAAGTGGGGTGGCAGAGGGTAGTAATTGGGGTAGCGACTCGTGAGGAAGCTAAGCATTGGACCTGAGGTTTGAAAGGTTGGTCGGGCTAAACGAAGAGCGGCGAATTAAATTGTTGTTGCACCTAAGTACCTGTGTTCAATTGCGGAAGCATCGAAGCTACTATACTTTAGCGTAGGATTAAATTCAGATGTCTGATTTAAGTTTAAGTTCAGAATTGGGTTTGCTTTGGTCTGACCGTAGATTCAAGTGGAGATTTTTTCCTCGAACCTTATCTGCTGGAAACAACTTAAACCGAAAGAAACCGATCACGGATCGATCACAAATTATCAGAGACCCGTAGGACTCGAAGTACGTCAAACAACCCCGATTTTCTCCGTCGAGTCGATAAAATTTTCGAGTCAGCAGCTGCCGTGCCTTGAATCGTGCACCGAACCTCGCTGATGGATCAGAGCTCGCAGCAGCAGTAAAAAATAAAGCGAAACAACGAAAAAAAAAAACGAACGACCGACGAAGAGGAAGAAAAAGCTGGATGAACGCGACCGGGAATACAATGAAGCACTGTTGTGCTCGGGAGTCTCTCGCTGGTGAAACAATGCCGGCTGCCGGATTCAGTCAACAATCCGTGTCGCGAGCATGGGACGTCACGCTAGATAAGACCGTCGAGACGCCGCGCCGCGGATTCGTGCGCGCGCTCGAACGTTCGTGGTACTCTCTTCGAACCTTTTTCCCTTCAATCGGATGGGAAAAAAAGAAAAAGGAAAGAGTCCCTGTTCGTTCGCCGAGAGGCAGGGGAATAATGGAAACCGACGCGGTAATGGCGCAGCACGGAGACATTGTGCTCGGATTTTCACGAACTCTTCGTTCTATTCTTCGGCAACGATCGCGAGGGATCGTTTCTCTGGAAAAAGGGAAGAAAAAAATATGGACAGAGGTGCAAGGAGGAGGCGCGAAGACGAAGAAGCGGAGAAGGATGAAGAGGAGAAAAAAAAACGTCGCGAAGCGTGGAAAATTCTATAATTGGCGACGAGGCTGAACTCCTCTTCGACGATCCTTCTCTTTCTATCTCCCTCCCTGTCTCTCTTCTCATCTCACGGTTTCTAAGTGCTCGGAGTCGTTGTTTAATAGTTTGTTTATCGCCCGGCAACGATGGTCGATGATCAAGCCGAGCGGAACAGACGAAATACTTTCCGGGGAAAATTATGAAATCCTTGGGCGCCGCGACGTGGACCTCGTTCGTCTGGATCGTTGCGAGAGAGGGGAGAGGGGGGAGAGAAGGAGAGAGAGAGAGAGAAAAGAGACGTGGTTATCGTGCGTGAATAATACTCGTAATTGGAAGCACGTGTAATTTAGCTTGAAGGCCGTGTTATTATTTTTGACGCGTGTTCGAATGCTAACGATCTAAGGAGTACTTGGAAGAATGCGCGGACGTCGAAATTAACAGCCTACCGTGGCTTAACTCGTATCAAAGAATTCATTGCAAGGCGGTACAGTGATCCTGCTCGAAGACTGTCTGAACCTTCGCTGCATCATGTGTTCTGACGAGTTCTGCCAGAACTTTCCTTTCTGTTATTTTGTGGTACATTCGAATATCGTCTATTATCAATACAATTGATTTCCTTCGATTCAGATAAAAAAAGATGCACGTTTCGTATGAAATAAGTACGACTATTATATTTCTAATGAAAATTGAACATCATAGCACTCGAGAAAAATCTGCACACCACTGCTAATTTCCTCCATTCCAAACCAATCTCTCCGATCGTCAAACTCCGCGAGAAATTCCTCAGAAAAGAGGAAAGGAAAAAAAGAAGAAAAAGGAGACAGAAATCTCCCGAAGAAGAATAAAAGGAGTGACGGGAAAACGCGCTGAACGAGACTACAAAAAATTATTATCGGATGATCCCCGTCGCGGCGGCCCAAGGGGTTGGGACAGAGGAGGGAAATAAAGAAAGAGACGCGAGAAGTACAATCGTGAACGGTCGCCTTTGAGTTGAGGCCTGGCTGCACATAGGAATGTAATTAAAATACCGCGCTGCGGCAAGACTATGCCTCTCATCGGCGCGAACAATGGGCCACAATGTTAATGAGGAAAATAATTATATGAGAGTTCATTTTCTTCCTCCAGAAAATCGGATGCGGAGGCTGAAGGAGGAGAGAGGCCCCGCTTGCTTGCTTGCTACCTCTCTCCCTCCCGCCCCCAACCTCACTTCCTGTCGACGGCTAGGAAGAGTATACCAAGTAGAAAGGGGTCCGTAATGCGAGTGCCAAGTGGTCCAGACGACGGTCGTCGTGCATGCACTACTGGCGACGCCTTCGCCCCTTAAACACAAGCGGAACACCGTTACGTCCTCCTCCGTGTTAAGACGTTCGTCCAACATTAAGTGTTTTGTAATTAACGCTGTACGCACGACACTGCCCCGCGCGAAACGTCTCTCTCCTTGCCTTGCTGGTCGCGATTAGGAGCACTCGGTGGCTGCGTGTCAAAGGGAAACAGGGAACTCCATCGAGGATATCGTTTTGCGGAGGTTTCACGGTGGATCGCATAAAATTGTTGAAGAACGGAGAACGGGGACCGCTTATCGATAGGTACCTCTGGACTAATGATCAGTCAGAAATGTTAGTTATACACTTGATACGTTCTGTGAGATCTGTACACAGAAGGCTAGAAGCTTAAGAATAGATTTGATTTTTAATGATATTTATAAGATATTTATTGCACAATATCTAAGTGAAGAATCTGGAACATACATTGAAGCTTATAATAAATTAGCTTTCCAAAAACTAACACTCTTAAGTTTGCCCTTCCATAATTTCCTCCGCTTCACGAAACATAATGCATCAGAAGTTCGAGATATTACGTTCTTATAATGTCCAGGATCTTCAATTCTTGCCCGTTCAGAGAGAGAAAAATGGCCGCAGAGGAGAAGGCTAATGAAATGAAACTACGTGACCGAACATCGGTTGCAACGTCGGCGTTTGCGTGAGCCGAAAGGCTAAGGCAACTGCTCGGCTTCTGGGCCGAGCGGAAACATCGATGTGACACGCGCACGGAGGTCCTCCGCCAGCGCTGCCTCCGCAAACCGGTGTATCCAGGGCAGAGAATCAACGAGTTGCAGAAATAATTCGATCGAGCCGTTGAATAGGGAACGATGACGGGAATTTGAACGTTGGAGGGCAGATTTCGGACAGCCCGTGCAATACACTATCGTTCAAAAGTTTAAGACGATCTTCTACCCTGCACCTACATCAAGCTTCGCGTTGAATCTTTTATAGATCGATTAGAAATTGTCGATGTAAATATAATTATAACGATTCAGTTTAATTGCAGTTTTATGTACTTTTTAATGGCTACTTTCATAAACCAGTACTAAAATTTGCGATATTAAACGGCTGGAAAGTGTGTCAAGCATTATTTGAAACAGTTTAATAGCAACTTTACCGAAACTGAAATTGAAATATCTGCTAAATATTTGTGAACTCACACTTAATTCATAGATGCATGAATCGTTGTGCCAGAACGTTGATACATTAATCGTCGATCGACAACGTGTCGATAAATTTGTTATCGAAGCACGCTATTGCATCTCCATTTTTTAATCCCTCGCGTCCTTTGGCACGCGTTGTAATTCCGAACTTTTGGCCGGCAGTGTACATGCACATACATACATCGGTTTCAATATCGCGGCCGATATATTGGGTTTCGTAATGCTCGAAATTGACTCGGTACATTTTACAGGTGATACCCGGCCCGGCCTACCCCCGATCAATACAAACAGCGTTTTTCAAGCAGTAACTCTATTTCACAGGGGGGTGCCCCGATGACCAGCCGCGGTCGATATCGTTCCGATTAAATCGCTCCGGACGCTGCTCGTTTTCGATGCTCGCTCGACCATTTATAAGTGTTTGCTCATAGGTACACCTGTTTAGCGGAGCAACCTATTGATGAGCGAATTGCGGAACGGGACGAAACGTTTACGCGGGAGCCGATTTGCATAAATGGCGAACAACAACCCAGATGGGTCGGTAATGGGGGTGCACTGGTGTTGAGTTTTTGAGGACCGTGTTTTGTACTACGAAAACAAAATGATGATGTCAGAATTATTTGAGAGAGAGTAGATTAACTCGTGTTATGCATTCAAGAGAATTGAGTTGTGAGCTTAAGATCATGTTATTATTATGCTTCTCGATACCTCTACTAATTATCTTCTTGTAATGACCCGCTGTACCCCCTTCAGCGGTCATTTCAGCATCATGAATTCATAACTTTCCTATTTTTGTTTAACACCTTTTAATTTCTAGCAATTATTATTCCCAGTTTTCAAATTATCTTCCTTATTTTTAAAACACATACACGTTTTCAATTTTCGTAATATTTCAACTTACGAGAATAACAATAATTTAGCAAACCTAAAGACTCCACCTTGGAGAGTCATCGATACCTTGGAGACGATAAATCGTAAGCAGTTAGGAACAGCGACCTGACACCAACCCCCGAGAACAGACCTCTCCGGTTTATGTCGGGAATCCAGTAGGGAACAGGGACGGCGAACAGAGGTTGAAACGCAGACGGATAAAACCAGCGGGGGCAGGTGCAAAAACGTGGAAGAGAATCGTCGAGAACGCGGAACGGGGATAACGAAACGGAGAGTCGGTCGAAACAGAGAAACGGCTAAAGAGGAAGCGACGGTCGTGGAAGAGAGGGTGGAAGCGAGACAGGAACACGGTCGGATATAGGAAGCGACCCCGTGGGGAGGGACGCAATTTGAGCGAGTGGCATCAGTCGGCGAGTTTAATGAGGTTAGCTGCAATTACATGCATTAGTACGACATGACGAGGGCAGCGGACCTCGGTTCTCTGCAAGAGATATTCGATGTACGAGCCCGGCAAAGGGGCGGCCAGAGGGTGGAACGCGAGCAGGAGGACGAGTGGCGAGAGCCGCGACGAGGCAGGGCGCAAAGGAGATACAAAGAGAGGACAGGCTGCCGCAGGAGGCGGGGGTGGATTTGAAGAGGCCAACCTACCGCGGCAGACAGAGACGACCGGCCGGGGGGGGAAGGCCGCGACAGGGGGTGGTTGCAGACAAGAAAAGAGAGAAAAAGAGAAGGAGACACGGAAGAAACGACGCGACGCGGCATAGGCCGGCTAAAATGCGTTAACGCGTTAGCAGGTTCACGCTGGCACACTGTACCCGCTCGCACGGCACAGAGCGGAACGGAGCCGAGCGGAGCGGCGGCGGTTTGCTCGTCTCTCCGCGGCAGGTAACGCGCAAACTCACGCATCGTTGCGTCGCGATCAAACGACAAACACCGTCTGCTTGCCGCTCCACTGCGATAATTCTTTGATCGCTCGAAAAGATACACGCCGTCGACGAGCCGACAACCCTCTCTGCCGGTGGCTCGCCCTCTCAGCGCGAGCGCACGCGCGCCCACACGCTTACGAGGCTCTCGGTAGTGCGCCCCTATCCGCCGGGAAAAACCCGGTGAATCGGATAAGCGAGGCGGCCGCGTAAGTTGATGCTCGCTGTGGAAAAAGCGCGGAGGGGCGGAGGATGATGCGCGCGGAAGGAGAGGGAGAAAAATGACGGACGCGCAGCGCTCATTTAGCCCCTGTTTAAGCGACCCGCTGCTTGCTACGACTGCCGGAAATCGTGCGTCGCCACGCACGCTTCGACAACCTCCAAAGAGCGGTAAACGCCACTTTGTTCAGGAGACGAACGCTTGTTACAGGGAGGTTACCGATTTCGCGATGTTCGGCGGGTGCAATTTACGAGGGGTGCTGCTTCGAGTTGCCAGGAGGGATTAAAGCGTGATGGATTGAGTTAATTAACCTTTCGTTGCGAATTTTAATTTATGAAACTGTAATCGTTTGTCGCAAAAATTTGAATCGATTTTATTCGACATTTGAATCAACATGTTCAGGAATATTTTAAACGAATGACAGTAGAAACGATTATTTATCTAGGTAAATAATTTATAGTTTCTTTTAAACGCAAGAAAATTATTCCATCGTCCAGCAAACGACCTCCCTACCGATAAAGCACTCTAAACCACCAATTACTAAAACAACCACCATTCTCCCGCCATAATACACCACAAACGTAACCGACTACAGGCCCCTCCCTGACGCGCTTCAAACGTAACCAACCAGCCACCCAACGAATCATCAGCCACCCTCATAACACACAGCCTCATCAAAGAACCACGGTCCCCATTCACCGTGAAACAAAGCAAATATCAATATTACTGTACACGATCCTCACCAGCCGAAACAGATATCGATGATAAAGGACTGGCCAGCCATTCGACGAATCACCATATCGGCGCGGAACAAAAACCCGCCATCCCCACGACTGGGGGCGGTTTTGTTCGATATTACCAGGACACAGTGTGTAACGTTCAGAGAGAAAGAGAGAGAGAGAGAGAGAATGAGTGATACAAAGGGGTGAGAGGGGGGTTGCATTTTTGCGCGACTGACCAACGCGAGTTCCGCGGGTATTGTCGGTCGATACGGATTTTCACGAGCGGCAGTGTTCTCCAGAGAGGAGAGAAACGCGCTCGGATACGTTTGATACAATATATAAGCGGTCGGGCAGGGCGGGGAGAACGGGGGTCACAAAGTAGCATTCTATTGACAGAGAGCTCGACGCTCTCCGGTTCGCCGGTGATTATACTTGGTGATCATATCGCTCGTATATTGACAAACAGCACGGCACACGTACATGCGTAAAGAGAGGGAAAGGGAAACAGCGCGGGCGGCGGGGGGGAAGGATCATCCCCATCCCCGGACACAGTGATCCCAGTTACTCCTGTCTTTCTATCTCTGCCCTGTCTCTCTTTCTCTCTCTCTCTCCCTCCCACCCTTCCTCGACCATTCGCCATCCTCGTCGATCATCCCCCACGGGTGTATGCGCCGCTGCAACTTCCCTCTCGCATTCTCCCTCCGCCCCCCTCAGGTGGAGGGAGTGGTGGCCGTTCCCGTGGACGCTTCTCGTGCACCGGTGCACACAGACCGCCCACCGGCGACCCACAATACGCCGCTAATTCCCATAAAGCGCCGGCCGATACGCAAATGGACAAACGTATGGACATACGCACAAGCGCCCCCGGCCTCTCCCGCATTGACCGGCCAAACACCGCACGCCATACACTCCCCCCTCCTCCTCTTCCATCTCCTCCTCCTCCTCCTCCTCCTCCTCCTCTTCCTCCTTCTCCTCCTACACCCCCTTGTTCCACGATTCTAACCCGGCATTCGCAGCTCGGCATATCGCGAGGGCCAGGCTTTCTCTTTCCGTCTCTCTGTCTAGCTGCCTGTTGGCTTCGGTCTCACTCCTGGCCGCCGCCTTTGTGGATTACGCTACCGTGTAATAACGGCACGGTCGCGCGGAAATGCGCCGCGATGTCCGTCGAGGGTCGAAAGAGTCTCTGTCCCTGCTTGAGACGCGCGATGGGATTTGACTGTACTATGGTCTCTGTGTTTGTTCATTGCGTTCATGTGATTGGGAATGAAAGGATACGACATCCTTTTTCTGGTATCATTAGAGGCTTTTTACTGGTCCGCTGGTTGCCAGAACGTTTCCAGTGTCCTTCGGGACATATTATATAGTTACTGAGAAAATGTATAGAGGGGTTTAGGGTTTCTTGTCAGTGTAGTAAAGACGAAAGCAGGACTCACGGTAGATGTTAAATGAAATTTTTAATAGTTAACGGTATCCTAATAAGTTAATTTCCTCGAGATATTCACTAATAAGTGATTGATTGGGTACAGATCTAGAGTTTGCATTCAGCTACAGAGAATTATCCGACACTCTAAAATAATCACGTTCGCTCGAAAATAACAGGTCTAAATGTACCGTCCGTTATATTAGAATGACTCTGAACACTGTGAAACAGTGCTTAAAATATGATATTTCCCACCTACGCCAAATCTCGACAAACCACTCGCCTTCGCTAGTTCGGTTCGTTAAAAACAATAGTGCAACGTAAAAATAGTACCGGCAAGTGACGTTACTACAAAGTAAGAATACCAAAAAGTTTTTAAAACTCTATCCAGTGCGCGTTTCCTTTGATGCTCTCGCGAAAAATGCGACATCGGCACGGTTTGCATCAAAGGATTCAGCTTTAACCGCTGACAGTGTAAGCAGGCCAGATAAGAGGCCCGACAGCGAGCGGAAATTTCACGCTCGCCTGCCACGGTTTCGCGGAGAGTCATCAAATATCCGTGTACGACGAAGGTCGTACGTGTCCGACCAGGTAAGAACGAAGGTCGCGGGACCTGTGAATGAGAACCGATGAATGAACCTGGCTTGCCTGTTCGTGGGCCTTTTCCAGGTACCACGAACGCGTTCTAAACGCCATCAGATAACCATACGCAATTTTCAAATCTCAATTTAATTTTAGTCGCAATGATACAGTGTTGATCGTTAATTTTACGTATGGTGGGTAAACAATGAAATCCGTAAATATTTTGAAAAAGTCGCGATGAACATTGTAGTCATAAATGTGATTATAAATAAACAAAAACAAATTCGCAGTTTAGAACTTTATGAGAATGTTATGTTTCATGGAAATGAACTATTACAGATCGATGCCTGTATAAATTAAAACCTGATAAGCCAAGTTCTAACTTGATTTTAATATTACCGATGATATACAGATCCTTTTCGTTACTATAACTTATAATAAACCATCACCGAGCGTACAATCACAACCAGCCATCCAAATTTCATATACTTACATCAAGAAGTCCCAGAATAATGTAATCATACCGCTTCCATTACCTCCAAATCGTTCAACGCATCAACCCATCATCATCCCAGGTGATCCGTGCACCGTGTTAACCAACAAATTTTGCGTGACCAAAAAAAAAAAAGCTCGAACGTTCATCACTAACTGTGTGCCATCATCGCGTAGCCTCGCGGCATCTCGAGCACCAGCAGCTTAGGAGAGGGTCGCGCGTCACTTGGCGAGCGGCCGGGGCGGTAAATAAAAGAAGAGCGATCGTCGGGAGCGGCCGGTGTGCACCGGGTCCGTACACGCTCGAGCCACTGGGCGTGACAATATGCTCCTGCACAGGTGCACCAGCCGAGGGTATAGGTAGGCGCCTCGGGAAAGAGCAACGGAGAGAGCTCGCCGCCCACGCAATCGGAGGCCCGGCTCCTTCCTCTCGAGCCGAAGACAGACCTACCGCGAAAGAACGAGCGAGAACGGCTCCGGCGAGCGAGGAAGGAAAAGAAGAAGCAAGCGAGGAAGGCAGGCAGGCAGGCAGGCGAGCGAGGAAAAAAAGAAAGGAAGGCTGAGGAGAGACAAGGGAGAAAGAGAGTGGCGCATGCACGCGCGAGGGAGGAGGAAGAAAGAGGTCGAAGGTGTGCCCTCCTCGAGGAACTGTGTGTGCGTTCGAACGAGTACGTGGCCGCACACCTGTGCCAATGCAGCATGGCACAGAGTCGCATAACAGGTGGAAAGGTAAGAGAGAGAGAGAGGAAGAGAGGGGGAGAGAGAAGGAAAGGCAGAGAGGGGAACAGAGGAGAGAGGGAGATCCCCACTCGACCCCGAGTCTGCCAACTCGAACATTACTATACGCCCTCCGGGACCCGAGAGGAGGAGAACGTTCAGACTACCGCCTTCCTCCTACGATCTCTCTTTCTACTCTCTCTCTCTCTCCCTTTTCTCCCTGTCTCTCTTTCTCTTCTTTGCTCGTGCAGCTCGTTCGACTTTGTCTTCGTTTCGTTTCCGCGGTACCCGGCCCCGACCTCTCCTTTTCCTTCGCGGTCGCACTTCCGTTTTAACGTCGGCTAACTCTCGAGGCGGTTGCTGCCGCGCAAACGCCGCCGACAAACGCGTTTTCACTCGATGCCGATGAAATGGCCGGCGAGAAAACGCTCTCCACCCTTGCGAGCGGAGACGCACGCCGTCGGGGATCGGAAAGAGGAGATCCGCCCCGGCGAGGAACGAAGATGCTTCTGGAGAAACGTTTCAGTAGAAGAGGATCCTCGATGTTTCCTGCCTCATCGAGCTTCTTATTTCTACCCTGGTTAAGAAAAGGGAAACTAGTGTTCTGTCTGGGATAAGTGACTTTTAACGTAAGAAAGGAACAATTTTATCTGTGCATCAATTTTTGAGAATCGTGTTATGATCAACACGCTTTCGTACACCTAACTATAGCTGTCACAAACCTTTTATCTCTACGCATCGATTAAACACAGAGTAATGTTAAATTTGCGGAAGTCAAACTGTGCTTTTGTGACCATTTCGCTATGTGGTATACTAAAGGTCACTGAAATCAAAGGTTCTTTCTCTAAAGAACAATTTAGTAGAAGTCAATCTAAATTCTACCAGATATTCATTCCGAAATCTTTAATCCACCTTTCCACAGTCATCATCAATCAGTAACAAAGAAGTTCTAGAATCTCACCCCATCCTTTCATCATGGAACTCTGTCCGTAACACGTAATAGAAAATCTGTCGGACCAATTGTCACTGCCTATCAACCGAAACCAGACACGCTCTCGGCTACCGGACGACCATCATCCCATGGCGTTAGGACGCACGCGAGACGAACCATCGACCAACCAGGTATTCCGGACCCACCAGCGTGAGCGTGTTTGCTTAAACGTGTTCGCAGAATCTCGCCTCGGGGCGAATTTAGTGGGACAAGCGGGGCTAGAGAAAGATCGTGTTCATGTGTGTGTGCGTGTGTGCGCGCGCGAGCGCGTAGCACATAAATGACTGGCATAATAACGGTAATACGTCGGGCATTATCTGCACGCGCTCACATTTTTGTGGGCAGACAGGTTTCTCGGCGATTCCCGCGAGCTGCGGTCTCTCGCTTCCACGAGATGACCCACGGTTTTTCAGGTCGCAAGAGGCATCCAGTCATCGCGATGCCGCCGATAACATCGTGCTCGGGACGTCGCCTAGAGAATCGGGTAGGTACTTATCGTCTACGCGTTTCGTCTGTTTCGAAAAACCACTGAGCAGTGAAGCGTAACGTCACAAAGAGGTTACAAGTGATAGCTTACAGCTAAGGTATTCTTTTCCTTCGGAAGTGTCCAAAGGGACTCATTAGGAACCGATTTCAGCGTAAACTATGTAGTACCAAGGAGCCCACTCAAAATTTTATGTACATCTCAACCTTTCAAGAAGTTTCGGTGAGAGAACCGTGATCCTCGATGGCCGCTGGCCGACTGACGCTTTTGCTCGGATTTCGCCGCCTTATATGCTACGAGAGCCCGCCAAAAACGTTGTTACAGTTTTATGGTTCGATAGAAAATGGTTTGCTTAGTTCGTTTTAGCGAGATTACACATTTGTCAGCTCTGATTAGCAAAAAGAAACGTGGCCAAAAGTTAATCTGTTCTTTCCTTAACTAATTATCTTGAGTAGAGACAGCATTTCTGAATGGTGAACTCGTTTTGCGTTAACGATTGCTCAAAATTATTTTTCTGTGCGATTTTCGATGATGAAAATCACTCGATTTTTAAGATGGTACATGAAATGACAAGCAAATGAAATTACAGAGCTGAATAACGATCAATTGCTTATCGGTACACCGGATTTAATTATGGCATGGTTCTGCTCTGAAATCTGTTAGAAAATTGGAACTCATAATTCATAATAGGCAACCGAATTGTTTTCGTTTCTTTTTTCAGTCATCATCAGCGACTCAATTTTGCACCTACAGTTTTGCAACGGTTTGTATAACCGTCGATCGCTATGCCACTGCTCACGACTCGGCATTAAAGACACCTGGCCGATCTTTATCATTCGCGATCCTCCCCTCTGTGATGCGTGAGACTAACGATCACGTTTAGAGAAACAGTAAATAGAGATAATTAACTTTAATTGTGTACACGATTGCTCTGAGATTTAATCGAAGCGGTTTTAATGGAATGAGATGTTTGTTTAGCCTAGTAGAGTTCTTGAATAAAGTCAGTGACATTTTTCATTGCTGGCAAATTGAATTAGACAAATAAGCAGTACGTTTGAAATTAATATTGGTATATTCTGTTACTAATTGTACTAGAATTTTACGTGTTTGTTGAGCCTCTTTAATTCCTTCAGTAAACTTTCCCTCCTTTTATCTTTCTGAAACCTTTAATTTGCTATTTAAAACAAATTCTTATGTTTTTTGAATATTCACAAATATTCACGTATGCCTACGTTTATCTAGTTGCTGCAATGTACATTACATCAAACTATGAAATGTCGCAGAAAACGACTGGATTAAATTTTCATATTTTCAGATGCTTCAACAAACTGAGTTCATCCGTTAGACAAACGTGACACGTGTTATCACAATATTATTAAACGTATCAATAATTTCCTCGCCATCCTCCTCGATCATCTACCTATCGTCGCGTTAGAATTATTTTCAAATACCACAGCTTTCGGGCCCGCCGTAAATCCTACGAAAATCGACGCATTTTTCACCAGCGATTACCGCTATAATTTATCAGCGTTGTCTCTTTTCCAAACTTAACTCGAACCTAACCCGGCCCACCTGAACGAGCCACGCGTCTTCTTCAACTTCCTTCCGCAGCACCGTCCCGGAGTTTACGCTACCTGAAGTCACCCTACGTACATACATACAACGATAAGTACGTAGAATCGCTAAACGAGACGTTCGTTTACATTAGAGGCGAGATTGATCAGCAGAAGATTAACAGAACCGCGCGGCACTGAAATAAATGTCACGGTGTAACGAGCGAGCTTGATCACGGGACGGCTTAATAGTACGAGACAAATTATCGGCTATTGATAGCCCCTTTTCGATCTCGGCAAATTCGAGTCCGCCAATATATAAATTTAGAGCCCCGTCCTGTCCCTCCCCCTGCGACCCGGCCGCGCGACGGATCGATAAATCTCGCGTAATACGCGATTATCGTTAGCTCGTCACGTCGCGGTGCACGTTTCAGTGTTGTATCGGTGATATTAGCTTGCCAACCACGGTGTCTCGGACAATCAATTTCTCTGCTGGCCTCGATTAGCCGAAAATAATCCTGCTGCCAGATCGCGGCCGCACACGCGAGTAGGGATCTATGGCTCGAGAATCGATTATGTTCGAGGGGATCCTATCTGTGCACGGGGACGTTCCGTGGCGTTACGCTTGTAACGCCGATCGAGGCTAACCTTAGGCTTTTGAGGTTCCCGTGATAAACAATTGTTGAGATCGACGTGGCTCGACAGCTCCAACAGGGTAAATCGTATCGTTTGGAAGGATGAAGCGCGGCGTGATGGCGAGAATAATGGGAAACGAGGATGGTAATAGGCTACCTACGGTACCGGAAATGAATGGACCGGGAACGGTTATTTCTGTATGCTTTCGAAACTAACGAGGGAGCCGTACGAGATGCTGTGTTTATCAGTTTCAAAGAAGTCTCGCGGTTAATTAGAGAGTTTAAAGTTCGGTTAATTTATGGTACCGTTTGGGAACAGCGACTAAACGGTGTTTAATTAGGGTTTAAGGACTTCATGCTTCGTAATTTTTAAAATATATGTAACATAGATCGGAAGTAGGTACATTATAGCAGAATACAGTTCAAAGTAACAAGCTGCCATTAGGTTTATTTGAAAACACTACAATAGATCCTCGCAGAATCGACTAAAACTGCAAACTCCAAGATTAACCAACAAAAAAACGGAAACCTAACAAAACTAATTATCCATAACCCAAACTTTCAACAGACTCGATTCGAACCCCCCGAGCCCTAGACCCAATCGATCGCTGGCTGCTCCCCATCAAACACAATCCAAGTAAACGTAAAAAGATCCCTTACCTTCGATTGATCTTGCTGTTGCAGCAATTGTTCCCTGAGCAGCTGCAGCTGCAGGATCATCTCGGACAGCCTGCGCTCCTTCTCCGCGAAGCTCTCCGCGCAGAGGACCCTGTGCAGTGCCGAGGCGCCGTCCTGCTGTACCTGGCCGTCCGTGTTCTGCATCCTGCCAGAGGCCGGCGGCGAGGGTGGCACGCTGTTCGCCACGCTGGCGACGCCTCCGCTGCAACGTACACCATCAAGACCACGGTCAATTACGCTCCTCGTACGTGTACACGCGAGCGGCGCTCTTGTTTCAGCTCTCCCCGCCTCCGTTGCAACGACGCACGACGACCGGAGAAGCGCGCGTACTGCACGCGTCCGAAGAGCAAGACAGAGATACGGAAAGTAGGAAGGGGAAGGGTGAAAGAGAGAGAGAGAGAGGGGAAGCCTGGCAGGTAGGCAAGCAGGCAGGCAGGCAGGTAGGTAGGTAGGCAGATATCAGCCACCATACGCAGCACAGGGGCTATTCGCGTGCGAGCAAGAGTTTCCAGTGGCTCTGCTGGCCTCCGGAATGGGATAGTGGTCCGCGTACACAGGGCCGGGAGCCAGGTGAATAATAGATAGGGTCGCGGCCGCGCAATCACGGTAGCCCGAGTGTTTGCCCCCGTGATGGGGTGCTCTAGCTCTCCTCGTTCCCTCCCCCTCCCCCTTTTTCCCCCCTTCTCGCTCGCTTTCCCGTTTCCTCTACCTGTGTGCTCGAGCATACGGTCCCTCTCTCGCTCTCCCTCTTTATCTCGTTTGCCAGCACTGGTTCTCCCCCGTTCCAACGCTTTCTTCCCCCTAAAGTGCCCTCCTGGTCTACGCCCGCAGCTCTCGCTCCTCGTGTCTCTTTTATGCCGAGGAAAATGGACCACGAATAAGTGATACGGACGCATTGTGCCCCATGCAGAGGCACGGCGATGGACTGCATAGTGGAGGAAGGGGTCGGTGAAGGACATCGAGGATATGGACTCGAGGATTGAAAGAGCCGCGGCTCGCGAAATCTGGGGCAATATATATGGTATGCCTGGTGGATGTTGAGAGGCGTATGGCTTTCTTACGGGGTCAAAGGTTAAGGGGACGGTCGAACTTTTAAAGACCGCGGTTAAAAGACGGGCTGCTGGTTTGGTTTGAAGCAAAAATGGCGTGCTCTTTCCTAGGGAAACCGGCGAAAAGTCATGTGAAAACGTTGTCAAGCAATGGGAACTTTAACTGTGGTACAGCAGTTGGACCCGATTGATCAAAAGACGGAGGTTAGTATGGATATATACAGCGACGTGCAAATATTTTTTGTCACCACAGTGAATATTATGTTTATTTATTAGCGAGTATTAATATTAGCATTAGTAGTCAATAATCTTGCAGCACGGGATCGTTATTTATCGAGGAAACGTGTTCTATCCTTGCTGGTCCGATGAAAGACTCTTGCTGAGAGTGGTTTCCTTTCGTGCCCGATAATAAACGCACGATGGGAGGCCACAAGACTCTATTCGCGCCTGTTGACCTCGGGTATCAGCCTTCAAAAGGCTCGTTCTGTCGCTATTATCATCCCCTCCCCCGTTGGCGAACGCACACGCTCGTAGGACTTAGCCTTTCCGGCTGGCCGAAAATAGACCGTGTCAACCGTGCTGCTTCTTTTATCACGCCAATTTCACGACAAGCGGCTATTTTCAGCGAACGCGTGGTTAAAAATAAGGTCACCAACGGGACTGAATGAACGATAAGAAGAGAATGGGCTAATTTCGTCGATGGAATCCCCTTCTCCGCTCACGTCGTTCATCTGGGAACCGGTGGCAGAATCGCGAGGAGTTTACGTAGGTGTAATATTTGAGAACCTGCAGAATGTCACTAAAATATATGTAGGTCATTTATAATACGTCGAAGACGATAAGTTAAAGTATAACAAAGCAAAGTTCAAAGTTTGTTTGTAAATCGATAGGGTGCCTTTTTGAATGAAATTCAAATTCTATTCATAGATTTAGTTATCAGAGTAGCTTCTATTATTTCCTTCGATTTTATCAGTTCGAAGATATCGAATCAATTTTCAGAGGTATCATTATTGTACACGTTCCCTTATCGTGGACTAGAAAATCCCTAGAGCAATTATGACAATTGTTTCGTAAAGGATTGTTTGTACCGCAACGAGTTCGCGAAATAAAAGTAGATTACGTGCAAACGATGACTATTCACGACTATCTTTCTTTCTCTTTTTTTCCCATTTGTTTTTTTTTTTTCGTTACATTTTATCGTACGACACGCTAACGTAATTTCGGGCTAAACACACGGTCATTATGAAATTGACGATACTTTTATCTGCGGCGTGTACCCTCGGTTTATATCATTAAACGCCTGCACACGCGTGACACGCATGGTGGAAGTTGGCAAGCAGATATTAGTATCAAAAGTGGAGCGTGTGTAATAATAATGTACGCGTTTTTAAATGCGACGCGCTCGTTTTAATAATTCCACGTGCGCCTCTCTATTTGCGGAGATGGCGTAGCTCAGGAAGATTAGTTTCAGAGCTCCGTTTGGACTTGAGTAGCTCTCCTTTTCGAACAGAGATTTTTAATGGCAGTATAAAAAAAAGAAGGAATTGACTTCACCCTCTACAACCACGGTTTCGTTCGTGCACGACGGAAGAATTGAAGTTGATTTTAACTCTAGCAAGGGTTCGTTGAGATAGGGGTAGGTAGCATCATATTTTGAATACACCTTGAAATAAAAAGTTTAAAATGCGATATCCAATTGAAATTAAGTTATTTTAGCAGGAATTCTAAGAATAATAACAGGATGGGAGAAAATACCCCTTGATGTAACACCATCCCCTTGGTCCAGCAAGGGTTAATCCGAAATCTGAAAATGAATCGCTATCGCAAATAATTTGGCCGATGTGCTAAGTAAATTGAAAAGAATTTTAAAAATATCAAAGAGGCTTAAGAATTGTAGACAAATTCGCGATAATTTTATTATAGAACTTTTAATGCGATTAGGAAAGGTTAGATCGCAAAGGAAGTTAGTCAATTTTATTGCCAGCTGACGATCTACTTCTTTTCACAGTTTAACGATTCGCGGTATAACAGCTGCGATCTGTTTCGCGCGGAGAATAATGCCGGTGTTGTTTGACTTAGGTTTGAAAGGCCATTCGAGTGTTTAAACGAAGAATGATTACAAAATAACCGCGCCACTGTTATCGAACAAACGAACCTCGATTTTACGCTTCTCTTTCATAACATTGGATTCGATCGATCCAAAGCTTCGTCTAAGTATAATTAAAGCAATATTCCATCGAACACTTCCATCGGGGTCAAATCGACTTCGACTATCAATTGCTCGATAAATATTTTATCCCATCGGGTTCGAGACTTAATCAAGAATTTCTAATAAGTACATCGTTTGTATCAAGGATACACCACTGAAGAAACAATTTTTACATGCAACACGACCGTACATTGCAACATAAGCACAATTAATCGAGAATACGTCAACGTTTCAGCGACGATAAGACGCCCTGTGCATTAAATTGACAGAGAATACACCAATTTCTCGGCAGTGAGATGACAGTACACATGAATAAGACACCCTCTACATCAAACGCGACGATTTTTCACTTTCAATAAGACACCTTCTTCTTGCGCATGAAACACGATTAATCGAAAAGTGTGCCAATTTTCCACCCACACCAATGCGTCAAAACGTTCGCCGAACGTTAACATTTTAATGGCCGCACGTCTACGCGGTTAAATTTCGCCAGGGGCCGGCAATAATAATATAACACGACAGTCCCTTCGCACACCCCTTTTTATCACTGATATTTTATTCCTCCGGCTAATATGAACTTAAATGTCGCCAAAAAAAAAACATTTGCAAGAGTGTGTTACCAGTCAACAACCCTCGGCAGCAGTATCACACACATGTATGAGCGACCATTAACACTAGGTTTACGAGATGGGTTTCACAGACTTCATAAGCAAAATTTACAAAAACAATTACTATTGTATTATTTCTAGTAATTTTCGCCAATTTTTATTGATGGAACGATACGAACATACCCAAATTTATTTCTCTCTCAGTTCTGAAATTTCAAGTTTTGTTGGGTGTATACCTATTTCTTAATATATGTATATTAGAAATAAATGTACAAGAAACGTCCATAAATCCAGTGTTAAATTGTTAAGGAACGTGCAATTTGCTCGAGATCTCTATCCCCGCGTGTAACAGGCGTCTCTATCCCCATTTTTTAAATATATGTGTATTAGAAATAAATGTACAAGAAACGTCCGTAAATCCAGTGTTAAATTGTTAAGGAACGTGCAATTTGCTCGAGATCTCTATCCCCGCGTGTAACAGGCGTCTCTATCCCCATTTTTTTCAGCGGGGGGCGACGCGGGGCCGGGGTCCAGAATTGAACGCATTCCAAAAAGCGGGTGAACGTCACGTAAGTGCGTGTTGTCGCACAGTTGGCTGAATTTTGGACGAATTTTGGCCCCGATATCGTGTGGGCAGCGAACTGGCACGGTCCCGTCCGCTGGTCAGACGCTTGCCAAGTTCACCGGTTCGCTTTCAATGATTGCACGCCGCCTCGGGGATCCGCGTTCGAGCCACGCGCGTCGCCCGCTCGCTCTTCGGACGCGCTCCCGATGTTACCAGTCCCGCGAAGATCCCGCGCGACAGTTTTGTTTCAATCGTCGGAGGAATGTTTCACGGATACCACGCTGTTGATGGTTCGTGGTAACGGAAATGGAGGCGAGAGAATTATAGGAAGATGCGCGGACGAATCACTCGCGGCATGCTTGGCAGATGACTCTCGAGTGCGGGTTGGAAAGGTCGTGTACACTACGAATTTATTCTCGTCCTTTGCGATTGTAATTGCACCACCAGCGTTTTTTGCTTTCATTTATAATTTTGAACCTCTAAATCGTGCTTCTTCTAACTCTGACGCGACAAAAGTTATTTGCACACCGCTGTACTTATCGTTCGTTAACCGGGATAATTTATATTAAGTTATCCTATAATAGATTATATAACACAAGAGAATTGTCATTTGCTCAATTAATCTGTTTGATCGCAATAGATCTGATCAATACTGCATAGATTTAATTATACTAATTGTATTATAAATTGACTATATCCTTCAAAATAATCACCATTTAATACTACAATAGTACATGCAAAAAATTAAATTTGTTAGATCGCGATAAATTTAATTATTATTTTATAAATATTCTTTTATCGATCACATTTGTACGTGCTTGCCTCTAAATATTGGCTGGGTCTTTTCAACGCACCACGTAAACAGGGTTCATCCCCGTTTCCTGCTCGTTCAGCGCAGACACAACGACTTTCCTAAGGAAACGCTCCATGAGATCAGCCGGCAACGATCGCGGCGAACGGCAATCCATAATTAGCCACGTGCGGATAATCTTTACTCTGTATTCTCGACTTTGTACATTGTGCGAGGGATATCCAGTGGGAACGGAAAAACCTCCGGCGTCCCCGCCGCGCCGATACAAAGAATCAATTCATTCACGGGGCCCGATTACATGGGGCAATTATTATTACGTGACCGTGCGATACCGTTCAATATAGACTAATCGCGCGCCATGATAACTTACACACGCGTCATTATCGTGTCGGCGATAAATTTCACTCGTTTCACTTTTTTTTTCCCTTCCCTCCTCTTTTTGTGGGTCGCTCGTAATATGCCGGTTAATATCATAGACCAGGGCTATTCGAATGCTTCTGAAAGCAGCGTGATTACAATAAATTGTTCTAACATTTGGAGCTCTACCTAGCAATAAAATACTAGACCGTTAAATATAGGAGAAGTTTAAAAAATAAATTCTTTTTACAATGTTCTTCGAAAATTCTACGGCTTATATTTCAACAGAATTCTGTTTATACGAACTGGTCAGGGAACGAACAATTCGCATATAATATTAGAATTCCTTAGAATATTAGAATTCAACTAGAATTCAGTTAAACCAGTGCCAATTAAAATTTCTTTCGTATACGTAGACTTCACACGAATTCTCCACATCTCCATTTTAGAATTCTTACGAGATAACCTCATATTTCTTGAACCATGAAATATTTCGAGCAACAATAATATAAATGCCTCTCGATTCATCGTTTATCCAGAAAGTTCCGTTAAAAATCCACGAGCAGCCTCTTCGCACTGTCTCCCTATGGAACATTTTTAGCTCGCTGCGAACGGGAATGAATACGAGCCGCAGGGTCCAGGATAAAACGTCGACTCGTCCGATTTCTTATCGTCCTCTCCACGGACGCGTTTCTTTGTCCCCGAGCCGAGAAGTCGGATATTTTCAGGCCCTCATCTCTCTCTCTTTCTCTCTTTCTCTCTCTGTAGACCCCTTGTTTTTTTGCCCCGGTCCTCGCTCCCGTCCTCCAACGACTTCCTTTACGCTCGCTCCTCTTTGTATTTCACGGATGGATCTCCGTTCGGTAACGAAGACTCGGTTTACGACTGGAATCTGTGGATCTTGTCGTCCCGACGAACAATGGACGCTTTTGTGGGCCACTCGCGGGGCCAAATTTAAGCGGTTCGCGTCGCTATTCACCGCGGCCGATACAAGGGCGGGGAGGAGAAGGTGGTGCGCTGTAATTCTTGACATCGGTACCGTAACCGCTGCCGCTTCCCTCGAAAAACGATCGCGATACGAACAAAAATACGTTAATTCAAGTCGAACGGAAATTATAGAAACAATGTTTAAACCCCTTTGTAACCCCTTTACGATTTGCGGGTGAGGGCCGAAGGTAGGGGGTCGTGGACAGAACTTTCGGGGAAAAACAAATTTTGCGGCTTAAACGGTTGGTAACTAGCACTGCTTCGAATGCGAATAGCTTCTGATACCTCTGAACTAAAGTTAATTTGCGATGAAATCGATTTTATACGATAAACAGATAAATTTAATTTTAAACTGATTACGCTCGTTTATATATGCAAGTGTAATTTTTTCTGACGTTTAAAAAAAACTTAATACGCGTCTCGGTGCAAGAAATTTCTCTTTTCCATAATTTTACAATTTAACCAGTTTCCTCGTTATACAAAGTAGCAGGAACAGATTTTTTGTTCGTTTCGGTTACAGTTTACCGGTTATGCAAATCGCGAACACATCGAACAGCCGTGATCGGTTTGAATCAGAACAGATTAAAGGTTGGACGATTGCAACATTGTAACGAGTCCACAAACAGTCATGGACGCCAGCTGGAATCGCACAATATCGGCTAATTAAAAGGAGACACGTTGCGTAACACCAGCGACGTATACGTGACACCGTCAGATCTTGCGCGGTGAATCTGGGAAACGGGAAGGAACGCTCGCCAATGGAGCCGGCCCCATTTCCTCTCGGCCGACTGGCCGCTTCCTGGCGCCGTTTAATTAATGCCGCCCGCTATCGCGGCCGAATCGGGGAAAGGAAAACTGTAAACAGTCGATACGCGACAGCTGCTGTTGCTCCATTTTCCAACGAAAGGAGACCGGTTACTCGGGGGCACCTTGAGTCCGCCATTTTGTAAAATGGCGTTCCAATGAAAGGAAAGGAACGTTTCTGGTAATTTACGGAATATTACGCGAAGAAGCAGAATCGATGAAATTGAAACTACGAACAGACTCTTTGAACCCTACCAACTCTACCCGTCTACTAGCTAACGAAACTGATAATCAAATGACCTGGTTCGCAAAAAAAAAAAACACCTAGCGCGAAGAAACCCAAGAAACAGAGTTGCTACTGAAACAATCGCTCGAACGCCACCCCGCGACATTTTCACCCCACTTCCCCAACGCAAAGATCACCCCAAACACTAACCAGTGCGCGTTGTGCCCCGACGGCGTGGACGAGGGGGGCGGCGGGCTGTTCCGCCTGTTGTTGCTGGTGTCGTCCTGCAGCGACAGGGACTCGCTGTTCATCTTGCAGGTTAACCTCTTCAGCACGTCGTCCATCGATCTTTTGCTCCCGGCCGTGGTCGCGTTTCCGGCGTTGTTGTTGTTGTTTTGCGTCACGGTGTTATTGTTGTTGTGATGGGGATGGTTCGGGTAGTACGGGTCGACGGTTAGCGGTGTGGGCGGCGAGCCGCACTCCGAGGAGCTCGCGGGTTCCACGACACCGCCCGACGACGAGGATGTGTTCGTGTGGTGATGGTGATGATGATGATGGTGATGGTGATGGTGGTGGGGGTAGTGGTAGGGGGTCAGCGTGTCCTGGCCGGGCAGCACGACCCTCTGTCGCTTGCCGGTCCGCAGGGAGTTCGACGAGGGCGACGGCGAGTCCCTGAGATCCGGCTCGCTGGTGGTCGCCGGCGACGAGCACCCGGACGACTCGCAGTCACCTCCCCTCTGGTGAGGGTAACACTCCTCGATGTCGACGGGTGTGGTGGGACCCTCTTCGCCGACGGCTACCTCGCCACCGGGACCGCCGGTCACCGACGAGGTCGTGTCCTCCTCCTCCTCGTTGGCGCCTGCCACTGTACCCGTGCCGCCCCCGCCCTCCGATAGCTTCGTTGGTGGTGACTTCCTCTTTGAGGACATCCTCAATCTGAAACGGGAAACGGAGAGGAGACCGGTTAGTTAAGCCTGGTAAACTGGTCGTGCGATCGTGTCCCGTTTTAACCCTTCGAGCGCCGAATAGGGCAGATGCGGACGAGCGATTTTTTCGCTCGTGATCGTACGAAGGTCTTTCCTTGCTTTTCTAATCGAGCCTCAACGATTGCGATCACCGGAAACGGAGCGCGCACGCTGGCAATTGTGTTGCCGTAAATGGAAAAAGATGGAAAGAATTGACGAGCGTTTGTACGCGTCCAGAGCACTCAAAGGGTTAAATTTAGCTTTGGCTCCGGAGTTCGAATCTTCGTGTTGTTTCTTAATGTTTCTATATGCGATGTTTTCAATTGGCGTATCATTCTCTTTGCTTATTTATCCTTAGTGCAACCTGATGTAACTTCTTTTCTCCGATTATTACCATCACTAGCTAACGCTAAAAGCATTAAAACTCTGATAATTCGAAAAACTGAATCCTCGTTTAAATTCAATCGACTATCAGCTCAGGTCCTAGCATTTATCGCGACTACGGTATTATTTAAATTCACGAGCGTTCACGAGGCATGAACACTGTCGCATAGACTTGGTATCGAAGATAGGCGATACGTAACTCTCTTTTTGCGCTTCTTTTTATCACCCGTCGCGGTGAGTACTTTGTTTCTTTGCGCTACACAACGTTACGCAACAAAGTTGCAAACGTATCGCGCGACGTCCGAAATTATCTCCGCCGTCTGCTGGACGCATGCATGAACCTCGTTACGATTCATAGCGTAACGCTTAGCACGTGTCACGGTTAATGCTACTATGCCGCCGATAAGCGATCGCGAGGCTATTCTTCGTTAGCGATTCAATCCGCGTGGGGAACGATACTGTGCGTGCAATATTATTGCAAGCAGTCGGAGAATTCTTTTCATCGATACACATATGCATGGATTGTTGTAGAACATATTTTCGTTGTCGTCATACGGAATACTTATTACCTACAATTGTGTCAATGGTCTCACCCTCCCACCATCCATCTATTGTAGACGATGCAGAAACAGACACTTATCTGAATTTACTGAAACGAGTAATGTTTAATATCTCCTAGCATCACAGCCTCAACTTTATCCTCATTTTTTCTAAATTTACTTCAGCGTTCCACGACATTTATAGCCATTAAAATGATAATACGCAGTATTGACATAAGCATGTACATAGCTACATCATCCTATGCTAATAATTTTCTTCTCCCACCCGTTCGACATTCACTTTCACACCTCGTCGACTAATTTGCTACCGTACAATAAAATTGCTTTATTCTTATAGTACATCATCAACTTCAGAACCAAGAATTACGTGCGTCCCCACCAAGAAACAATTATCCCTGACCTCTCACATCTACACCCCCGGTAACCAATATTCCCACTTCATCCCCTGGACTCGATTCAAAGACCAACCTTCGTCCAGGCACCTACAGCGTCTCCAGGTCGCCTCCTTGCACGTCCAATACGTCGTCTGAACCTCCATCTGCCGTTAATTCAGCTGACGGACTGGACACCGACCAATTTCCGCCTCTAAATTACCAAATCTAAATCTAAATCTCGCGCGATCGACCTCTCGTCGTGTCGCGTCCGCCGTAGTCTTGGTCGTGCGAGCTTTACACGGCGCTTCGACCGGATTACATAATCGAACATACGAGGCGCAATAATCGAGCGCGATTATTATTGAGCGGGAATTATTGTTGTGCGAGCGCGTGTCGTAACACACGCTCTCTGTCCATCAATCGCAGCGGCTGTGCCGGGTAAGGGGGACGACGATTATCTTCGACTTCTGGCTGAGGAGGTTGCAAGGTCACCACCCCATGACTATGCTTGACTATGTCCGCCTCCAAAAATCAGGGGACGAGCCGATATTCTCGAGATCGCCACTGCTTTATCGAGACCCATCGCATTGTTCGAACGAACCGATCGTTTATTGGACGGTGAATTAATTCGAAGTCGAACATGGAGGCTCGAAGCTGAGACGCGAGACTCTTGAGGGAGATTCGATCGATTTAGTGATCGGGGAATGCTTCGAATGGGATGCTGTTCTGCGCGTTCTGTGACAGGAAATGGGATACGGTTTAATTGTTCCGGAAGACGTGTTTGGCGTGTAATGGGTATTTTAATACGTGGAAGATTTAATACTTTGTGTTACATTTAGCTGTAATTCATGTCACCTTGTTATTTGTTCATTGTTATATTGTTATATAGTTTATAATTTATAGTTTATAAGATATTATATATATATATATTTGTATACATTTTTGTTTTATGCTTATGTCTCCATATTTTTACTTGTATACAAGGGGATTCATACCCCTAAATAAATAAATAAATAAATAAATAAATAAATAAATAAATAAATAAATAAATAAATAAATAAATAAAAGATTGCTTCAGGCTATCAGATTCCTCAATGATTTAGCAAATGCATTTTACAGCAAGAAGTAGTCGAAGGAGGGATCGAAAGACAAGCGAAAAGAAAACAGTGTGAAAGGTGTAACTTAGTCATTAGCTCGTCGAAAGCAAACGGCCGTGCCGAAGAATTCACGTGTTTCATTACTGCGGCTAAAATAATACGAGGCTAGGAATGATCGAAATTAGAATTGAATGGCAGGAGAATTGAGTTATTTGGTGGGAGCACAGGAGCAACCGGAAAGAGTGTTTTTTATTTTTCAGTTTCTATTGTCCGTCCCAGTGTTATTCCTCCATTATTAATCTTGTATTCTATACCAGGCAGTAACACGCGCATATATCTTCTTTTTTTTTCTCCCGGAAGACGCGATATTTTGTTGGATCAGTTGTATAAATAACTAAATGTTCACGTAAACTAGTTTAATCTGCGGACGGATCAGCTTTTAATTTCATAATTATGATGGAAACAGACAATGATCGTGAGGCAACACGCGTATTATACGATCGCCCTGTTCGAAGAAGTGAAACACCACATTTTAATTCAAGCATAATCGGCCACATAACGCACAGAATTGTATCCGAGAGTAGGCCAGTTTCACAGATAAAATAACAGACGAAACGAGTTACGCTACCGAGTTATGAATCGCGCTGTTGTTTCTGTCTTTCGTGCAGGAAAATAATATACAATTATCTGATTCTAGGAAGCAGTCACGGTCCAGTACCGTGAGCCTGTTTAATCCGAAGAACCGAGTGATTCCCGAGATCAGATCGGTTTCACGGATTGAAAAATTACAAATTGGAAAATCGTACAATTCGATCTGGTGTTATTGTTGCACCGTACGAGGAAATAATTGTAGATTTCCTGCCCAGAATAAGAAACAACATACGAATACTTAAGAATGTATAATCTAATATTATAATCTCTAATAACAATAATAATAATAATAATCTAATAATATGTAAAATTGGAAACTATCGTTTCCAAATTTTGGTGAAACGAAAATCTTCTCGAAATGACAAACTAAAATATAGAAAAAAATAAATTTCTCATTGCACTATATTATGCTACACTAATCATCCTGCAGCTTGTTCAGTAAATCACGAACAATTGAGATCAACAATTTTTCCTTCTTCTTCTATAAAAAAAGTAAAAACACGTCACGACCCAAACCCTGAAATTTCCCGAGAAAGGAAATCTAACAGAAGGTCTACGATTTCAATTTTCAGAAAGAACAGAATGGAGAAAGAACTTCCTCGTTTCAAACTATCCACGCACATCTCCAATCCTCCTGTCTCGTTTCCAATAATAATATAAATGGTCCAACGATCTTTGCATTAGTGTTGCGCTGCTGCACGCTCCATTCCGCTTTCTCGCTTGGCGTGCACGCGCGATCGTCTCCCTTTTTTTCGCGAGACACAAGCGTGCTGCGCGTGCACGGATGCACGCACGAGTCCCGTTCACGATTGAAAGCGAAGAACACGTGCTTCGTCGCGAGCATGTGGTGCGCTCGTAACGCGACCGAAAAAGTCGGGACCAGATAAAGCAGCCGCGTTTTGCCGATGAATCGGCCGTGCAACGAGAGAATTGCAGCCGAAGAGAATCCGCTCCGATATAGTCTGAGTGAAATCAGTTGGAGGCTCGAGGTCGCTTCCCCCACCACCACGCGTAAGCACGGATAATAGATTGATGGTGCTTTAAATGTGCTCTAAATGTGTTACACTGTGTACTTTACTGTACGAAACATTACAATTAATTGATCATTGATCATTTTAGCTGTTGCGTGAATTAATTTTTTTTTTCTTTATCTTCTACGGCTAACAAGTTAATTTCTAATTAGTGAGATGACTTATCCTTAGATACTTAAGGATTGTATCTTTTTCGGAAGAAAGAAAATGTAAATATTTTTAACAAGCTTGTTAAGCAAAAGGGTTACAAATAAAATCTTATTTGTATGGAAAAGGAGGGCACAATGTATATCTAGAATAAAAATTACACGAAATTTCTTGAATTTTCACGATCAAAGGTTAACGCAATTTGTGTTTGGTTAAGAATACCTACTCTTGGTGCGATCAGAAACTACATATTTTCATCTTCACGATAGACGGATCCTTTTGTAAAAGTTCCGAGTCATCGACGTCACAACGCGTCCCTATATCTCGTCCGCGACTTCAGACGTAGTACTACGTATTTGGCTACGTATCTTATCTGAGGAGGCAAAGGCTAACACGAAGGACATCCGAAGCTACATTCGAACGTGCTCGCTTACGTAATCGATTCTTCAGTTCGAAAAATCCGGCTCTCTCAGCCACAGTGTACTACCGTGCCGAACGAAAACGGCCGATGGCCCCATACCGAGGAGCGACAACGAGCACTCGAACGTGAAGTGGCTAAAAATGGCTAATCTGCGTAAAAATAGCTTTCATTTGTGTCGAACGACTTGTCGAAGTATACGAACAGAAAAATAATTCGGCAGTATTATTGTTAACAGCGATTATCGTGCGTCCAAGATCAACGAGGACGCGTTATGGACTTTCGACCACGGTCCCATCATCTTAAACTTGTCACGTCCGCTGAAGTTAAGATCAGGGCTGTTAGAACTACATTTTGGATCTATATTTTAAGACTACAGAAATGTTTATCTATTCTATGTTGCATCGTCTTGTTATGCTGTTGATTGAACTTTGAACATGCTTACAATATTTAGTTGCTAAATTTTCGGAAATAAAAGTTTCGAAAAATTGGATTTCGTATTCCCGAAGACGACATAAAACTGAAGGTGGCGCAAAGAGTAGGTGGTATTCTTTCAATTGAAAAAGGGAATTGTGTTTTTTAGTACTTTAACTGAAAAGAAAAACCGAGCAAGTTAGACAGGCTCGCGTAAAGCTAAACGTTTGAATTCGCGAAACACCTCAAAGTCCTGCAGCGTTGCGTCAAAGGAAAATGAAAATTTTATTGCCTAAAAAGTGCTGGTAGGCTGATCAATATTTTAGAAGATTCAGAATGCTGCACGAGCGAATGCACGGTGAAATTGTCGCTACCTGATTCTAATATTCTGAAGTGGTACTTTTAATGCTTCTGTTAGTAATGTACTGTATAAATAAATATTAATGTAAAACATTGTTTACCCTAACGACTGTTAATCGATAAACAAAAACATCTGTAAAGTGAAGCATACAAAATATTGAAAGAGAAATAGATGTAAATAAACTGATGGCATCTAATAATCCAAATAAATTAAAAGCCCCTCAAAATTGTATTATTTAATAACAAAATATTTATTTTTCTATCGATAACAAAAATAATGGAGGATGTCAGTTTACGTAGTTCTCCCTACGTAGTTTATTTCTTATTGGAAAATAACTATTCTTCGCTTCAAACTTATTCTTTCAACCACAACCGAGTCTTATCTCCCATGGATTATCACTTTTTCCAACTACCTAGACAGTTTTCTAACAGAAGGCCAGAGAAAATGTCTATCACGAGTGAACTAATAACAGCAAGTAAATGTTAAAACTGGTCAGCAAGAATGTTTCGATTCAACAGCGAACACATTAATCGAGAAGGTTATCTCGTTAAGAACAGGAAATGCTTTTACTTTAAACGCTCGTGGTGGGGAAGAAAAGTGGATATTTTACATGTTGCAACGCGATCTCGTTATCCATTAAAATTTTCGTTACGTATCCGAACTCAACGAACGCTACTGTTTGAACAAAACAATATCACTGACGTTCATTCACAAATATTTTTAGAAAAAATAACATAATTAAGGATTCGCGGATCAAAACTTTTCATCGACCTCCCGAACCTCCTTCCAACCGAATTAATCTATCGAAATAATTGTTTATAAGTCTCAAAAAGTGCCTCCCAAAAAGATACTGTTTTTAAAAAAGATCAATGTCCAACAATAAATGTATTTATCCTCAAAAGAAGGAAGAAGGAATTTAACTTTTCAAGTCGCCTCCACAAAATTCTTCAATTTCATTCAAAAACAAGTATTCCGTTAAACTCTTCCCTTTAATGCAAGGTTCGACGACGTGCACGCAATTAAAATTCCGTCACGGGAAATATCGTGACGTGTCAGCCGCGTCAAGGCGGACACGCGGTGGAAAATCGCGCGGAGGCGCGCTCGTGCAGACCGCGTGAAATCACGAGATAAATTTCACGCGGTTGGCCGCGACTCTATCATTGTCACGTTGCCGCGGCTCGTTTCCGCAAGTTTCCATTGTCTGAGCGTGACGGAGGGCGCTCCACATTTCCCTCGACGCGTTTCCGTCGTGCGTACGCGCTCGTGTCCTTTACGCGAGAAGAGTGTATTTCCGTCGCGAGGAACGGACCAGAGGAGGAAGAAGGCTTTTTCGAGTAATTATTTCGCGAGACTAGATGTCCTACGAGAAACGAATACGAAGAAGAACAATACTTATGGCGCTAGAAACCTGGGATACGAATTAGGCTCGGGTTAGGTTTGAATTAACCCTTTGCACTCGGGTGTCCCCTCTCATGGGACATCGTAATCCTAGCATATAATAGTTTCGTAAATTTTCAGACTTTAGTTCAGAGCCGGACGTTAAATATTCATATATGTAAATTTTAATATACGACTTGACTAAACTAAATGAAGTTTAATATACGTGAATCATAGTAAATAATTCGAATTTGAAAATTGTTGAAATTAGTATCATTAAGCGGCTAACGGTTACATCTCTCGAGTGCAAAGGGTTAATACTAGAACCACCGAGATTACAGAGCACTTATTTGCATGGAACAGATCAAATTAAAAATCACATGAAAAAATATCGAATGCACAGGAAACAAATCTTTATTTATACCTTCTGCAGAAAATCATAGTAAATTTTGGAAGCTTGGTAAAGTGAAACTATAAGGTTGCTATGAATAATCGTCAATCCATCATTTTGACTGCTTTGGTAGTTCTAATGTTAATACTGAGTTATGTACCGTTCTGCGGTAAAAAGTCGTTCGTCTGCAGGGAACCTTTATGTTTAGATGAAATTAATGGAAAAATTCTATTGAACGTATTTTAAGGAAAGTGTGCTTAAGGATAAGATTTTTTACAAACGGTTAAAATGTCTCATAGTGAAGGTGTAATTGTTAAGATGCTAGTATTAACCGGTGAAAATATTATATTAAGGGCAAGGAGTTGGTAATCATTGACAAGGAATATTACGTTTTTGGAAGAAACCTTGTTTCACCTACGGAAAAATAGATTTCTCTTCCTGTTTATAGAATAACTTGACAAAAAGACAAAACAGCGTCACATAATGGTAGTGTATAAAAAAGGTGCAGGATGGTAAATAGGTCGCGAAAGGATCGACACAAAACAGATTGATGCACAGGTTCATCGGCTTCCGGGGGACGTAGGACCGACAAACGACGTTCACGCTCGATGGACACGAAGAAATTAGCGAAACACGCAGTTCGAAGTTCAGAGTTCGCGTAGTTTCGAACGTGCACGACTGTTTCCATAGAGCAAAGCGCCTGATAACGGACCGACATCGATAAACCATGGGCTCATCCGTTGCGAACGCGAGATAAATCAGCGAGCCTCCCCCTTTTCTACTCGACGAGTACCCCTTCCTCTCCATCCATCTTCCCCCTTTCACTCCTCTACTCGTCGCCATGCAAACTCCATTCATTCAGATACCGATTCATTAACTTGCTGAAATGAGCAATTACACAAGTAATTTTTTTCTCCGCTCTCCCACTCTCACTATCTCTCGCAAACACTCTTCTCAGCAACTATGTTCGCCCCGTGAGTAACATTTCCCTATCAGAGACAGAGGCGAATTTGAGTTTTTTTGCTATCCCGCAATGATGGAGAAGGGTAGAGAAAAATGGGGGTGAAAAACTATTAACTAACTCGATAGTAATTTCTATCTAAATTTAATAAATTCTGTATGCATTACTCAATATTTATTTAAAACTTTTTCCGCCTACGTTTCAGTTTGGCAAATTCACTGATTAAAAGATCAAAATCAATACAATCAAAATTATTTTATTACCGGCTATACACGTAAAGAATTTTTAATTCTGAGATCAGTGCCATCTGTCGTTTGGCGACTGGAAGCTACCGCTTGTTAGTAGGAACACAGAATGACCAAGGAGGTCTTGAACTTCATCGCGTGTTGTCGCAAGCAAAAACCGCCGTAGCAAGTCCAAGACCTCCTTGGTCATTCTGTGTTCCTACTAACAAGCGGTAGCTTCCAGTCGCCAAACGACAGATGGCACTGATCTCAGAATTAAAAATTCGTTACACATATAGCAGGAAATAAAATAATTCGCTGCCTTAGGCTATAGCCTACTTAGCTCATACCTGAATCCGCTTATAGTCACAAATATCTCTATTTGTGATGTTGCGTTGATGAGAATGATAGCTCAGCTTTCTATAAGAATATTTCGCATTTTTTTAAGGCTTTGGTGAAAAGAAATGCGGAGAAATAGCAAGCGACATAATGATTAGGCTACTCATTTTTATGCGATTTCGTATGAAACCTACATAAATATTTGTTTTATCTTCTACCCTCTATAATATGTAGTTTACTATAATATTTTTGTATATTCTGCGATTTTTTTCGAACAGAGATAGATGATACGACGATCACACAAAATCGTCCCACTAATTTGCAGCGAGTATCACTCAACCCTAAAAATACCTTTTCTCTTAAAAAGCAAAAATCAACCCCCCCCCCCTCTCCAGTGTATTTAACTTAAATCATCACAGGTCTTGAAAAACCCCATAAATCGTTGACGATATATTTCTGAAAATCACAAAAACTTCCTCCCTCCTCTTCTCCTCTTCTCCTCCGTCCACATTTTCCTTTTTCAAAGCTGATCTCTAAGAACCGATCCGACTCTTCCCAGTGTTTTTTCTCATAGTCCTAGCGTTGCCATAAATTCTTGAACGCCAGCTCGGTTATCGACATAATCGACCGAAGAACCAGCCAGTTGCTCGACGCGAGGATCCAGTAAAAAAGACCGGCAAAGATATCAGCAGGAAGCGCGCGAGGCATTATAACTGAAAATCGGTCGCGTACAGTCGCGCGAGGAAATAAACGAAAGGAGGGAAGACGGATGATATACGGGAGCGAGTTCGATCGTGTTACGGTTCAATCGCGTGCGTTACGAGTATCGTAAGCGATTCATTATGAAATTGGCCGATTCTAGAACGTATAGTAGAACGAAGAACAACGGCTTCGTCGCAATTATCTTCCCGTTTTACGCTCAGCGTATACGAGCGAATACAATGCTCCCCGGACTTTATCGGGAGAGGTCGAACATCCCGGTTACGTTCACCGCATAGATAAATTATCGTTGAAACCAATGTTATGGCTGCACTTAAAATTGTGCCTGCATCTTATCGCTGGATGCGACCGTATTACCGTATTTATCGTGCACTACTGGTCGGCTCGATGGAATAGTATACACATCTGTAATCCTATCCGGATACACTCGTGCTCAATAGTATTTGATCGACCGTTAAATATCCTTGAAATATGCAGGATACTGGTTGAGTGTTAACACTTAACCCTTTGCACTCGAGGGGTGACTGTTGATAATCAAACGATAAATTTTGCAAATTTCCGTGATGCAAATAATTATGTTTCAAATTTTCAACAGTCTTTATCTGAATGAAACCAACGTTAAGATAAGTAAATTCTAATTTCTCTAATTTCAGTGATTTATACTTGGAAATTTTTGAAGACAGAGAGTCGCCTTTCGAGGGCAAAAAGTTAACCCAGAACTTTAAAAATTTTTAAATTCGAAATATTTACCAGGATTCGCCTGCATTATACGTAATTTATTTTAGTTACGTGATACACTAAAATTTACACAGATGACTATTTAACCTCTGAGTCTAACTAATAAACAAACTAATTAAAGTTTGAAAATTTGCGAAACTATCATTTGGTGACTGACAGTCGCCTCTCGAGCGCAAAGGGTTAACCAATCGAATAGGGAGATCTCCCATTATTTCCTCTGCCATTGATTCTATTTACCTTTATTATTAGTTAGTCTAGAACTCCAGGAGTTGGATTTATTAAAAATTGTACTTTGGAAGAGCAGAAAATGCATTTGATGAACTGTGAGCAACACTAGTTCAAGACTAACTGATAACAAAAGTAAATAGAATCAATGGTAGAGGAAAGAATGGAAGATTCGGTTGGCTGAGTGTTAAATAAATGAGTGTATCGTAAATCCTTCTATAACACTGTGTGACACACATAATTTGTGAACTACATTTGCAAAAAGATGTAAAAAATGTAAAATGGATATTAGTAGTCGAACAATGGTAAAATACTTTTAAACTGAACTAAGATAATTAAGAAATAGCAAAGAAAAAGGTGAACGTACTTTAAATTTAATTGTTTATGGTATCTAGTATCCTAGGATGCTCTGAAGCAGAGGTGTGTGATGAAACGAAAATGTAAAAAGCAGCATGGTTTTAATTAGTTTGCATAGTATCGCTGTTTTTCGAGATCAAACGCCAGAGAGAGAACCTATCCTCTATTTTCAACTATTTTTCACGCCGAGTGCAACGACACGTGATTGTTATCGTCTCCCTCGTGATCCGTGCATCATTGTAGTTTCTATGTGTTCGAGGATCGATGATGAAACGAACGGAAGAGTGGGATACGGTATTTTTTTTTTCAGACATAGAGATTGCATGGTTATTTGTGGTGGAGATTACAGTCGCGTCGTGTGTTAGATTTAGGGATAAAGAAATTATTGAAGTGGCCTTAGAAAACGAAGATTAAATTACTGCAATAATTACTGTTAAAAAGGTTTTCCAAATCACGAGTGTCGAAACTTCGAAATATTTCATCGGGCATCGCTATACCTAACGTAGTGAATTAATTAATATAACTCAATGAGAATTGAGAAGCGTTAAAGTTAGAATTGAACAATTTAATTTTTCAATTACTTTGGGTAGCTAATTTCCGTATTTAGCTTTCAATTTTTTAATTTGTCGTAAGATATCATAAAATATAAAATACAATTTATCACTCGAATAAAAACTGATCTACGTGTTATAGAAATTAAAAGATTTTTCTATTGATAGACAAGAACGAAATAATTGCCAATTAATTGGAGAACAGCGACAAGAATTAAAGTCGCCAGAAGGTGCGGTAAAAATGTTTGGTCTTACGTAGGTAAGAGAAGAATAAGAATATTGATTCAACATTGCTGAAGTGTTGACCATCTTCGACTTCGCCATCTTCCTGAAACACTACTTCCCACGATCAAAAGCTTCCCGAGACGCTAGACGTCTATACAAGCGAAACTCAAAGTCTGCCCGCCTAACTGAAGTGTCTTACCCCGTGCATCGAAGACTGTAATTAATAAAGTTATTTAATCAATAAGTCAAACTCGTTTTAACCCGAGGGAACCGTTTCGTATACACGTATTTACAATTCAATCTAAAATTCACAAACTTACTTACAACCCGCCAGGTATCCACGATGACTATTCATCAACCTTAACTTCGGCGATGTTTAACGATTCCAAACTTCACCAAAACGGCTACCCACTTCGATTAATATTTTTGCAAGCAACTGATCACAAATCGATCGTCGCGGTTCAGAATTTGATCGAACAGCAATTAAGAGGATTCAATATTTTTAACATTTTCAATGTATCGAACACTTGAACGTTGATTAAATTAAATGTTTCAGTATTAAACGACAACTCGATCAGCTATTTTAACCCTTTGAGTGTTATATACTTTTGGTCGAAGTGTTCCACGTGTACAGTGCTTTATTAGTAATTGTGTTGCTCTAAATGCGAGATCGATGAAATTGACGAACGCATGTATGCGTCCATAATCCACACTTTTACCAGAGACGCATATACGCGTCCATAGTTCACACGAGTAGCTTTCGTCAGACGCATATATGCGCCCATAGCAGTTAACACTATTCCTACCGACACTTCACGTATACCTATTCCTACCGCGACATTCCCACGTAAGACAGGCTACAAATTTTTCTCAGAAAATAAACAATGAAAAAGAAGCAAATATTGGAAAATGTATTACACGTATATTTGAGGAAAAGTCTAAAGTTTAAAAGCGATTTAATTATGTTGTATATATGAAATTTTAATCGAAATTTCAAAAACGGTCATTTGACCGTTCGTGGTAGGAAAATGAAAAATTTGTTAATCTTTTATATATACTTATATATTATACAGTGCAACTATATGCATTTTGTACATGCAATCTGATCGAAGATTTAACAGAAATTATTCCAAGTAAAAGCTTGTTTGGAATTTCTTCACATAGGATGGGCACATATTTCTGTTAATTAACTGATAGCGCAAGAAGTTAATTATGTTGTATATATGAAATTTTAATCGAAATTTTAACACTTTACCGACCGGAAGCCTATTAATCGGCTTTTACATGCTTACAATTAGTCTGTAAATTTTGTAATGTTTCCTTACACGAAGGTGACTGTTTCGAACGATATAGCATGTACACTGTAAAGAGATATTAAACTATCAGTCACGCGAAGAAAATCATTGTAATCAATTCATTAGCGATGTATCCGCGTCAAAATGAGCCAATCGGGAGTGCGTATGCAATAAGTTATGCGGTCGGTAAAGTGTTAAGAACGGTCATTTGACCGGTCGTGGTAGGAATAGTGTTAAAGGTTTAACAATCACAATTTCTGAAACACTCGAAACGAACTACACCCCCGCCGAACGTTGCTCTTCGATTTCAAAATACACCGAAAAACCGTCGTCAATGGGAACCAATTATCGCTGCGAATAATCAACTGTTCTAACAAATCTTCCGCGACGACACTTCGTCCACCCCCCTATCGGACACGGGGAAACAATCGACGCTCTCGAGCAGAGGGGGGGATCGAACACGAAAATCGCGTTTCACAATCGGTTTCTCGATCGCGACCCCCTACAGCCAATGTCGGGACCAATTAAAGGGCCTGCGTAACCGGCGTTGAAATTTTTCGAGCACAACGCGCCACAGAGCACAGCGTAAGCCGACGCTTGACTTTCTATTAGTGGCACAATGGGAGCGTGGTTTTTTGGGGATGCAGCATCTGTTCGAGCTCAAGTAGCCGCGCGCAGGGGTGTGTTCCGGCGGGGGTCGAGGGGTCGAGCACGAGGAGGAGGAGGACGAGGAAGAGGAGGCCGGTTGAAGGAGGGCGAGAGGAGGAGGAGGAGGAAGGTTCCAGCGAGAATGCTGCGTTTGTGCGTGTCTCGAAGTCGACGACTTCCGTCACTGTTCTTTCGAGGCACACGAGACGTCCTCAGGGACGTCTAATAAGGGACAGCGCCGTTTCTTGAAAACGGACCTTCCGGGAACGGAGGAGGAGACGTGGAGTAACTTGAAGATAATTTTGTAGATCATGAGAAAACAGGGATCGTGTAAATGTTGAGGTGATCAGAGAATTATAAAAGTTGATATTAACCTGTGGATCAATCGCGAAATCACTGATTGTTGGTATTAAATCGCGTTAGATCCTTCTTCGTGATCTATTTTTTAAATTGAGACATTACATTCACGTATGCGAACAATGTAACAGATAATTGGACAGGGCAACCCGTATATTATTGTTTGTATCTCGCCAGACATTTCGCTAATTAATCATACGAAACTAATTATTCGAGATAATGAAATCGTACGATGATAGGTACATAATAAAAGCGTTTCGAAAGAGGGGAATCAAATTTGAATACGGCCACGTTTTTATTCATCCCGATAATAATTTATTCTCTACGTCGAATCATAATTCGTGTCACGAGTATCGAAACGATTAAACGAAGAACGAACGACAGAAGGTTCACGGATCGCGTATATATCCCGTCGGGAGCAGGTACGACGAATGAAATACCGTGTAACAAAGAAAATATAAATGTGGTGATCGTCCTCGGCGCGAAACTAATCCCGAAGGGCGGGCGAGCGATCGGTTTAAATTTTAAATTCATTATACCACCGGTGGCCGGAGTGCTTTATAATTAAGTCAAGCAAGCGCTGATTACGCGATATATATATATATATAACCGAGGCTGGAACGATGGTATGCGCTCTATTGACTAATTTCGCGATGTCGAAGCCGGGGCCCTTCGGGGCGCTCGCGCGCTTACAATACCGATAAGAGATCATTAATTTACTTTCTCGTATCCTCTGTTCTCGTTATCTCAATTACTTTATACTTCTTTTGCCATCGCGACGGCCCGTGGAAGAGGCGGCAGAAATAATACGAACGGGCGAGACCCGTTGAATCAACGTTTACACGTGGTTCGTTGAAAGAATGACGAACGATCGGGGCGACGGAGAAACCGTCTGTCGTGTGAAAAGTTGTTATTCGCCGGGGAACACTGGTAAAAATTTTCAGACATCGTTGTATCGGCGAACGAATCCGAATCTTTTTCTTTTTCTGTCCAGTACTCTCGTTTCGTTTTTTGTCTCGAGGGGTTTCGCGAAGCAAATTAAGAACGCGAGTGTTGAAAAGCGGATCTCGAAATGCGGCGAAATTTTGGAAAGCGTTAAAACGTTGCATTCCTATTAAATATATTAAGAATGTTTGCAGGAATTCACGTAGGGGAGGAAACACGAGGGAAGTTCGTAAACGAAGTAGAATACGGTGATTGATTAATGAGCTAGAGTTTTAATCGAACGATGAAGTTTTTTATAATAATGATGGCAATTACGTTGAATGAATTGTAAGAAATGTATAGGTTGAAACAAACTCACGTTTGTTTAAATAATTAAATCTGGAGTTTAGTACCAAAGAAAATTTTACTTGCGAATAGAATCATAAAATACCCTTTAACGTCTCTGTTTGAAATCCGTGTACTTACAGGAAGGAAAGAAAGGAAGTTTAAACCGTATGCAGAAAGTACAAGACCACCGTGGAACGTCATCCTTTAAGATTCGTATACTCGGAGTTACGCCATAGAGACCGCTGTTCTTGGAAAATGGTACAATACCGGCACAAAAGACGGGGGAAAAAAGCTAAACAAATCTGCCTACCGTACGCAGAAAGCAAAACACCGTCGAAAGATCACAAATGACCCGGTTTCCCTCGCACCACGTGTGACCACTTCCGTCCTTCGACAGTCAATTAATTCTCCCCTCGATCAGCCACCCCTAAACTGCTCCCTATACATTTCTAATACGCAACGTTGTGTACCCGAGTGCTTCTGAAGCACGTAACATTTGAAAAATATGAAACACTGGTAGTATCATAAAATTCATACAATTCACATATAAATAAATTTCGCAGAAGTATTCACAACATTCCCTTTTAAGCGTTTTTAACCAAGCCAATTAGGTTTTAAATATTTTACCGCACATCGTAATAGAGTAATGTCTATTAAGTACCATAGCGTACAAGATTATTTAGCAAAATAAAGGAAAGAAATAAATAAAGATTTATATATACAGAATGTCAAAGCATTCCACACACGGAACTGTTGCGTTCCTTTGCACCACAACAGATCAACAGAATTAATATCTCGGTTGTTCAGAGAAACGAGAAGCAAAGAAGAATACGCTGAAAATGAGAGATCTCCAAAAATTCCATGTTCACCTCCAAAACTCAACGTTCGCGAAACCTATTGAAACACAATCTTCCCGGTAGGAACAGCAGGGTTAAAGGAAAGCCCGCGAGGAAGAAACAGAGACTAAACCACAAAGGTACCACGGAGGAAAAAGTAAAAAGGAGAAACAGCGTAGCGTGTTTCTTAACGGAAGGGTGGTCTTTTCGAGCGGCGCGCAGGGGTTCTCAGCCTCGCCCTCCGCTCTGAGGTCGGAGGAGCGAGAGAACCGTGGCGAGCAGAGAAAGCCATATCGTTAGTATTCTTTATAGGACCGCCGTGGGATATGCTCTACATAATGGAGTCCCAGCTAGCGTCTCTTCTTTTGAAGCCGCGTCGGCCGATCTCTTGTTTATGTATGAGCGGGCGCGGACCACACCCACACAGCCGCACGCACGCACACAGTGGCGCGCGCCGGGCGAGAGGCGTCGTCGCCGCGACGCTATCGGGAAGGAGACGCCGACTCGAAGCTGTCCCAGGCCGAGTCGTCCTCGTCGGTTTTCACGACGACACCGGGCCGACGACAGAGAGACGCAGAAGCAGCGAGTACAGCCACACATTCACTGTGGGCCGACAACGCGGGCCGCTTGTGTCGGCCACCGTAAAAGCAATCTTCTGTCGGTCTTCTTCCTTCTACCGAGAATACGTTATCAACGAACCTACGTCTCTACGCCCTTCCCCCTGCACCCGCTTTTTCACCCGCCACATTATCCGCGGGTCTTTGCCGAGGAAATATGTCCGCGAATCCTTGGCCGGTTCGATGCAATGACAATCCTCAAAATTTTTGATTTCTAGACGTTATCGACGATATTTGAGAGAAAGAGAGAGGAGGGGATTGACTGTGTGTGTGCGTGTGTGAGAGAGGGGAAAGAATGGAGAGAGGGAAGAGGAGAGAAAGAGGAAAGAGGGTGCGTATGTGTGTGCGTGAGAAAGAGAGCAAGGGTTAACAGTGTTAGACGTTTTATGGAAATCGCAATGACGGTAATTACTTGTGTTTCTAAAAAACTGCTACATGGTAGAATTAACCATTTGTACTCGGCTGTCCCCTTTCATGGGACATCGTAATCCTAGCATATGATAGTTTTGCAAATTTTCAGACTTTAGTTCAGATCCGGACGTTAAATAGTCATATATGTAAATTTTAATACACGACTTAACTAAACTAAATGAAGTTTAATATACGTGAATCGTAGTAAATATTTCGAATTTGAAAATTTTTGAAGTTAGTATCATTAAACGACTAATGGTCACCTCTCGAGTGCAAAGGGTTAAGCAAGCTGCTAAATGTTCGCAGTTTTTCTATTAAACATTTTTAGACGTACCTTCTGCCTTTGTTCTATTTTCATTGAATTTCTTGATTTCTCACTTTCCCAGTTTGGAAGAACTGGCCCTCGTATGGGTTAAGAATTGTGAAACTTTAATAATATCCGAAGAGTTCCTTGCACGCGCGTGTATGTTGTGAAAGGGGAGACGGAAAAATGCGTGTTGGCGATTGTGCCGGTCGTGAAAAATTGTCGGGTTTAGAGGAGACGTTTAGATGGATTCGAGGCGCTCTTTGTTTAGCCGGTCGGTGAGACAGTTGATGTATTCCTTTGGACGTTTCGGACGGCAACTATTATTGTCGTGTCTCTTTGGACGCCTGCCGCGCCTTTTGTGCCGCGGGCCTCTCGATATTCGCTCGCCTCGTTACGCCGATCAGCGAACGAGACTTTTGTTATTGTAATGGACGATGCAGGCCCGTTCAGAAGTGTGTATTGTGTAAGCATCGATGATAATGCGATTTGAACGCGCGGGACGGGACCCGGGGTTCTTGTGTTGGTAACAAAGTTGACTTCAATCTGTAGATAAAAGGCGAACTTTTGTTCGCTCCGCTTGTGAACGGGGTAATCTTCGGCCTCGGGGCCACAAGTAACGTTTTTCGTCGGTTAACACTATTCCTACCACGACCGGTCAAATGACCGTTTTTAAAATTGTAATTAGAATTTCATATATACCACGCAATTGAATCGCTTTTAACCCTTTATAAGGCAGAAGGATTCGGAGTAATAAAATAACTTGCGCTTATATTTTTGGCATGTTTTTATTTATATAACAAAAATAAACTTAAAAGAAAAACACTAATTATTTCGGAAGTTTTGGAAAAATAGGTGGTAAAAATATTCCCACTGCCCGTCAACAGAGTCACATGCAAGCTGAATTTGAGTTTGCTGAAGTTTTTGTTGGTGGTAAATATATCGCCTCTGCCTTAAAAAGGGTTAAATTTTAGACTTTTCCTCAAACACACGTATAATACATTCTTCAATATTCACTTCGTTTTTCATTGTTTACTTTCTGAGAACAATTTATAGTCTGTCTTACGTGGGAATGTCGCGGTAGGAATAGGTATACGTGAATTGCGGGTAGGAATAGTGTTAAAGGCGAGCATTCTTACACAATACAAACATTCTGCCACAATATTTTAACACACTGCGGATCGCTAAGAAATCTGTAACACGTACGCCTGGGACCGCACGTTTTTCGACAAACTTGCGCGTTACTAAAATCATCATAACATTTTTAACGATGAAGCAATGTTTGTCAAACTTTCAGAAATTGTAAAATAGAACGACGCATTTTAGGCATTATTGAAGAAAATTGTTTTGAATGAAGAACAGTTACACTGTATGATCTCCGCGAACGTACTGACAAACTCGTGGCCGGTCAACAACATTTGAGCAGGAAGACACGAGTTAACTCGTGATCGGTCATACTAACCTGTATTGACATGTTGAAACTTGCCAACACAAGCGAACATATTTATAACATTTTTGTATGGTATTACCAACTGTTTTACACAAATAAAAATGCTCCACCGTGCATTACCGTGCATCAAAAAGGTGGGACATTTTTAATCCCACCATGTTCCAAAGAGTTAAGATAGTGAAAATAAAAGAACGACCCAAGGTATGAGAGACAAGATATTCATGGTGTTCGATTTTCATCGGTAAACTACACAAATTAAACGTCTGTCTTCTATTATTATGTTATGTCCTACTATTCTATCCCACGATAGTGATATGTAATGTCACCTACTTGTACCTAACAAACTAAGGACAAACGCAACCGAAACTATACATTGTAATTATGCGATGTACATCGTACAATGTAGAAACGCAAAATAATCTCAATAGGGATTAAAATTGCATTAATAATAAAAAGAAAAAATAATTTGATAAAACTTTTCTGTAATCAAACACTGTAACCGCTGGCGGGGGATTTGTAACCGAGCGTTTACAATTAAAAGAAATTTTTTTCTCCGGTGTATTTATTCAAGTATTTTGATTCTTGAGAGGTTACCAAGTACGTTTGGTCAATCATGTATTTACACGTTTACACACCTGCACAGCTGGAGCCTGTTCAGGTTCTGGCCTATACAAACGTCCGCGTGATAAATTTCTTTTATCCGATTCCAACGGCCTGCCGAAAATCTTAAATCCTCCGCGGAAACAAGCCCGCTAAGCAAGCAAATAGCCCGTGTCAAAAGAAGAATACCTCGGTACAATCTGACGAAGGGGGGTCGCGATCAGCGTGAGCTCTCTTTCATACAAAAGTGAAACATTAAAGGTACTTGATCTTGCATCCATTATAAATAAATTGCTTCGAACGTTAACAACTTGTTCCTCTCTTAAAATTGAGATTCCACAATTCTCCAACGGATAAATACGATCGTCTTACGAATTCTTTCCGTGGCAATCGGTTCGTTACGAATACAAAACATTCTGTATTATATCCCCGTTATCATATCCAATCGTTTTGCACGTTTTACGTTCAAGAACGGTTCAATCGCGCTGTATCGGAAAACTCGACTGGATCTCGTTTCTCATTTGTAATCGTTAAACGAACGAAGCGAAGAAGGACGGGGTTTAACGTTACGAGATTCACGGTGAATCTATCCGTATCACGGCACAAAAGTCTGTGAATCTGCATACGTACATGTGCACTTCCCTTTCGAGCGACGCATCGCTCGTCGAACAATCGAAGCAACAACAATGCGCTCGTTTCCTCTCCAATTAAGCAAACGCGAGTAACGATCGCGCGATAAACGCGTAACCGAGAGAGATCCCCGAAGGCGTGAATTAAATCCACCACGGAGGAAGAAGGGTTGGAGGAGGGAGGAGAGGAAAGAAGCGTCCCGGTGCAGCGTGTGCATTACGTAAAAATCGTTTTTACGACGCTAGACACGGAGACGTTCGTTACGAGCGCGTGCATCGAAGTCGCGCGCGTTGCAAGCCTGTCGCACACATGAAACCGCGGCCTTATCCTTTGATTTAGCGGGACACCCGCATAATTGAGTGCACGACACAGTTTAACATTAGATTTACGAACAGTTTCTTGTATGCCTATTTTCAATATACTAAGGAATAAGATGTACATTAACACTATTCCTACCGACACTTCACGTATACCTATTCCTACCGCGACATTCACACATAAGAGAGACTACAAATTTTTCTCAGAAAATAAACAATGAAAAGAAAAGTGAATATTGAAAAATGTATTATACGTATATTTGAGAAAAAGTCTAAAGTTTAAAGGCGTGACAATTACGTTGTATATAAGAAATTCTACTGGAAATGTTAAAAACGGTCATTTGATCGGTTGTGGTAGGAATAGTGTTAAGCAGAATTTGAAACTGCTGAACTGAGAGGGAAATAGATTCGGATATATTTGTATCGCTTCATCGATAAAAGTTAGCAAAAATTGTTAAAAATAATAGTAATTGTTTTTTGCAAATTTTGCTCATGAAATTCGAAACTCGTCAAATTGACGAGTCTCGTAAATCTAGTGTATCGTAATATCATACGATATCGCTCGAAACAGTCACCTTCGTGTAAGGAAACATTACAAAATTTACAGACTAATTGTAAGCATGTAAATGCCGATTAATAGGGTTCCCGTCGATAAAGTGTTCAACATCGTTTTCAGTTCTTCGCGTTGTTGGATTGGGTTTGGCAAATGATTAGCACGAAGCTCACTTAACACGTTGAATGCCATGGGGGTCATCAGTTGCGCTCAGATTGGTAGAAATACATAATTTGGACAAATGTGAGGGTTTATCAATTTTTCATTACTACCATCGTTAACACTAGAATTACCAGACCAATCAAAATAACCAATTGCTGATTACTTATAGCAATCTTCCAAATTCACAGTGGTAAAACTTCTAAAATTTACTACGATTTTCTACAGAAGGTACAAACAAAGATTTGTTTTCTATGTATTCGGTATTTTTTTTTTAACTGTCAATTTGATTTCTTCCATGCAAATAAGTTCACTTTAATTGTCGGTAGTTCCGGTGTTAATGCAATGGTGTGAAAAAATTAATGCGGTATAAAACATACCAATCAGCTTAGAGTTAATAGCGTTTATCAGTTTCACTTTTAACGTATAGCATACTTCGAAGATACAGTTGAAAATGGTGGGCGAAGCATGTATAATTCAATGCCATCCTCCGACTTGATCTTCGAGCTTCCTGCTCAGATTTCGACAGTCAACGAAGCCCGGCAAAAAGTAGCGAAAGATATTTCGTAAATATTAGTCGTGTATCGCCTAACAGTTTTCCATCGCACACACAAGCGATTGACCTCTGCGAAAGCGTTTAAAAGTTTTTGTGCTGACCGATCAAAATCCATCCATCGAAGAAAGACGATAAATTGTATTATCTGAACTCTTTCAATCTTTACACGCGACGATAACAGTGAACGCTGGCGATGATCCAGCAAAAAAGTCCCTCTGTTCTGAACTCCATGAATGCGTTTCACGTTTTTCTCTTTTTTTTCCTCTTAACCCAATAATCTCCAACGCGAATCATCGTGTATTATTACGAAACAGTATGATCTTGTAACATCACCGTTCCATCAAGCGAATTAAATATCGAAAGAAAAATTTGTGGAACGCAGGTTTTTGGACCAAATGTCGCACGATTCGCCCGTCTTCAACGTAAACACGACAAATTTATCCTCAAATTTCAGGGTCACTCGTGTAACATCTCGTATCATCCGTATCGCCGAATGAAAAATGCGACGGGTGATCGATAACGAATAACCAATGATCGATCACGCGAACAGAGAGAAGCCACGAGAGTGACCTGACCTCTAGAACTAGTATCGTACTTTTCCTTCGGGCACGAGAATCGAATCTCGACTTCGGCGACCGACGTTTCCGGTTTGAAAACGTCGCAGAGGAGCGGGCTCTCTTCCGCTTTTCGGAACACAGGAAGCATATTTCGTTGTCAGCTTCTGTATACAGTCTCCGGGTCCGTTTAAAAGCGAAAAGCATTATGGAACATCTCTGTGTCACACAATTTTTCTGAATACAGCAACTGAATAATTTCATAGGTGATCACGCAAAGATTATCGACACTTAGCATTCATAGAACTGTATTTGAATTGGATCATCGAGCTGCCGTTAAAAATTGTACAGAAAACAGAAGGAGCTAGCAATTTTTAACACTAGGTCTTTGACTTCATGCGCAAAATTTGCAGAAAACAATTATTATTATTCTTATATAATTTTTGTTGACTTTTATTGGTAGACTGATACGAATATACCCTAATCTATTTCCCTCTCAGTTCTGGAGTTTCAAAATTTCTTAATACTTGTATATTAGAAATAGATGCACAATAAATGTCCGTAAATCTAGTATTAATAAAGCATACTACGAATCCATAATTTCGGATTACTCAATCTTTTTACTTGCTAGTTATACAGCGTTTAGCTAATATCTAATACTATTATCATCCGTGCATCGCTAGCCAAGATGGAGACGCAAAACTGTGTCGTTGGGACCAACGCGTGCGGCTCACGTGAATTCTCTCCGTCATCAAAATCGTGTTAACGGGGACATGGGTATGCCCGGGCACGGAGGAATCGGTCGAAGAAAGAAGAAACGTAGTCGCGCGGAACAAAAGCGAGGGAAACATGCGTAGAAGGGCGAGAGCGAGAGGAGACGGAGGGTCTTCTGGCCGAGTGTGGGCTCGAGAAGTGGGGCCATGTGTTCAGTGTCAAGTTGCTCGAATCTTGGCCCGGTCCTCCGCTTCGTCCTGCTTCGCACGCTCGCCTTTCCGCGCTCGAAACGCGCTCGCTGCGAGCGTACACCCCCGCCTCAAGAGCGACTTAGGACGTTCGTTATGTTTGCTTAGGGATATGGAGAAATTTCGGTGACCATTGAAACGGTTTCTCGTGTCACGAAGAAGACAGTGCGCTTATGCTAATTATGTGGCTGACTAAAAGCTGAATGCCTAATTATGCGCCTGGAATACGAAAATTGAGAAACGTACAAAAAGTGTGCCGATCAATTTATGGTTCATATATTTTATAAACATCGGAAACTCGAAGATTAAAATTTCATTCATTTTCTATCTCCACTGAAATCTTCTTGAGGATACTTATCTGAAGAAACGGATTGTGCAGTGCAAGGGTTAAACGAGTTACAGGACGTTCCGAATCAGTAGATTATACAACAATAACCCTGCGCAAAGGCTGAAGCAATAATCTTTAGCGTGTACGCCTCGAGAGGGTGAATATACAAAAACAATCGAACGGAAATACTTAACGTGGTCCGTGCACAGACTACCACGGAGAAGATACGTCGAGTACTGTGCAGGGACGAGAAAATGGCTAGGGAAAATATCCGCGATATCACGTGGAAAAGAGGGATGTTTCATTCGTACTACCCGAATTTTTTTCCACACACTATTTTACATAATTCCAGTTTCTTTAATATCGAAAATACACGCACTTTGTTTTTATAATAGCATTCACTAAAGAAAGTGGACTTATAACGACTATATTTGTGTGTTATAATGACTAGTACCTCCAATAAGACCTGTACCCCTTCCCACAATCGGTCATGATCTCTAACACATGGAAAAGAGGGATGTTTCATTTGTACCACTCGAATTTTTTTCCACACACTATTTTACATAACTCGAGTTTCTTTTTTTTAATATCGAAAACACACGTGCTATGTTTTTATAATAGTATTCACTAAAGAAAGTGGACTTGTAACGACTATGTGTGTGTGTTATGATGACTATAAAAGTATCCACTAAACAAAGCGGAGTTATAACGACTATATTTGTGTGTTATACTGACTAGTACCTCCAATAAGACCTGTACCCCTTCCCACAATCGGTTATGATCTCTATCACGTGAAAAAGAGGGATGTTTCATTTGTACTACTCGAATTTTTTTCCACACACTATTTTACATAACTCGAGTTTCTTTAATATCGAAAATACACGCACTTTGTCCTTATAATAGTATTCATTAAAGAAAGTGGACTTATAACGACTATGTGTGTGTGTTATGATGACTATAAAAGTATCCACTAAAGAAAGTGGAGTTATAACGACTATATTTGTGTGTTATACTGACTAGTACCTCCAATAAGACCTGTACTCCTTATCATCGGTCATAATCTCATTTTTGAACAAGCACACGATGTCAGTGATCTCGAAAACGGGAACGGTGGCAGAAAATTTTCGGCGTCGCGAACCGAGAAACCGTGCGTTCGACGGGAACAAAGCGGGCAGCATCTGGAACGCGTTAGTGTGCTCGGGCCGCCCCCGTCTTTTAGGCTAACGCGTTAGCACACGCGCGAGACGGATCCGGACGCGAGAGGAGGGCTGAAGAACGAGAATTCGTCGCGGACGGAGAGGCCACGTGCGTACGCCGACAGAACGAGGCTTTTTATCTCTGCGGAGTGGATATTAGAATGTTGGCCGGGCCCGGGAACGCGAAACTAATCTGTACGAAATGAATGTACGAATGGGTATTCATGTCGGTGTTGGTGCACGCGTTGGGTTGGTATTAACCCTTTGCACTCCGTTGTCCCCTCTTAGAGGACATTAGAATTTATTAGTGATTCCGGGGAATCAACTTATCCAAGCACAACCTTTTCAGAAATGCACATTTCTGTGAAGTTTTCTGCTAAAATGGCACAAGATATCGAATCAAAATATGGTACAGTTATTAAGATATATATAAAAAAAATAGTGATTTTGAGGAACTGAGAATACGTCCATCCAATACGCCTGAGATGACGCCGAGTGCAAAGGGTTAACCTTTTGCGCACTAGAGGTGACCGTCAGTCACCAAATAATAGTTTCGCAAATTTTCAGACTTTAGTTAGTTTGTTTATTAGTTAGACTCAGAGGTGAAATGGTCATATACGTAAATTTTAGTGTATCGCTTAACTAAACTAAATTACGTATGATATAGGCGAATCCTAATAAATGTTTCGAATTTGAAAATTTTTTAAGTTCTGGGTTAACCCTTTGCCCTTGAAAGGCGACTCTCTGTCTTCAAAAATTTCCAAGTATAAATCACTGAAATTAGAGAAATTAGAATTTACTTATCTTAACGTTGGTTTAATTCAGATAAAGACTACTGAAAATTTTAAACATAAATTTGCAAAATTTATCGTTTGATTATCAGCAGTCACCTCTCGAGCGCAAAGGGTTAACACTTAGCTGACCGAATGCAGAGATCTCCCATTTTTTCTTCAACTGATTCTGTTTGATTTTGTTACTAGTTAGTCTTGAACTAGTACTGTTCATAAATTTTCCAAAGTACAGTTTTTAATAAATTAAACATTAATTAAGGACCAACTATTAAAAGCAAATAGAATCAATGGCACCGCTTTGTTGAGGAAAAAATGAAAGATCTCCCCGTTCGGTTGGCCAAGTGTTAAGCGTGTGCTCTCGAAGGACGATGAGTTGAAACGAATGGTGTTGCTTGAATAGGTGTTATTGTGTCGAGATTGGTAACATGTTGCACCTACACACTTAATCATAGCAGTTTATTGATTCGTTAATCGTAGCACTGGTGGAGCACTTCATGTATAATAAATTAAGGGTTGACTCATTTTGTCAAAAGTCAAGATGTTCATTTGCTGTGCCCGTGGGAACTTTATCGAATAACAAATGAACAATTTGTTGAAAACACATACTCTTATTGTTTGCAACTGTTTCTGCAATTACTAATTATTGCAGAAGCACGCTAGAGATTTTCGTGGTAATTCGCGACTTTTTGGCAGTTTATTCGAATTGGCTACAAAATTCAGCCCTACAGTCGAAAGCAGCGACTGTGAAAGTTTTCTCGGACGTCTAGCAATTACTATTCCAGAACTATTCCAAAAGGACTGAATAGGATAGGCTGCATGGCACAGAGAATACGAAAGTTGAAGCTACTTTGGCTATGTGCCGTTGCTCGCTCCGTGTATCCCGATGGACCCGTTGGCATGGGTTCCCTTGTCCTTGCCAAGGATTGGGGTGGAGACAGTGACTCGAAGTTTTTTCGAGGGCCGCTATTGAGATGCAGCTTCCTGTTTCTTGCTTTCATTGAAATTTCAGTTTACCGTGCATCTCGGGGAACAGCTCCACTCAAGCTGTATGCCGTTTTTGTTCTGAGCCATGTGCGTTGTGTTCTGGTCCCTATGCATGTTTCTGTTTCAGAGTCATAAAGTAACCTTTCCACGACTTTTTGTCAATCCTAAGTGTCCTATTTTTACTCTAGTTTACCCGGCACGAGCATCTCAGTAGGTAAACGAAAATAACAAACATTCTTAACAGTCCGGAAATTTAACTTCCAGTCGTCGACTAAAAATTTGATATCTTTCACAAGCATAGCAAAAGAATTACATGAACTCTCATCGTCTACACTCCGATTAACTAAATTTTCCATTAAATCATTACTCAACTCAATATTTTTTATCAACAAAAATGTCCCGCTCCAAAAGGTGGCTGTTTCTAACGCACGCCATTTAAACGCACCCATGCGATTCTTAAATTCGCAACGGTCCTTCGGAGGATTTCTTTGCAAGAGAGAGAAAAAAAGAGTGAATAAGTAAGTCAGTGAGTGAGGGACTGACTGAGTGAGTGAGTAAGTAAGTGAGAGGGAAAGAGAGAGAGAGAGAGAGAAAACCTTCGTTTTAGGAGACTTTGTTAAAACGGCCGGCGATAAATGATATTTACGCGTCGCTTTCGCCGCTTGCATTTGGAAGTCACTATTCCCGTGGCTGAAAAGCGACATCTGTTTTCCCCACTGCAGTACATTATTTCGTTTATTTTTAAACCTAACCCGTTGTTCCACATCACAACCGGCCCGGTGTGCCGTAACTTCGGAACACTTAGGCCTTTTAATCGGATCGCCGCGGACCAAACAGGATCACACGCTAAGGGATATTTACGCGCCCCAAGCAATTTATCCGTTTATTTATCGCTTGATCTTGTGGATCTCGTTTATACTCACGATGAATCAAAGATATCACGAATTCCTGCACGACTATACGTATCGTAAAGGCGATGCTGAAGTGGTCGCAGAAAGTCGTTACTTCGTCATAAATTATAAATACGTAACGTGTGCAATGCAAAAAGGTGGAAAATATTAGAAATAGTGAATAACAAATGAATAAGAAGAATTATATAATCGTTTAATAATTTAGGAATCAGAATTAGGATCAATCTTATTTGAAAGAGGCAAAGTTGCTTCTTTTAGTGACTAATTTATCAACCTTTCAATAAGACTTTGAGTTATTATAAAATAAAATTAAAGCAATGATGGAGAAAGGTAATCGCGGGGATAAATTAGAGATATTTTTGCATAGATTCTCTCTCTCTTTTTCTCGTAAACATATATATATATATTAGTTATGAAAATCGATTCTAGACGAAGCGATAGATACTCCATCGCGTGAGCATGAATAATCGATCTCCTTGGAAGGTTTCGAAAGTTATTACGCTGATAAATCGAAAGCAATAGCGGTGGCAGAGCAATATGACACCGTGGTATCGATAGATTGTAATTTAGTCCTTTTAAATTTATACGAAACGAGCAGATATTCCCCAACAGGGAATTATTAACTAGCAGCAAAATCAGAACCGGTGAAGTTTCGCACGGATGAAATAGGAACAGAATTAAAAGACCAGGGACCAAATTCCATCAGCCACCCTAACTGTGTTTTAATCAGAAAAATTCTCCTTTGATTCGATACTTCCGGTAATACTCAACGGGACAATTTGTTGCCATTACATCATACAACAAAACTAAATACACTTTCAAATTTTTTTCACTTCAATTTCATGCAATTATCCTTTTGCTCTTTCGATGTTAATTTTTATCCCAATAATGCTTCCTTTTGATCACAAACGAACTAAAATTCAATTAAGAACAGAATTTCCCTCAAAATTACTCCCGCCCAGCTAGCGATAAGATTGGTCCGTTCAAAAAAAAATCACACGTACCATTTTATTGGCACAAGTATCAATTCTAACCAACGGTACCACAAAAGATCTAAGGACTCACTGACACCACCACGCGTCACAAAAGGCCCAAAGACGCACCGACACCACCACCCTCACCCAACGATCTCGTTCTATTTCTTTGTCACGTTAGCATATTGTGCCGCTGTTGCTGTTCAGTTGTAACGGCATAACGAGCACGCCGATTATAGGGTAATCGGCCTCTTACCTCATTACCTTCCGAGAAAAGATCGTACGATTTCTCGATGACAATCCCGAGGCCCCCCATGCGCGCGCGATTGTTCCGCGAGCAGGCATTGTCAAAAGTGCGGGATCAAAAGCGTAATACCGTTGATCATGCGCCAAAACTTTCAAAAGTTTCTCATCTTCATACAGAACTCGTGCAAAAAAAATCAGTGAAATCTTTCGCTAATTTTCTTAATCGAATGATTTCGCTCACAGAATTAGTAGCAGATTCGTGAATTATTTTACTTTGAAGGACAGAATCTCAGTGTGTGTGTGAGTGTGTGTGTGAGTGTGTGTGTGTGCGTGTGTGTGTGTGAGAGTGTAGAATCCACGATGATTAGCCCTCGCACGCGCAGAGAGAGGTTACCGTCGTCGGAAGCAGAGACGGAAATCGTGATTGCAACCCTTTATTTTTCTTCTTTTTGCCGGGATCAAGGCAAAAAGTGGTCGTTACGTATCCATCGATCCCGCGGAAACGTAATTGAAGCACAGACCTAACCCCGCTCCTCTGTGCCAGCCCGCTGTTGTTTTCGGAGCTAATTAGCCGCGCGACGACACCTTTAACTGCAGACTGATATTCGTTGGAATTGGTCTGATCGAGATCTGCTCGAATTGAGCAAAAAAAAAAAAAGGAAAGATACGAAGTTGGTTCGACGTTGCAATTTTTGTGTTGGAATATCTTGTGTTAGCCGTGTGACTAATATCGTTCATAATTTATTCGATCAACTAAATAAATATAAAATAAAGAAATGTATTAGTACATATTTTAAATAGACAAGGTCAAAAAGTCTGATTCTAATAATAATATTTAGAATAAAGGAATTAAACCAACTTAAATACATAAACCAGTCACAATAGAAGGGTTAAATACGAAAAAGCGCATACGTTATACGTTAAACTACACGGAACAGTTTTTACTTCGTTTCTTCTGCAAATTATGCCCAAGCAACACAATGTCAATATCAAACACGTTTTATCCTCTAATTATATTACTGTACGTAGCACTACTGACGTAAAGACAAACGACTTCGTCTAATAATTCATTCAACGTAACGCGGGACCAAAAAAAAAAAATGGCGCGCGCGAGCTGGCGTAAAAATGTTTCCTTCCCTCAAAGACCGATTAATAAATGCATCAGCAATTCATAGAATCCTATTAAATCGTTGAACCGCAATTATCAGTTGAACGACTACTTTTTGTACTTTGTAATCGTTGTTCTTTTCGACTCGACAGCGATTATTCCTACTGCATGGCCGTGTCAAGGTTCGAGCTGGATGTTTTTGCGTTCAGAGAAAACTTTTTATTCGCCCATTGAATTTGTTCGAATGATCGGTTACAATGTGTTGTGAAAGACACTTCGGAAGATCTACGGATAGAACGGTTGAAGCTGTTCTGTGGTGGATACGATAAGTTTTTGCGTGACCCACGAATTCATCAACGTTCGCATCAACATCAACATCAGCAATAACTAACACAATCAATATCGTTAACACTATTCCTACTGCGACCGTCTCAAATGACCGTTCTTAAAATTTTGATTAAAATTTCATACATAGAACATAATTGAATCGCCTTTAAACTTTAGACTTTTCCTCAAATATACGTATAATACATTTTTCAATATTCACTTCTTTTTTCATTGTTTATTTTCTGAGAAAAATTTGTAGTCTGTCTTATGTGGGAATGTCGCAGTAGGAATAGTGTTAATATCAACTATGCTTGTTGGATTTGAAGTAAGAGTATAAGCATGGTTTGTGCCTCCTTGCCTACGACATGACAATAAAACTCTGCGGATTTCACACAAAGCGGGCTGTAGTTGTTTATTTCACCCTAGTATCCTTTTTCCTGTCCATAGCTTTCTTTTTTGCGTGGAGAAAATCTTCCGAAAGATACCCAACCAACCTGAGGGGGGCAGCTAGGTTATGTGTGATTTTTATCCACTAAAACCTCCACGATGGCCACCTAGAGCTATTGGGGAAGCACTGGAAATTCTAGAAAAACGCGTCCAATACTTCCCCCCGCGCAAATCTAGTTAGGGGCAACGGGGGCCCCTCGTAAACTAACCTAATTTAGATCTTTATTTACATAAATCCTTAATTTCTGCAGTTAGGTGCCCCTCGTAAACTAACCTAATTTAGATCTTTATTTACATAAATCCTTAATTCCTGCCCACATCTAACACTCGTACGAGCATTATTGCATGTCCGCAATTTTCTATTTAAATTTAACAACACTTAACAGTTTGTTCTTATCGCACAATCCTCGACATCTTGCTTCCTCTATCAAAGAAAAAGTATACTCTACACGAACAGTTAACGTTCTTGCGAGCATCATTGCCTGAGATACGCTCTATCATTAGTGTTTATACATATTGTTAGTCGCTGGTTGCGCAACATCGACTCGCGCGTTCTTTTCTCTGATACCGTACGCGGCCTGGACCACGTTATCGCCATTTTTTTTCCCCCTTTTTTCGTTGCTTTTCACGCCGACACGCGTAGCCGGGCCCACGGTTTTCGCGTTTTGACACTTTGACGATCTTTTCTCGCGCGCTTTGTCCGCTGCGCGAGTGACGCAACAACTGAGTGAGCTCCATTGTCGTGCCGATGCACACGTTCCTGACATTATATATACCGAGGTGTCGGAGGTAATTATAGAGCCGTATCTTACGCGTGTATCGCGTTAGTTGTTTGCATCTTGTTTACTCTTTTCGTCTTTTTTCCCGCGCGCCAGGTTGTCGAGAAAAAATTCGTGGCAATTTTTAAATGAACAGAGAAACTTCGATATTTTGATGTAACTGATAATTATTTCGCACATTGTATCGCGAAAAGTGTCGATAAAAAGGTGAATGAAAAGTAATTGTCGCAATTTCGCGTTCACTTGGATGAACGTTGAATGTCGGTTGTGTCTCGTGGCAGTGTGATAGTTCATCACATTCCACTTTCTTTATCTTTTGAATAGGAAAATCGTTTATCTGGAGACGTAAGCTCGTTGTTTCAATACATACTGTCGAGTGATCAGTTGGGTTTACCACTTTTTCTGCATCGCCAGTAATAACTAGTGTCTCGTTCTAAGAAATTCTAGTTTCACAATATTGTTCGTATAGATACAGTGAAATTTATCTTCGAAGTTAACATTATGAGGTTCGAGCGTTAATTTCTTCGAAACTTTTACACGTATTCAAATTTTTCGTCACGATGACAAGTAGTACAGAATTGAACGATAACATCGGCTGTTCATCAATGTACTGATCTCGATCGTTCCACGCATTGGAAGACTATGTTTTGTAATAAATTGATGGTAATTTCTGTATTTGTTAGTTCCACGGGAATCGAAGATTTCTTTTTCAATTAAGTATTATTTTGCAAAAAATACTCGACACTTAATTAGTATGGTCATAGCGTTATGAAACTGGTTAGCGATTGATACTTTGTTGCTAATCATCGAAGAGGTTAGAAAAAAAAACGCTAAAACGATACATGTCTTTTTACTGTGGACTTAAACTTTTGCAATGCAAACTCGACTAATAATGTATCGTACAAGGTCCGGTGCAACAGTGAACTGATGAACGATTTCATTGAAATAAAACTTCAGTTCTTTCTTATGGTAATAAAAATAGGGTAACAATACGAATTTCTTCGTTAATTTATTCAATACTTGCGTTTTCTGTTCACGCAAATAATGATTATTATGAAATTCATTAAAAACAAAAACAGCGATGAACTTCAACGATTCTAACCATTTACAATCGCATTAGCCAATCGTTCTAATTCCGATAGCAACGCCACGCAATCGCCATTAACTTAAATCGCGCTCCTTACACACAAGTCACCAGAAACGCTTACCATTAAACGAACAAAGAACAATAAGAAAAATTGCAGCCATTTTCAAGATTAAAGGATTACTAATATTTCACCGAAAGCTCCAGCAAAATACGTTCATCTCGTTCAACCGTATCTCAGAAGTCCGCTAAATAATGCCATTATAATATTATGTAACCCGGCAACGATTAGATTACGGCTGGTACAAAGCATTATCGAGGAGTTCGCGCGCGATATTTTAAAATAAACTGAAAATAACCGGCACTTTTGCGTCGTTAACACATTGAATGCCACGCCAGTTTCACAAGGTTTGCACATGGCGCCACGATGAATGTTCTATTATACGATACTTATACTGCTGAAATATTACCTAAATTTTGTAATGTTACTAAATTTCGTACGAAGACATTATCAAACACTTACTTCACCTTTTTAACTCAAAGGAAGTCTAACTATTTGTATATATATATTGTATATCAAAGAATTATTACCCGTTTAATAAAGCTATTATTATTATTATTATTGTTATCTACAGCAAATAATATTTTTAGATGTCTATACATTGCATTAATTCTTTCACACCGTTGTATCGACGATGGTAATAAACAAATGTCCAAATTACGAATTTCTACCAATCTGGACGCGCCAGTCACCGGTGACCCCCGTGGAATTCAACGTGTTAACCCCTAGGCTTCTGTGGGCACCTATAGGTGCTTATAAATTTTGCGTTTGTGTCACTGACAACGCCTATAGGCGGTTATCCCATTGCAGTCGAAGGCTGCACGAAAAGGGCAGTAATATCGGCTCAACGCGTTCAACCTTTTGAGTGCTATGAGCGCAAATATGCGTCTGACAAAAGTTGCTCGTAGGGACTATGGACGCATATATGCGTTTGTCAATTTTTGTTTTCTTCACCTTATGACATTTTCCGTGACAACACATTTCGACGTTAACCTTTTACTGCTGACGAAAGTTGCTCGTAGGGACCATGAACGAAAACATGCGTTTGCCATTTTTTTCGATCTTTCGCTCACTGCGAAAATCAGTGTACGAGTAACAATACACTAGTGATAGCGCGTCATCCCTTCGAAGCACTTAGGCTAAGAGTATTCATTAGGTTCAAAGGGTTAAGAATACGGACAAGCCGCGAGGCAACGTTTCGCTTGCGACGAATCACGTGCTTCAAAAAGCGCGACAACTCTAAACGGCACGGCTGTGTGCCATTATGCTCGGCGTTACGCGACCGATTAGAGCCGGCTGCTTTTACGGGGTGTCGTTATTATATTATTTACCGTGTCGGCGAGGCGTGTGCACAGGTATTCCCGTTTCTGGTTATTGATCAGGGTGCATAATGTTCGCGGCGCGAGCCACGGCCTGGCCCCGATAATTCATGCAACGCGGGCATTTATTACGCCGGGGAGATCGTAGAAATGTAAAGGCGGCCGAATGAATATGGATGGGAATATAGAAACGTTTCGATAACAAAGTTTGCCTCCGTGTATCCATTTGATCTCTTCTCCATTCACGTTCTCTTTTTTTTCCCGCCTTTTTATCACGGCGAATCGCGCGGAAAAATGCAAACACGATTACGTAAAGAAACGTGAACGCCGTTTCTATTTTTCTTTGTTCGTTTCCTTCTTTTGGTCCCCTTCTTTGATTTTAACAGGTTGAGAGACAGAACAAGAACACAATGAGGACTGGAGAGGTCCTCCGGAGCGTCTTCGTCATCTTTCTTCCGATTTTCTTCTCTCGCATTGCTGTCTCGAGCTTCTGTTTTGCTCGTATTGTTGCCATTTTTTGGAACAGTTCGAGGCAGCTACGTTATAGGGATCAATGTTGGCCCGATCGAGGGCGGGAATCATTTATCAAGGCTTCTTTCGGAGCTGTTCATCGAAGACGCTTCTGGTGTTCGAGAATAGATTCGTATTGGGTTGAATTCCTCGTTTTCACGCCCACTTTAGCCCGGTCATCAATCGATGCATCCTAATTGTGCAGGCTGCACAATGGGTTTCGCGTGAGCGCTTCTCGACGTTGGGCGCTGGCTGTTAATTATCATGGTGCTCTCTAGATTATCCGGTATTTTTGGAGTGAATTGCTCGGCAACGCTCACTTCAAGCCCGCGGATTATTCTCGGAGAAGATCGCGGTGCTTAGGTTAGAAACGGAAGTAACTGATCAATAGGATGTTACAGCAAGATTGATGGAATCGTGTATCGAAGTGTAATTTTGGCATTCGAAGATCAATGAAGAGAGAATCAATGGGATTGTTTACGTTTAAAGACAATAAAAATTAATGCTTTTGTTGCAACAAAAATTAATCTAATTAAACAGATTAAGCATGATCTCGTAAGAAGTTAGTTTGCTTCTTAACTATTTGCATATCAGCATGGAATTAGCGATAAAAGGCTGTATAATATTAATGGGCGATCAATAGCCGATGGTATATTCTTAATTTGCGTAAAATGAATTCTATTTGATACCAAATGTTGCAACAAAAATTAATGTAATTAAACAAATTAAGTATGATCTCACAAGAAGTTAGTTTGCTTCTTAACTCTGCGTATCAGCATGGGATTAGCGATAAAAGACTGTGTAATATTAATGAGCGATCGATAGCCGATGGTACCTTTCTATTTTGCGTAAAATTAATTCTACTTGATACCGATTAATTCCAATCACCTGTCAAACTTCACACCTGTCAATTCTGTTCACTCTAAAACCGTCCGGAATTCAACGCATAACAGCCGAATCTTCGCCAAAAGAGAACATTACGGTGACGTTACCGTCGCTCGAAGAACACAAAGAGTTAATGACACAAATAGTAATAATTCTGCGGTAGGTACGGACCGTCGAGCAACCCGTTCGTTCCGCAAGCCTCTAATTTCGGATCCGTTTCAGTATGCGCGCATCGCAACTTTCTTGCCCTCGACGGGTCCACTAATCCGTGTATATGTTGGACGACACCGCTTCGGCAACTTCTATTCTGATATTGTTGCACGTGAGACGACCGGCTTTTCTGCCGGATAGATGTGCCTCGTTTCGCAGAATCTCCACGGGTTCTAAACACAACCGCGGGCATTGTGCTCGCCGAGACAATGTAACGTTGACAGTCGATGTTTTATTTTGGGCAGCGGTTAGTCTTTATGCGACCCCGCGACGCTTTCGCGTGAAGTTTCCTCGGAGAACTTCCGTGATTAACGAAGTTTGAAGATTTATTTAGAACGTAGGAGGTGATTCATGTGGTTTGCTGTTCTGTGATCTAATGTTTACGGGGATGATTAATCCTTTGTGTGGTAATTAGACTGTGTTCTTCATGCAAACACATATTTGTTCAGAGATTATTAAGTAAATTAGGAACTTGTATACTATTTTAATGTGATCTGCTCTTTTAGGAAATGAAACCCTTAGAGAAATTTGCTCGATTTTTTTTATGGTTGAATTATATGGATTTTCTTTTAATTGATAGGATATTTTGAAATATTCTCGCGTGACAATTCGTGAAAAAAGAAAAATTGTTTCCAATTGACGGTGCATCCGCAACAAAACATAATCAAACGCAAAGGGTTGACACTGTCCCGAGCGCCCTCGCGATAAAAATACCGTTACACCAATTTTAATTAAGGACGCGATGAAAGATTTATCCCTGTCCCATCGGCGACCCCTCTCGCGCCGGTTTAGCTGTTTATGCAAACCAGCGACCTCACCCTTTGATGTCGACACGGAACAAGCTCGCGTTGCTTGCGCGTTTTCAGCCCTCGTGTATACTTTCGATCTCCATCGCTGCAACATGTCCCCGCTACACTTAAAACGTAACACGGAAAATTGAAACTAAGCTTCTCACAAACTAACTGCTGCTCCAGGGCAAAACTGGATACGTGTAAATACACTGCTAAACTTATAATACTTGTTACTTGATAACGTTTGCGATAAATTGAGGTAGGTTCAAAGCGCTTAGCTTACTACAGATACTGTATCTTTATTTATGCGTGTACCCTTCAGTACTTTTCATAATTCTCTCATAATTACGTGTTCTTTCATTTCAATTTCTGTTCCGCTTTAAAGGAGTTAGACGATAGTAACTTACGAATGTATTACATTTGCCTCTAATGAAAGTGAAAAATCGTACGTGTCTGTCTTGTACCCTAAACAAATTACGTTAAATGATGAGTTTTGTCGCCCAGCTCCTATTACCCAGTACCACTCTAGAAACAGAAGACCTATCCCACACCGGTCTTCCACTTTTCGATCACGTTAGCCTATCCGTCACCCACGACACCCGTTCTGTCCCATGCAAAAGAATCGTTCTCTCCCCCCAGGGAACGCAGGATAACCGAACCAAGTCACGTTCCCTGCGAACCCGACTTCGTTTCCCAGGAATCGTTTCCCACCTCGGAGACTCCCAGTCGACGTCGATCGGCAGAGCGTCAAGTGGTCGTCCGAGGAGGAAACACGAATCCGTTCACGATTTTCGAGAGGGTCGAGCACAGGACACGGCCAGGAAAGAGCCTCCATCGAGGAGGGTAGAAAATGGGGATGAGGCAGGCATAGCGAAGGGAGGGTCACTAGGTCAGATGCGTTGCGTGGCTTTCTATTTCTCTCTTTCTCTCCCTCTTTCTCTATATATTTATCTGTCTATCTTTCTCTTGCTCCTTCTACCACCCTCTCCTTCGTTTCTCTCCCCCCACTGATTCTCTCTTTCTCCGTCGATCTGTCACTCTCTCTTTGCCGATCTCCTTCTCTTTCACCGGGAACACATGGCCCTGGTGTGCACACGGCTGCCTGGCAGGCCACGTACACACGCGCGCACACACCATGTACACGCATGAGGTATCCATTGAAGTTATCGTTCGCGTACCGCACAGATTACGCTGTGCGGCGTGCTCGACGGAACGAGATTCGGAATATGTAAGTAATTGGTGGACTGGTTCGCGCGGAGCTAATTTGAAGATCAAGAAGGAGGAGATGGGGAGAGACAGGTGGGCACTGTGCATGACTGGAAAGATGGCAAACGAGTATGTCACAGGTACCAAAAGGGTATTTCATTGCGTGACGATGTCTACGAGGCGTGTGAATGTTGTTGATTTAATTAATAACGAAGATAGACGTGTAATATACAAGTATAATACCAACGGATGTACAAAAATTTATAATCATGTCACGATGAAAAGGTTCCGTAGGGAAAAAATTACACTTGAATTTTTCTTATCAGGATTATACATTAGAATAATTGTTCGAAAAACGGAAGTGGAATAATAAAATTGCATGTGCTTGATTCAAACTATATGATTTACCGAACACGCTAGACAACTTCCTAGCTTTGCACAGCACTCGTCACAACGATTCAGAGAAAAATTGACGGAAGCAGTGCGCAACGACGCACCTTCGGTTGGTGCACCGGTATCGTTCCCCCGACACGGTCACGTGCTCGTGCGTCTCACTCACCTGCCAAGCGTGCTCATATCATCCTGCTCGCGCGCTGGTAGCCTCGACTACCCCCTATCGACGTACTCGTTCCTTCGACACTTGTCACGAAATTTACGAAATATATACTTGATTACACCCCCGCACAAAACCGGCACTTTCAGAACCAACTTTCCACGGCTGCAGGGACGAGCGTCATCGGCTTTCCCTATCGGACGATCTGTCGAATCTCAGAAGTCGGATGAAGCACTTGGTGCCGCAGGAACGGCGAATACGCGATGCTCTGTTCACTTGCGCGTTACTCGATCTCGATCGCGGAACTCCAAACTCCGAGCGATCGTGAAAACACCGACTGGTCCCGCACCAACGCTCACATCATGGTCCCGTGGCGGCGGATGTCCCCGTCGCGGCGACGAGCGCCGATCTATGTCTCACTTACAGGAAGATCGATGTAGCTGGAGGGAACGGGGGCGCGCGCGCGTACGCACGCACGACCGGAAGTCCAGTTGGTCCCCGCGTGTAACCACGCGACCCTCCCGAACGACAGAACGACAAGCTGAGCGCAACAAAACGTGGCCCACGCGGTTCGAGCGAGTATACGATCGACACCGACGCTCCGTGGTTCGCGCTCCGACACTATTTTATCACGGCCGCCTGTGGAACGCGCGTGTACGCGCCACTCTGAAACGCGTCGACGACGACGACGGCGACGAGGAACGTGGTGAGCAGCAGCCGTGGCGGTAACAGTAGCAGCAGCAGCGGTAGGCCGCGCGAGAGCGAGCAGTCGGTGAGCCGAGATAGCGAGAGAGCGAGAGAGGAGACACGAGAGAGTCAGTGGTGGAAGAACCCCCCCTCGAGCAGCGGGCATACAATGGAAATAATCACCGCGTCTCGGAGCGTCGGCTGACTGACTGAAGCCCCCGAGGACCGAACGGGATGAGATTCGGAGGCGCTGCCTCTGGTGGCGGCCGGCGCGGCGCGCCGCGCCACTCCGCGCCGCTTCGGCGCCCGCGCTACGCCACTCTTGCTCCCCGCTACTGTTCTCGCTGTGTTCGTCTTTTCTCCCGCGCTCTATCCCTCTCTCTTTTGCCTTTGTTACCCGCCTCGCTCCCTCTTTGTCGCACCAGTTTGTTCTCAGCCGCGGCTGCCCCTTCCTTCTTCCACGACGCTACTATACATTCGCTCGGCGACGTGTATAGCGTTGTCCCTGTCCCTCCTATTGGTTGCTCTCGTTGGCTCGCTCGCTCAGTCGGGTCTTCCCTCTCTCTGTCTGGCTACTGGTCACTCGTTCCGGGTCTCGGTCGCTCGGCAGCGGTCGGTCCGGTGCGCGGTCGTGGTGGCGGCGGGTTCTCCCAGCAACCACGCCCCTTTTCGGGCGTAGGACCCGCCCCATTCCTCCGACACCCACGCAAAGGCGCGCGCTCTCTCCGATACTTTGCCAGGGCACCACCATCGCCGCGACTCGTCAACGTCGTCAACGTCGTCCTCGTTCGCGTCCTCGTCCTCGTCCTCATCCTCGTCTACGCCTTTGCCTCTGGCTTCTCCGCTGTCGTACATACATCGCCGGAATCGTGATATAGTCGTCGGTGTCTTCGCGTTGCGTTGGCATTAGTTGTGGTTGCGTTTTTTGCAAGGATCACTCTGTTCACCTGTGCATCGCTCGTCGATATCCTTTTCCAGTTTCTGTCCCCTCCCCGCCTCCCGTTGTTCTTCCCTGGGCCGTCTAACGAGATCTCCACCCCCTACCGCCCCCTGCTCAGAACGATAGGAGCCACGGTCGCAGAGCTGGGCGTAGTAGGTATTATAGTAGGACCGTGGATGAGCAGCGTACGCTGTCGCGCTGGTTATTTTGCATTTTTTACTTTTTTGAGTTTCTTCCTAGCTATCTGGGTCTGGATTCGCGCTCCCCGTTCGGAAGGGGAACGAAAGAGGCTAGTGGAGAGGATGAGAGACGCGCGTCACGTGGCTTGCGAGAGAACAGGGAACGTCGACAACGTAACGCGTGTCGTTTACCGGCGCCTACTGCGAGTTGGCCTTTGTCAATGGACACCAGCTGTGCTGCTGGATGGATGTTTTATATGGGGTGGATCACTGGTACGGCCGGAGGTGTATTTAAGGTGTTATTACTTTTTATAAAACCAGGTACTTATTGCTCCAAGATTTTAAACTTAGAATATTAAGCTTTTATAGCTTTAATGAGATCAAACTATACTACAGTAACGCTAAAATTGTTTTTGAAAGGCAGTAAGAAAGTCTATGGTTATATTCGTATGAGAAATCATAAATACGTGCCTTGATATCTACATAGTATTTACTTATTATACGATAATACCTAAATCTCTAAAACAAAAGTAAAGATGACACAGATCTCATTTTCCATATGCGTTAAAACGCTCTACATAATTTCGCTACATCGAACCTAATACTTTTCGAAACCTTTCTGTATCTAGTATATATTCCAGTAGAATTCGTTCATTCAATTTCACCGCAATTTCGTTATTCAGCGGTACAAGTTCGCTCTAAATCGAGCCTTCTTCGATCACGCTGGGCGGCGAACGAAACGGCCGCGGCCAGCAATTCGACTGGCGCCTCGAATCCCGTCGGATCAGGTGCGGCGACGGCGGTGCTGCGCATTGTCTATTGTTTCGGTCGGAGGCGGCGGTCGCGGCACAACCCCCGGCCGCCGGCGACGGCCCTACGACGGTGCGGTGGAGGTGGTGGAAGCCGACCAATGGGAGCCAAGGCACACCCGCGCAAATCACAATGCTTATTGTTGTCGCCGTGCTGTCCGCCCACATTCCTGGATCGCTTCCTCCACCTCCGCCAGCCGCTGACTCCTGCAGCTCGGTCAGGTAGAAATCTCTGCAGGTGCGCGGCTCGCGCCATTGCTCGGTTTCGTGGAGCTCAGGCTACGCAGTACTGTTTCCTGGGCCATTTTAGTATTGCTCGTTAATTTTTAAGGGGCTAATTGGTAGAGTACCTTGGATTGAGTGCACATTTTGTTGAACGATCAAGAACTCTTTCTTTCGCGTCTCCACAAATAAAGTCCTTAGTCTTACGATAATTTTGTGATTTTAGTAACGGTTGGAAACTGACAATTATATTATTTCAATTGAATGTAAATAATGGTATAAATTATCTGAATTCATTTGTACGCTTTTAAAGTTTATTTAAAGCTGAAGTTTTCACCGAACAGTCTTTTCGAAGGAACTTGTACATTTTTGAAACGCTAAGAAATTGTGTAGCAATCCCTAGAAAGCCTATACCAGCTGAATTTCAGATCGGTTCATCTTGGAAGAGAAATCTTATCACTATTCCACTACACTATTTATTGAAACATTTACATCAGCTGCTCATCCTTTCACATTATTCAATAATACATCTCGGGAGGAGAAAACAAAATCGAACATGCTCCAACGTAATACCACACTGTAAAGACAATAATGCAACACGAAACCTAAAGCAATATCAGAGTACACCTCCAGCCACCCCTATGAAAAAGCCTCGCACAAAAACCTACATCTTCTTCCTACGTCTATCCTTCTAAATCCACAATCCAAACGCGGCCGCAGAATCCGTCTAGCCTCTCAAAGGGTACGTGCGTCAGAGGCGAGCTAGCGAACAAGGGGGGGAGTTCCTTGGTTCTCGCCGCTCAGTTTCAGCCGAGTCGCGTTCGATCCCCCGGCTGCATTTGCCTTCGTCGTGGCCGTGTCAGATAGAATATCCTGTCTCGTCTCCATCGCGCACGCACAGGTACATAGAGGAGCCGTGTGTACACCGTTTTCTATGTGAGGGCCGTAGAGCGCTCACCCACCACCGCCACCCTTTCCCTCCCCCCCGTGCCACCCTCGCTGTTCCTACCACGGCGAGAGGAATGGACGAGAATGGCGTCGGCGCGCATCCCTTTCATGTCCTCCGCAAAACCCATTCCCCCCCTTCTCTTGGTTGCTGCTCGTCCTCCGCACCAATGCACCCTTGACTTGCGCCCCTTACCATCCCCACCGGCGCGCTAAACAGAACAGACATGCACACACAGAAAGAGACACACACACATGTAAGTATGGACGTGAGTACGTCTATGTGTACGAGGTTCGTCCACTTCGCGGATGCTCCCTTTTTATCGACGACCACAAAACGCGGCGATGCGCTTTTTCCTTGAGCCACTGCGTGCACGCCTCTGCCCAAAATGCGGTCCTCGAACGTTTTGCGAAGATTATTTCAGCGATTCAGAACGATGAACGCCGCACTCGAGACGCGTACTATGCCGAGCTTGAAAGTTGGCTGTAGAGGGGGGTGAGGACAGGGGTGAGAGAGGCACTCCGCTCCGCTATGTGCGACTATCTTCGTTATGTTCGTGGGGCACGATTCAATTCGTGTCGGCCGATAATGAAAATACGTGTGCACAGTTTTTATAGTTGTGTCGGGTAAGATGGGCCTCAAACCCGAGGCTCGAGTGAATGAACGTAAAATGAAAATTCCTTGCTCGAACGCGGGGGAAAAATAAAGGATGCGCGTAACACGATTTAATAGACGAAATATCCAGGGTGTGGTACAGCTTATGATATTTATATAACTCTGGAGGTTCCTTCGGGATTATAAAACGGTTCCAGTATGAGATCACTGTTTTATAGAGATTATAATCGACCGTAGCTGAATTCCATCGTCAGCCAATTTTCCAGTTCGGCATAGTATAGGTATAAACGCGCCCTGATGAAAGAGGAGCACGGTTTCTCTCCGCTGCGGGACGGAAGCGTTCGTGGACACGGAAGGCCGACCTGCGGAAAAGCTGAAGTCACGGCTTAATTAACTGTTAGAATTTTTAATTGTCGCGCGTGCCGCCGAACGCGCGACCGTGAAATCGCGGACGATCTCGCAACGCTTTTGCTCGCGGAGCACTCTGTTCCATTTGCAAATGGCCGTCCCTAATTGTTCCCCGTGGACATGAAAATATAATTTTCTCGGAAAATCACCGCCCAGCTCAAGAAGAATCGCGCGTTTCCTGTTCCACTTACTTAAGCCGAGGCTCCGGCTATTTTCGTGCGGCGATAGTCCTTAATTATTCACGACAACTACTTTATGAAACGGGGAATCTCTTTCGCATGGACGCACCGTGATTTCATAGAAAACGATACACATGGTGGAAATCCGTTTTTTAATTCAGATTTCATCGTAATTGGCGAACGATGCGCGAAACGTGTACCGTTATCGAACGAAGAGATGGGACCTCTGATAAAAAAGAATGTTTCTTTATTAGATATTTATATTAAAATGATACAGTTGAAGCTGTTGCAAACGCAACGTGGTTTCTCTTTTTTAATTCGATATTTGCTGAATAGTATTTATTTCAAGAATTTTAAGTGGTTCAACTTATTATTGTTTGTTTTATAACAGGTCTTTTATGCTCCTTAATTTATTATTGGTGATTAAATAATTGAGTATTATTATAAATAACGTAGAGCACTCTTCAGAAAATAAAATTCAACTATAAGAGTTGATGGATTACAGTAGATTCCTCTGTTTACTCCACTGATAGCTCAGCGGCAGTAGAATGAGTACAGTCCCTAGTCAGACGATAAACGCTTGCGGTCTGTCCGGAATAAGTGGATTTCTACTGAAATTTTCGAGATGACATAGCTCGATATCCACAAGTTACCGATGCAAGACTCTAAACGTAAATTATCATCACGCATTCGTGAGATTATCTTAGCTTGGAATCCAAATATCCACGACCTAGATTTCAACTTCTGAAAACTGAAAGGCTGTGCGTTCATAACAATCCATAAAAATAAATTCATTTCAAAGATATCAATGCTTTTCAATCATTTTCAACGACGAAGACGACACGATCACCGTCTTCGAACGGCACGATCGCCGCGTCAAACCGACGAATTTGCGCTTGAAGACGGCTCTAAGCATCGAGCAAACGGACGCGCGGACCAAATTTCTCCGCATAAAGCGGAATCAAAGCGGTCTCTCCCAGTTTCGTGTTTAGACTGCGTGTGCACATCGAGATCTTAAACGTCCGCCCGTGCGACGATTCGTTCCGTAGCGGGGGTGGAGACAGGGGGAGCGGGGATGAGCCATCGTTATGCGTTGCATCGTGTTAACCCGCGCGGGATACCATTCTATTCCGGTAACCCCGGTCCGGCGTGGAACAGACAAGAACAATGAGTGTCGTACGTGTACTGCCCCTGTGTGTATCGCATCCTCTTGCTCTTCGGCAGCCACGAAGGTCTCTGTGTAGTGGGTGTAGAAGCGAGAGGAGGCGCGAGCGGTGGGACAAAGAGGAGCAGATTTATGCACGACGACAACGACGACGACGAGCACGACTACGCGGCGGCGGCGGTGGCGTCGGGACGTTTTGCTCCGGACGTCGACGACGACGACAACGACGAAGTTGGACGGAGAGGAGCACGATGATACCAGAACGCGACCGCTGCGACGGCAGTAGCAGCAGCAGCAGCAGTAGCAGCAGAAGAAGAAGAAGAAGAAGAAGAAGGATAAGAAGAAGAAGAAGACGAGCACAGCCCCGGTAGCCGTGGCCGCTTGTGAATGAACGTTGGCTCGCGACCGTTTCCGGCGCACTCTCTTTCACTCCCGCTCGAACTCTTCTCAAGCTAGCGTCTCCGTCTCGTTGCTCTCGGTCCCTTAGCCGGATTCTCTCGGTGCTCTCTAGCGTCCTCCGTCTACTCCACGCTCATGAATGAGAGTCGGCGACTCGCGCGATCGCGACGAACGGGAAGGAGACACGTTCAAGAGAATCCTCGGGAGCGACGGAGACGGTGATCGAAGGGGTTAAGGGGAGAGAAGGAGAACACGGGCGGACCGTTAGCCTTAAACCAAACGGTCGCAACGAGGCCTGCGACGAATTTAGAACAGGAACCGAGAGAGCGAAGGGATAGAGGAGGACGCGACTACGGTGCTCGCCCCCTCTGTATGGCTTCTTTCTTCTTTTTGCTACCTCCTTTTTGCTCCCGTTGTCCCTTATTCTTCTTCCTTGCCGCTTTGTTGCTCCCATTATTAATATATCGCAGTTGCCGCGCGTGACCGGCCGCCTCTCCCCGGAGGATCGTTTCGGATCTTCCTTTTTCACCTTGGCTCCTCTTCTTCTTCTTGTCGTGCTCGTGGTCGTGCTCTTCGTCTTCTTCTTCTTCTTCTTCTTCTTCCGCCGCATATGCGCCTGACTCCTCTTCTTCGCGTGCACGTTCGCGCGCGCGTCACCCCCGCCTGGTCCATCCGGTGATGCGAGTCCCGCTGATTATAAATAGTAACCTTTGTCGGACGCTTTTCTTTGGCCCTCTATCGTTTCATCGTGGTTGTCTCCACTCTCCTCTCGCGCAACCTCGCCCACCGGCTTCGAGCTTAATCCTGACGGTTCTCCTCGCTCACTCGTCGCGTTTGTAACGTTTGAGTTATAGCGATCCGGCGATCAAGAATCTGACACTTTTGAAATATGACGGCGCGATGTAACGACGCTGTGCGGTATAATTATATTACGATCTATATTAATGTTACGGCACGATACAGTGTATCGAGTAAGAAGCTAAATAATCAAGAACGATATACTAGGAGAAGTGAGCATTACAATATGGTAACGCTGTTAGACGGTACCACGACGTATGTTATTAACACGTTGAATGCCACGCCAGTTTTACAAGGTTTGCCCTGGGCTCCACGATGAATTTTCTATTATCTCTTTGAGGCATAGGATTTCCGAGAATAAATAGATCCATGTTGCACAGGAATTTTGTTGTGTTTTAAATTAAACAAACCTATACTAACCTGTATTGACATGTTGAAACTTGCCAACACAAGCGAACATATTTATAACATTTTTTTTATGGTATTGCCAACTGTTTTACACAAATAAAAATGCTCCACCGTGCATTACCGTGCATCAAAAAGGTGGGACATTTTTAATCCCACCATACTCCAAAGAGTTATACGATACATACACTGTTGAAATATTACCTACAACAAATAAGTGTAACTACTTCTAGATATTTTTCATTGCATTAATTTCTTCACACCGCTGCAATAACGATGGTAATAATGAAAAATTGATAAGTATTGACATTTTTATAAATTATGTATTTCTATCAATTTGAGCGCGCCGGTCACCGGTGACCCCCACGGCGCCACCAGCAAGTTGAATGTCGGTCACCGGTGACCCTCATGGTATTCAAAGTGTTAATTAAGCCACATGCAATGCTAGTTATTATTTATTTATATATATTAATAACCAGGTATAACCCATTAGTATACAAAGGACAATAATGTAAGAATGAAAAAAAAAAATATAAACATGTAAACTATAACCCATTATTATAAGGAACACCGGAAAAAATGCGTGCCACTCGCAAGCGTGTTATCCTCGCGGATTCTCGCTTATGACCAACGACCAGGCACCGTTAAACGCGGCTGTATAAATAGAATTACATGCTCTCGGTCGCGCGCACTCTCGGACAACACGCGTGACAGGTGTCCGTGAGGGCGATCGAAATCGAAGCGCACCGCGCGGCCATAATAGGCGAGTGCACGCGCCGCGCCGCCTCGTGCATATGCATCGAGCAGCGCGTGGGCGTGCATCGCGACGCGGCGAATAACGGGAAGCGGCGAACCGCGACCGCCCGCATTGTCGCGGAACCGACGCCGGGGAACGTGGACGAGGACGGCGAATTTTATTCCCAGCAACTGAACGAGTATACCAGAATTTACCCGTGAACACCGTATTTCATGCTTGTCTTTATATTTCATGGTTAGAAGTAATATTTATGTAATACAGATATTGTACAAATTATACCATTATAATGTATAGTAGCCGACAAAAGTTTAAGACGACAGGACAATGTAAAATATACAGTTTTATAGTATGAAAATATTGTTCATATACTTATTTTTATCGTCATTATGGTAGAACACTATTTTATTTATCGTGCTATTTCTTATTTTTGGTGATTTAAAGAAATACAATATTTCTCTGTATTTCGATGTTACATGTACGAAGAACGGAATTCGACTGTTACAATCTGTTTATGTCCGAGAAACAGTTGCCTGACTGCATGAGTGTATGTGTGCGTGTACTGAGTGTATTTGTGTAGTGACCTCTCATGGAGTACTAATTGGGTATGCAGGATGTCGTTGTTGTTTCCTTTTGCTGATACTTATTAATTAATTAGCTTGTTTTCTTTGACCCTATAGTTTTAACCTTTCGTCTGCTACTGTAACATTACTATGGTACAATATGACATTACTTATATCTGCATAATATTTTGTTGGAATACCTCAACTTTTACTTAGCAAACTCGAGACTTTCAAAGGTCGATGATCGATCACCCTGCGCGAGATTCGCGTGGCGCAGGGAGAAGGAAAGAGCTCGATCAACGGGTGATTGACAAGGGTTTCGCAAGAATACCTGTTAGGCAGGTGTTCCGGCTGGTACTCGCAGGAATCTGGAGCGGATCGGATTAATTGGAGTAAAACGACACGGCTCGCGGGTGTCGCGCGTGTTCCGCCAGGGAAATTAGGCGAGCGACTGTTTACAGCCGCGAATATATTGCAAAAGGGGTTTCTTTTTTCTTTATCGACCACGTTGATTGGTCGCAATAAGGGTACGTGGGTTTGAGAGCGACATTCTTCGGGTATTTTGGTTCCGTGTCGCAGATGTGTTTGTAGGAAAATGTGTTTTAAAGTCGGATCGAGGTAAGCCTCGTTTGAGCAATTTGATCGAGAATGTGGATACATGCGACGTCAGATCGTTGGGACAAGAAGCTTGCATAATACGCAGATCCGAGAGCGTTTCCAGGGAATTTTTCTAAATTATAAGCTGTGTCAAGTTATTTTATAACGGTTAACGAGACGCCTATTGGGCAACATGTTCGTTGACTTGAATTCCTGTCAATTGCTCGTATTAATATTCTCAAATTTACTTCGAAAGATCGTAACTTTATTCGTTTAGCACACAGTGAATGTGCTACCTGCACCATTTACTTCAAACTGTATGATCCGTTGGTCAAGCATTGATATCGTCAAGCATAATCGCTCATAAGGGATTAAGCTATCAAACACTCAAGGTATAAATTACTGCAAGTATCCATACCTCGCATAAACAATTTCACCGTGCATAGTAACTTTTTTAATTAATTGCTCGACCTGTCGTGAGGTGTCACCATCGCTGACATAATTTTTCAGGATTGACAGTTAACTTCATTACCATCTATTTTAACAGAGCATAGACCAGATCCTTTGTTCAGATCCGAATCCGTTCTCATACACAAAGCTGTTATCACTCACGAAGCTGTGTCAACGCGCAGAAGTTGGGCTTCAAAAGAGGAAAACCGCGGATTCCTGCTCAATTATAATCGTATGTCTAAATGCTCTTGCCTACGCAAACAATGGCTTCTCGCTAGAGCTGATTCGAAGTTGGGATAAGAGCGTAGAGCGTGCGAATGCGCTCGAGAATGTCGAAGGAATTCAAGGCGGTTCTATCACGATGCTCTCGGGCACTCTTGTAACCTTGTAACTATTAGGCGAGCGCAAAGGTTGCGTTACTACTCTTAAATGAATTTACTTTTGTTGTTCTACGTTCACGGTTTCATCGAACAGTACTCGTTTCGCTCGTCGACGAAAACGAATATGTCTAGCGTAGAGAAGCATCGATGCACGGTTGCGGTGTACGCGCTTGTTTGCATAATTATATGACGATGATTACGATATTAGGGGATCCAGAGGATTCAAAACTAGATGAGAGTAATAGCAACCAGTGCCTTCCGCTATTAATTCATCGACGTCAATATTAATTATGTAATATATCTAAACCGTATGAACACAGATAGGCATTTCATAAACAGAGATTGCGCAACAAATAAATCACATTTGGCAAGAGAAGCTATCTCCAGTTGCGGATCACTCTGACTCTTTTTCATCCTCCCGACTAGATGATAATGGTATTCGAACACCGACCATGGTTTTCACTTTTATGCCTTTATTTTGTATTTTAAGCAAATCCAAAATGAATACAAGTATTGAAATTGTACAGTTGGTGTTTTGGGGACCGAGTATACCTACAGCGAAATTTGTATGAAGCTTAAAATTGATTCGTGAAAATTAATCAGAAATTGCATAACCGTCAAAAGGTTAATCGAAAGACCCGGACGGGGTTGTAGGAATTACAACCACTGCGTTTTGTTAGTCTCATGGCAAAGCTCGCAAGATTCGGTCACAGTTATCCTTTCTCATGTAACATAATAAAGTATCAAAGAATTATTTCAAAAATAAGAGTCTATTTCATTTAGCCATCTGAAAACCCGATTCCCAATAGAAACCATTTCCCATGAAAGAAAGAAAAAACGTGGTAATAACCAGAAGAATTTTCCTGACAAACCGCGCCGTGCTGGTACGCATAGAAAGACAGGGGATCGGTTCGTTGCCACGATAAAAACGGTGTATCCGTTACCGACACGCGCACGCGTGTGCACGCGCAATTAAAGCGGCGTGGCCGCACAGTGCGGATCACTGTTCTCCGCGCGGCTGCGTTCATGAATGAAAGCCCGGGTGCCGGGTGAGTCAGGCTGGAAAGAATGGCGAGAGGATATTTCATAAAGGCCGAACCCGAGGAAACGGCGCGAGTAGCGGCCGCGGCGAGCAGCCTGCTTGTGCCTCGCGCCATTCTCTCGCACGCGGCTATTATTATCGTCTCCGTGTCCGCGCCGTTTCCTCTCGCGCGCGCGCCGTTACGCCTAGCGGACGCTGAAAAACAATAAGCAGTTTGTAGTCGAGTGAACGACGCTAGACGATGCTCTTGTCCCTTCAACACGCAAGCATCTCGCGGAGGGCGGATTCGGGAAGGAACCCAGAGGGCGCGCGAATCGGTCACCGTTGCGGTTTCCGGCGTCCCTATTGTTTGAGACGCCGTTCGAAGCGTACAGAAGCGAGAGATCTTCTTTTGCGGGCTGTTGTTCTTTGATTGGTCGAGTATAGAGGAAACTGGAGGCGATTCGGAAGGTTTGAGTGCGAGTCGAAACGACGAGCGAGCTGTTGAACGCTTGTTCGAGGTTGTTGATATGCTCGAATGGAACAACGTCGAGTTTTATCTTATTCTTTGATTAGATCAATCGAGGTCCTCTTATTTGTTGCAACGCTTGTAAAGCTTGTATCGTTAAAGATTGATTCGAATTTGTGATAGGATTATAGGGGGTGCAGTCAAAGTAACTGTTGCAATTTATTCCCTGTATTTTGATGTTTATTTGGTTCGAAATATTTTAAATATCTCGCCCTTTTTATTACGTTAACGCGCAGGTATCACTCGATTCCATCCTCGTTAATCGTTCGTTGGTATCGTTCTCGCAACGATGTCCTCATCCCACACATGCCATCGCAACGTTCGCCACGCTTGACAGCATCAAAAGGCTAGAAGCGAACGCGCACACAGACCGACCCGTGTGTACGCAAGATTACGAGCGGTTCCGATCTCGAGACTAGACGAGTTAATCGGCCACGGAAGCACAATAAACTAGAAGATAATAAACGAAGCGCCGTCGGTTGGTTTACCATAATAATGCCTTCCATCATGCCAGATCCCTGCAGCCACCGAAAGCCACCCGAAACGAATAGAACGCTATAAATAGGAGGAATCCTCTCTCATTCTCTCGCGTCTCAGCCTCGCCCCGCTCCGTGTCCCCCCCTTTCCATCCACGGCACTATGCCTCGCTCTTTGTCTCTCGTCATAGACGCGGTCCGATCATCATCTTCGCGAGAGCGCGCGAGCGCAAGCCGCCCGCAAACGCGCGGTTATTTCAGAGAGCGAATTTCCGTGCCCGTGCCTGGAAGATATTATTATACGGCCCTGGGATATCGCTACATTTTTCGATACTCCTACAGCTTGGATCGAGATACGCGAGTTGGGAAATTTTTTAAGTGAAATTCGTTGGATCGGTATCTCCTCTAACAGAATACGATAAATTAAATACGATTTAACCCTTTGTGCCCGAGAGGCGATTATTGGTCGCCAAATGATAGTTTCACAAATTTTCAAACTTCAGCTAGTTTGTTTATTAATCAGACCCGGAGGTTAAATATTAATTTATATAAATGTTAGTATAGCACTTGACTAAACTAAATGAAGTTTAATTAAAGTGAATCTTAGTAAATATTTTGCACTTGAAAATTTTTGAAATTAATATTGTTAGACGATCACCTTTCAAGTGCAAAGGGATCATTTATATTTGCTGATTCTCCACTGCGCGTGAGCCTGAGTAACTTCAAAACGTACGGGGTATGTAAATTAGACAAGAATTCTACAATTACGCATGTAATTACCATAAGCAGGATACTGTCACCCTATATTTAATTTGTATCCATGTATTCCTTACTACTTCCACACTACGAATCCACCTCTCAGGGATCGCATCTCCCAAAAACAAGCGGGAATATCATTACAAAAAAAAAAAAAGAACCATTAACCCTGTTATCCACCTCCAATCCTCCTCCGCTGCTTCATATTACTCAATCTTCCCAGCATACCCCTGCTGCCTACGAAATTCAAAAACTTAGCGAACGTGGTCGCCGATAATCGATCGCCGGCACGCGATCCCGCGGCGTTTAATCCGTAACCTGGACGCCGCGCCGGTTCAAAGGGCGTCGCGTCGCGGCTCGTCGCGGCCCGGAAGGTGGGGTTGTTCGCGCGAGGAAAGAACACGTCGACCGGCTCTCTGCCGACGTGTTTCACGCCCATGGTGTGCCGGGGGCCGCGGGGGCCGGAGGGGCGGCCCTGCTTCGTCCCCCGGAACGACGCGGCTCACGGGGGGATGGTTGAGGTTCGCGGTGACAGGAGCGAGCGGCCGCAATGATTAATGGCTTAGCGCATTAACAGGCTATTGACAAACACGTTCCTCGTGCAGGGAGTGGCGGTGCACCACCCTCTGGTTCGCGCGTCGCTCGACGACGAAGGCGGCGGCCGGGCAGCTCGCGATGAAAGGGAAGAAAGGGGGACCGGAGGGGGGGTGGGAGATCGAAAGGGGGTGGGCTTTCTTAAATGCGCCGCCTCGACGAAAAGAAAGCAGCCTTCTCGTCCCGTCCACCCCTCTGACGACCTCGACAAAAACGCATCCTCCCGCTACATCGAAGGTGCTACTCGCTCCCCCGCTCCATCTCACCCCCTTTCTTCTGTCTTCTGCCAGACTCGAACGCCCCACCCCCTATTCGTCTCGTCTCGTCCCGCAGCAGCGTCGACGGGCTTTATCGCTCGTTTCTTCAGCGTCGAACAACCAGCGACGAATCTTTTGAGCTGGAAGCGTCTCCGGGCTGGATTGGTTTCTAAATAGAAGGTTCGTCGAGGGGGTTGGAAGTGTCTGTTGGTATTGTAGCGTTTGTAACGAAGGCGGAGGGCGCCTTCTTTGGTGGACGGTTTTGTCGCGGAGACATTGAGATGCGTGAATTTTCTGATTTTATGAAAGATACAACGGGTAATTGGTACTGTTAAACGAATCAAATTGTGGACGTTCGAAAAAGTTAATCGAAGGTTGATATTCTATAAAAGTGAATTTTATATTTCTTATAGCGAGATGGTGAAAAATGTATACGCGTAACGTAAAACTTGAATTACAATTTCTGCGTGGATGTGTACGATCGATTCTTGTTTTCCTCGTGTTCGCATTGAATCCGCCAACACCTGTTTTGCATACCCACCGAACCCACGCATTCGCCAGATAATAGAAACGGAAATTCTCGTATTTCCCTCAAACAATCTCCCAGCCACTGAATCGGGACCTGCTCGAGGTCTCTTTCATCCAACGCCACGCTATCAGTGCTCGAGTGTCTCGCTTTTCTCCCCTGAGCCGAATGTAAACTCGCCTAAAGCTTTCTCATGTTAATGCGGCGCAGGAGCTGCGAACAAGAATGTCGATCTATCAATCACGGTTCGCGTCAGTCACCACGGAGTCCGGGGAGCTTCCGTTCGTTCGCCGGCTGCGATTTCTTGTTCACGAGCAACCAATCGAATTAACAACGCTACCAGGTCACCGATACCCGATCGATATCTCTGGGATCGTGCAAACGAGTCCAATCAAGGGGAACGTACACGTTTATACAAGCTTGCCTACACCTCTGTCCATAAATCATCGGACGCTGGATATACCTCGAGTGAAGAAAAATTTATATCGCAGTCACAGAATTAAGTTATCGTTCATTAACCGCTTACACGATCGATCAACAGTTTGAAAAAAAAAAAAAAATTAAGCGATTAAGTCTTTCGCTAAGTTTTAACAGTTAGAAATTAGTATTAGAGAGGTTATGCAGGAAATACTCGTGTTAGAAGAAAAATGACTATATATTTATTGAAAAAAGTATAATTATTGTGGTATTATGTAGAAATAACTCGAGTTAGAAGAAAAATTACTATATATTTATTGAAAAAAGTACCTGGCGCACAACAGGAACAGAAAAGAACTGAAGAACGGGGCGGTAATGCGAAAATTGTATACCATAGCTACCGTGTCCCTAAACCATTTCAGCATGTAGAATTTTCAGGTAGAAGCAAATATTTCCTTTACCTGAACAATACTAATAGCTGCTTCTTTCCTTTCGATAGATTTTCGATTAGAAAGCTTTCTAGCATAACCTTCTAACGTAACCTTCTTTACCTTGAAGCACGAAGTCGGTTCCGAAGTTTCAAAGAAATATCGAGGTATCCCTTCTTTCCGAGTGTCTTGTTCAAAATTTTTCTGCGCCTATTGATTTATGGACAGTCGGGTATTGATTATAGACGGGACCGTGTCTAATGGCGGGAATTCTCGTGGCCGGCGATTATGACAACGCGAATCGCTGGAATCCAGCTATCGACGATTAAAGACACGCTGGCCGATTAACATTCGAGCGATTAATGGCAGGTGCGCGGACTGACATTTGCGGGGAAAGAAGAATGAAATTCTGCACGACCATCGGAGGGTTTTCAAAGAGAGTGTCCATACGAGCTGCGCTACGAAGCATAGCCTGAAACTTAATTGCCTTCGCGTTACTGACCTTTCGATACCGTTTTCCCGAGCCGGCTCGAGGTCGTGGATCGCGCAACAGATCACCGGCTATCGGTTCTATCACGATGAAGTGTCCATGCGGAGAGGAAATCTGTGTGGGGGAAACCTTCTCGTTAAGCCTCGCTCAGCTTGGTCGATCCTAACTTTGTTACTTGACTACGAGCGACCCGGCTTCGGGTTACTCTGGATGTTTATCGCAATAATTCGCGTCGATAAGAAGTTCGCATTGCCCCGAAATGCGTTCTAAAAGTTAAGAAACAGCTGCAGAAATTTCTCCACTTCGCTTGAACATGGATGCGTGTCCAAACATATAATACTTAGGCATTTTAAATTAAAATATTCCGTTACAGCTGTCAGGACGCATATACTTTTTGAGTTGAAATTTCACCGAACTTTATACGGTCAACATAATTATAAGAACAGCGAATAAGATTTGCAACGTTGTCGATTTATTCGGATCTATTCATTCTTTTAAACGCAGTCTGTACGCTAATTTACTCGTCTATTAATCTTCCTGTTTTGTAAACCAAAGAGTGTACGCTCGTGAATAAACGAATAAATAAATGAATAAATGAAAGTGTTTCGAATAAAATGAGATAGTTTCGAAACTGTCTGCTTCAATTTAAGCGATTCAAAGTCATCCTGTTCGATCAACGAGTACGAGGAATTCAATTATTTTAATTCCAGTAACCTCGATTCAAGTGATTCGACTAATCTGAACGGGGCTTTAGGGAAATCTGCTGCGGATCAGCCTGTGAGAAGAAAAGAAAGGGGGACTTGGAGAGATGGTGGGGACAGAACAAACGTTCGACGAAGAAATAATCCGAGTTATTAATGGTCTTGCGTCGGCCGATTAATTATCCCACCGATACCGTAACGATTTTATTAGCATCCCGATAAATCCTTTGAAATCTTTATTGCCACCGGGACAGGCCAATCGACAGACGACTCCTCTCCTTCGCTCCCCCCCATGTTCGTGTTCCGAGGGAAACGGGTAGTGTTTCGAGGTGTCAAGGAGAGAGAATGAACGATCGCGAGTCGTTAATGAAAATACCCTTGCTCTGGGCTCGCCCTGCTCTGTTCGTACCGTTTCGTTTCTCTTTTGCTCGCTCGTTCGAGCAATTTGCCGCCACGATCACTTGCGGCTCTCCCGCTTAGATTCTCGGGCCTTTGAGAGTGTCGTATAAATTTGCCTAACGGGGAATTTACTTAATTAGAGATATCAGACGCGGATAGTAAAGTGGTCGGATCCGGTACGAGGCCTGGTACAGGTATACACGACTGTTGCTCGGTGCCATACCTGCTTTTCTTTTATTCGATACACGCGTTGCTTAATTAACCGTTCAGATTGTTGTGATTTAGAAGGCTTCGCGACGTTTTAATTTATAACACGTCGGATGAAATGGGCATTGCTGAACGCAACGGTGGCGTTGCCTTTGTTTCTGTTTATGCTCGTGGAAGTTCGCCAGGGCACTGCTTGTAATTCGAAGTGGGCACATTTACAAACACAAACAACTTTCTCAGGTAAATCTCGCACTATCTACCACGAAACATGCCACAGATCGGGAATACAACACTTTGATCTGTCCTCGAACGATCTAGCAATGATTTTTAACCTCTACAAACACACTAATTTTCTTCTCCTCGTGAACAAGCGGTGTCCAATTAAAAAAAAAAAAGTAGGTACTCCAACGCTGAAGATGTAACGTAAGAAAAACAAATCCCCCCAATTAAATGCTCGTTCCTTTAAAACTAAACCACGTCGAAGAACCAACCCTCGACCTTCCGAAACCTCTAACAAACCTACTACCCAGCGAACTACGCGCCCCACCGAACACAACACCTCGCTCCGCCATTCATACGCTGTTCGCCTTGCACCGCGTAGCCAGCGCCGGAGTTCGCAACAATCGCGATCCTGCCGATCGCAATTAGAAGGCCCTCGAGAGGCCGCGGAATGAGTAACGGTACATCGCGAGCCGGGGCATAATTATCCGCCGTCAATGCGACTCGATCGGCATAGGACGGTGCAGGCCAATTGGAGAGGGCGGGCGGCGGCGGTGTATCAGGTCCGCTTGTATTCACGTCTCGCCGGCGCAAAGGATCCGCGGATCCCGCCTTTCATATCACACGTATGCACCTACACCGGGTCGGGATAGGTGGTTATTCGGGCGTGCCGGCCCATATTGAAATTCGACGGGCCAGCGATACATACAGATCATCGTCTTTTTTTTTGTTGCGATCCACTTTGCCATTTGATCGGATTACGGCGTGCTCGCGTTCCGGGGCCCATACACCCGCTTCCACGGTATAATACGCGGCGATATCGCGTGCCTCTCTTCTCTGTTCCTCGGCACAGACGCAGTTGTGGGACGAGCAGTCGCGGATGTACACCCCCGTTCACAAGTACGGGGTCACCGGGATGGGGACGTTAGGAAAATTTGAATTTGAAGTCGATTGGGAAATTATTGCGACGTCGTCCCTTCGAGGGGATGTACACTTGAGTTTTGTTGTGTTTCTTAATTGGAGGAATTTTGTGCTTCGTAGCTGTCGATGTTGAGTTGTGGGAATTCGAACGAGGAAACATTACAGCGACGTAAACGAGAGAAAGGGGTTTTCACAAGGATCTAATGGAACACAATTTTTATGACCGCAAACTTTAATATGCAAGTTCCTTGAAGCAGGAAATTTGAATGAGCCATACTGATTATTTAAACAACAGATAGACGTATTTAGATTCTAAATAGATATATGCGTCTATTTTTGTTAATGTAATGATATTGAAGTAATTCTGAAAATTATCGCATTTTACACGAGACCGGTAGGTGTCCCCGTACTTGTGAACGGGGGTGTACACACGCGTGCAACCGAATGCGAGCTTGCGAAACGTCGGCGGAGGGCAAATTCGAGAAGCGGCTGGTCTTTTTATACGCCTGTCTCTTCTCCGCTTTTCCCTCTCCCTTTCTCTCTCTCTCTCTCTTTCGCTTCTTTTTCGCTCTCTTCCAGCCTGGCCTCGCATCGCTGCCTCTTATGTACCCTTTCGAACCTCTTCGCCGTCGCCGTGAATCGAACCACGTGCTCGCCATCCACACCGCGGATTTTCGTTTGCGCCGGTGACGTTATTACCATTCGATTGATTCGCGTTCCCGTGGATTAGAAGCAGAGTTTAGTGAACCTTGCACTTTTTCATGGCGTCTTTTCTCTTCTCTATCATGTTAATATTATAAACTTGTTTTAAATAATCCATCGTATCTGCTAATCGACGAATTTGCTTCTGCGCCAAATATTTCGAGTTCTTTCTTCCCTTCCGTTCACGCTCTTTTCAACATTTCCGCTAAACAATTCCACCCACTTCGCACGACCAGAAACCTAAAACGCCGCATCTTCCACGAGAACAACCATACAACAGTCACCCCGACCATGAACGTAGAACCAACGAAATAGCCTGGCGAACGTACACCAGCACATTGGCTCGTGGTCCGGCGTTTGAAAGGCGCAGAGCGAGCGGAATCGCGATAAAATTGGATCGACGCGGTGTTCAGGCAAAGGCACAAGAGTTCTATCGTGCACAAGACCAGGAGAAAGAAAGAGAGACCGTTTCTCCTAGCATGAAATTTCCAAGAAAGGCGGAAGGCACTCGAGATAGAGAGCGGAGGCAGCGTAAGAAGAAGAAGAAGAAGAAGAAGAAGAAGGAGAAGAAGAAGCTTAGAATGAGAGAGAGAGAAAGAGCGGGCTCTTTTCATACGTGAGCTGCTCCTAGATCGGTAGTACCGAGACCTGGTGCACAATTGGTCTCCTCGCAGTAGACGTTCCTTGTCAGAATCGCGGAGGGGGTTGGACAGGGAGGAAAAGGATGGGGAGGAGGGTGGCGAAACGAACGGCGATGATGGTGGAGATGGCGAGCACGGAGATGGTTGGAAAAAGGGAGCTGGAAGAGGATGTGGCTCAACTCGTTCGACCCATTCATGGCCCGATGAAAAGGCCGCGTCGAACAGACATCGTGAAAAGAGAAGAGAATTATTATGATTATTATTATTAACGTTTCTATAGAGGAATGATTTCCCCTCCCCTTGCCTTTATAGCTGTCTTCGAGTTTTCGTAGATAAAGGTCGAGGATGCGCTCCCGTTCGGCAGGCGAATGTGAAATCCCTCTTGTAAAATCGACCGACAGGTTCAATGTTACAACGTTACCCTCCTACCGCCTCCCCCCTGCCCCTCGCCACGCCGCCACTTCTTCGACCCCTTTCAAACGCGAAATTGCCAGTCGACGCGAGCCGTCGCTCCGTTTAATTGCGACTCTCCGCGACGGGGCGGCTTTCTAAATATTCCGTCACCGGGACCGCTTCTCGGCTGATCTTCCGGAATTCCTCGACAATCGCGCAAGGTTAGGTTCCGGTTAGGCCCCGTTAACTGAACTTTAAGAAACGTTACTTTCCCTTTTATTTCCCGTGGCATACAGTAGCGGACAATGCAAAACAGAGTTTTAGAGTATGCAAGTATTGTTCATATACTTATTTTTATCGTCATTGTGGTAGAACACTGTCTATTGATTAGCATAAAATACAAATTTTATTTATCGTGCTATTTCTTGTTAATTAATTTATTTGTTTTCGTTGACCCTTTGGTGTTAAACTTTTGTTCGCTACTGTACAAAAAAACTGTTACAAACATTTATCTGCCACAAAATTTGTGAAACGTTGGTTCGATCAATTTACGATAACATAGGATCTGAAGAATGTAAATTGTAGTCAAGGTTGTGATAAAATTAATGAAACGTACAGTATGCATACATTCGATAACAACGCGTACGTAACGAGAGCCCACAAACACCATTTAACCCCAAAAAAGGTGAACCTGAACGAGAACCGCAAACAGGAACGCCATAATTATGCCGGGAACAAAAGAAGGACGGGCTACAACGTCACAGTGCAGGCATGCACGAAATCGTCGAGAGCAAGTGCTTATGCAAATCGTGCCGGTCACAACGGGGGCTGTTGTTTGACGTGGAAAGGCTAATGGCCAGCGGTAGGTGGCAGAGGAAACAGAAAGAGGCAGAGAAAGGAGGAGGAGTAGGAGGAGGGGAAAGGATGTCGAAGGTCGAAGGAACGATGCATGTGCTCGACTCTCGAGCATCCCCTTCGTCTTCTAGCCTCGCTATTCAAAACACGTGGTCCGTATTAGCGGGATCGGCGAATAATGGGCCGGCTTGGGAAGGTCTGGAGTTGTACACCGATCGACTCGAGTGACCAGGCTCAATTATGCCGCCTACGATTCGTGCATGCATCATTCTCCGCGCATCGACTAACGATCCGTGGCAAATGTCGCAGGGGTTGCGATCTGCTTGGAGGGGTAAGCGATAATGGGCGAAGTCCTGTGTTTTCGTTTGGAACAGGGGCGGAGGGGTCAGAATAATCCCCAATTAATTTTTTTATTTCTTTGTCTTGCGGGAGGGAGAGGAATTAGACAAGAACGGACAATGTAGGTGATCCAATTTTAAATTTTAATATCCGTAGAATTCAGGATTAAAGATAAACGTTGACTTTCAGTATTTCTATTATTTTTTGGACGATGTATCTTTGTACCGAATTTAGAATAAGAAATACCGATTTAATCAGGGGTTGCTTGATTATTGCAAGTGAACGCATGAATGACCAGGAATTCGAAAAATATGTGCATAAAACTTTAATACACGCGATAGACGTTCTGTTTCTAGTTAATTATAATAAGAAGAGCGCATTAACGGGTATCGTAAAGTTACTGGAAATAGATTCGAAAGTAATCCACTTAAAATATCATTAGCAGTTATAATTACACGTACGCGAGCGTTTTAAAAGAGCTATCCCTTCCGCAAAGCTTATCCCTCTTTTAATTATCAGCTCGCCGTATAATAAGTAACGTGAGAAATGTGTTTATACCCCGTTACGCGGACCGCATGCCTCGATAAACGTTTCTTTCTCAAATAAAACAAGAAATAATCCCCCTTAACAAGGATCCATGACGTCGATTTCTCAAAGCAACATTATCGATCCGCGAAAGACCAGAAAACGTCGATGCTCGTTAACCATACGTTCAGCCGTGTCCACTTTCCTCGTTTATCGTTAATTACGGCTGCCGAGAAAACGATTCGAGATCGCCACCAAATGACAGAGTATTTCCCGCGTAAACAGGAACGATAACAGGGGAACCAGTTTTGCAAAGATGCTAATGAATAGGCCTTCGCAAAATAAACTCCGGAGCGTGTACCCGTGTAATGATATCCACGTCGATATCCTGATTAGCCTATCAATTAACGGTACTCGGTTATACCAGCGCGTACATGCTTACGTAAGACGAGAAAGAAATATAAAGCATAATTTTGTAATTTACTCTCGTTATTAGCAAAAGAATCCGGTAGTAGATCAGCGCAAAAAGTTTTGCTAGCTTCGCGTACTTAGATGCATCACAATCATCTTCGATGCATGTGTCTGCTTGTTAGAGGTAGCTATAAATCGATGACACAAGTGTCGGCAAAATACAATGCTAATAATGTGAGTGACATCTAGAGCCCTAATTCTAAACCCAAGTGTATATCTTTGTATATATATACCACGTTGTCCATAATGTTCTACATCAGTAAGAATCCTTTAACACTATTCCTACCACGATCGGTCAAATGACCGTTTTTAGAATTTCGAGAATTTCAAGAATTTCACATATACAACGTAACCGCCTTCAAATTTTAGACTTTTCCTCAAATAAACCTATAATACATTTTTCAATATTCACTTCCTTTTTCATTGTTTAGTTTCTGAGAAAAATTTGCAGTCTGTATTACGTGGGAATGTCGCGATAAGAACAGGTATACGTGAAGTGTCGGTAGGAATAGTGTTAATTGTACCGTACAGATTGAAGATACAGCGCTTAACCCCTTTACTACGGTAGACTTTGATATGTACTGGTCGTATCATACGGCAGGGATTGAGTTACGATGTGCGCCGAGAACGGCGAATTTTTGGTGTCAGAAAGCCAAACTGTGTGAAGCGCCTATAGGCGCTCTCAGTGTCAGAAAGTCAAACTGTGTCGAGCGCTTATAGGCGCTCTCAGTATCACAAACGCAAAATTTCTAAGCGCCTAAAGTCGCCCACAGTAGTCAAGGGGTTAAAACCGCTCCACTGTAATAAAATTAAAACCCAAGCCCCAATAGTTTTAACACTGTTTCTTACGTAGCATCCGTTTATCCAGCGTTGAAGTAGACAATTTATGCGTAACGCAGAAACAAGAACAAAAATTGTTGCTCGCTAATTAACGCGACGCACGAGTTTCGTTCATCGCGCTACCCGCATAAAGGACGTTAATTTATTTTCTCCGATTCTTTGGCATCAAATTTCCGACTGCGTTCCGCTGACAAACGGGTGTTCGCTGTACAATGACACCGGCAGGAGGACGAATATTTTGCACGGCCAAAGAAACCGAAATCCTTCGCGGAGCATTATACACAGAGGGCATGGTGCACGGCCTCTTGATGTAACTTTACGACTAGCACTTAGCTTTTCACATAAAAACCCGCCTATAAATACCGCGCGTTATTTTCGTGGAAGAAATGCCGGCAGACGTCCGAGCATAAACGCGGCCGGGCCTTATAGTTAGCGCGATTCGGCCGCGTGCCACGGATCACGCCGCTGAAGAGGCGTAATTCGTTTCTTTCTGCCCCACCTTGGCTAATTTATATAACCGCGATGTTCGTTCGTCTGTCATTGGACGCGTCTTCCACACCTTCTTCCACGCAATGCGTACCCGGGGTTCTACTGGAAGGGGCACGTTCCAGTTTCTACATGAAAAAGTGTATCGATCTACAGATCTAGAGTTGAATCAATGGAATTTATTCAGGAAACGCGGGCTGATATTTAATTCAGTTTCTAATGCAACGTTTTTGGTTACTTAACCCTTTGTACTCCGTTGTCCCCTCTCAGGGGACATTAGAATTTATTAGTAATTCCGGAGGATCAACTTGTCTCAGCGCAACCTTTTCAGAAATGCATGATTTTGTGAAGTTTTCTACTAAAACGGCACAAGATATCAAATCAACATATGGTACAGTTACCAAGATATATAAAAAAAAATAGTGATTTTGAGGAACCGAGAATACGTCCATCCAATACGTTCGAGATGACGCCGAGTGCAAAGGGTTAATTCTAATTTAGTTATTGTAATTCAATGTTTTTTGGTATCTAGTAACGTACGTAATGTTTCCTCTAAAAAACAAAGCCTAACACACATATTTTCAAGAGAAGCAATTTCTCGCAGGGTTCGACAGGGGTTCAAAAATTTCTCAACAGCACCCTGTATACAAACAATAAAATCTGAAAGCTGTACTAATCCCAGAGACTTGAAAAAAAAAAAGGAAGAAATTCCAAGTACGTATTCCTCGAACTCCGTCGAACGAAGCATATTTGTCCTATTCAAAGGCACGCATCAAAGGGATCATAACAACAGCCTCTGTTTCGTTCTCCAAGAGCGCCGGCAGCCGATCCTGAGAGCTTCCGCGTGTTGTTCGAGACAAATCGCTTCCACGTTCCACTATTCTAGGATGCTTGCAACATAGTTCCGAGTGGCTTCGTATCGATACGCTCCCGGAGGCAGGGGACGTCACTCTTCAGACCAGATACCGGCTCGGTTCGTCGCGCTTGGCCCCTCATTTGCTTGAGAATAAGAGGAATAACACATCGCTGGCATCGCCACGTGTGTACACACGGGGTTCCTTTATTTTTCCATCGCCTCTTTTTGTCGGACGTTCTCCCGTTATTATGTAACGAGCCGGCGAATATATTGAGGCAAAAACCGCCGTTACACTGGCTGACAGCTTGACTAATATAAACTTCCCTCTCTCCGCCCCCCCCCCCTCTCTCTCTTTCTCTGGCCACGTCTTCGTCTTCGTTCCGCGCTCTTGAAAATACTGGACACGTTTCCGCGCGCTGGGAAATCATTTTTCATTGTCACGCTTGGCCGATAGCGAGGCGTTTTTGTGGAACTAAGCGAAGAGCTACGAGCTCTCTGCAAGTTTCTGCAGTTACTCGACAGACGGGAAGCGGAATAATTCCGAGGAGGATAGGGGTGGTAGCTTGTTTAGTTTGAAGAACGCGAGAAATGGATGGGTTGGATTGAACCCGTGCAGAAAATTATAGCTGAGAAGAAAAAAATTGAAGTCCATCCCAAAAGAAACCAAAACTTAAGATCACGCAATCACCATAACCGTTTCCTTTACAACCACCCTCGCTCTCGCCCCTCGTTCGTCGCCTGCGACATTCCAAATCGAGTTTTTCCCGAACCCCGTCGACCAGAGCCCCTTTGATCCCGAGGAGGACATAACGCACCCCTCCGATCCCCTCCCCTATCCGTCGCCCTTCCTGCTCCCATGTCCATTAATTCATCAGGCTGCCACGAACGCGGCTCGGGCCCGGGTAATAACGTAAGAAAGGCGCGGAATAAAAGGCGGCGGATCACGGAAGCGACCAGAGGAGACGCGGATGTATTCCGGTCACGGGACGGCCCCAGCGACGGGTTGGTAGCACTGTCGGTCGCACGAGGGGTGGCCCACGGCAAAGGCTCGTCGCGCGCTATCGAGGGGCTGAGGTATCTCATCTTCTGGACAGCCTCTCGTCGTGTAACGTCATAAAAATAATCAGCTCCGCGTCCAATGAGCCCGGGGCGCACTTTGATCTCCCGCCTGGCGCGTTTGTTTCGCCGCTCCCGAGGTTCCTTGGCGTCCTGCCTCGCGAATTTTTCAAGAAAGACCGGTGCTGCCGCTGCTGTGTCTGGAGAAAGCACGGCGAAGAAAAGAGAGAGGGAGAGAGAGAAGAAAATGAAGGAAAGATAAAGAGAGAGGAAACCACGGTGCAGAGAAGGGAACGGAGAGGAGGCAGGGAAAGAAGCAAAGCGTTTGGGACGAAGTTCATCCCGAAGAAGCGACTTTTAGGTGGTCTCAAAATAAAAAGTTAATGAGAAACACGACCGTGGATCGGTGGCTACGCGGCCCTGTTTAGCCCATGGCGGCAGCGAGAATCGGAGCGGAGGTTCGACGAAGCAAGAAACCGACTGCTTGCTTCGAAATTGACCGAGGCTTTAACGACGTTTCCAACCCGCCGAGTCCTTTTTCCATTTCGCCTCTGAACGGTGTTTTGTAATTTTCCAAGATTCCACCGTGGCTGTTCGAGGCGCCCGGCCAATTTCCCTTGGCTGATTGAAAGGCGATTGATCGAGCGAGCTTTTTCGAACCAGCTCGCTTCTGAGAACAACAACAAACGATATTTTAAATCGTGGCTGCTTGTGTAGCACGAATATGATAACGTGCACCAAACAAATCTGTCGTGCTCCTTTCATGATGGTGACCGCTGCTCAGTTATGAATTTTTACAGTACTTTGAATTCTTTCAAAACAACGAAGAATTAGGGGAGAAGGTTTTCGATAGGTTTTCGCAATGAGCAAAATTTTTTTAATTTTAATTCTCAAAAAAATAACAATTGAATTCAACGATAACACTTTTGGGAAAAACACGAAAATTGTGAACCTCACCGGGTACAGTTATTTTATTATTATTACATGTCAAAATTATTGAAACCTAACGTTGCTGGCGGGTAGAGTAGCACTCAACAATCAACCCTTCGGACTCGATGCGTTAAATTCGCTCGAAATTAATCAATTCTACGAATTTCGCTGCCAAGCTGGAAAAATTAACGGAACGTCCTGCAAGCGACCAGCTACAACTAAAAAACTAACGTTACACCGTACAGTCACCGCGCACGCTCTTTCAACATCCCAACAAAAATACCTCGACAGCCCCCACAACAACCCCATTCATCGCGAAGCAGTAAACACAGGCAACACGGCGGTGGCGGCGATGGCATTGCTAACGCGTCCAGACGGCGCAGAGAAGCGAAATCGCGATTTCCAGCGAAAAAGGAAAAAAAAAAGGTACAGAAGAAAGGAGAAACAGGATCGCGATTCCGTGACGTCGCGATTAATTCCCCAGACCGAAAGAAAAATATCGCGGTCGGACCGCCGAGCGGGTAAAACATATCGCCCCCGACCGGTCGAATCCCTCGGGGGAACCGAATCGGGACCGAATATTTCCGCTTAATAGATCGCAACAAAACGCAACAGCGCTGCCAGACCGTTCCACTTCCTATAGATAGCTATTCAATGCGGAGAGTATCGACTGCACCCGGGTACGAGCCAATGAGAGGATGCCGTGCATAATGCATACCTAGGATATATCGCAGTCGCGCAGGCAGCCACGGTAAAACCCCGGTGCTAAGCGCGGAAAGGTGGTAGTGCACCTGTCTGTGTACATGTTCGTGAGCTCACCAACGCACACGCTGCCACACTCCCGACACTCGCTTTGCACTGTCTCTCTGTGTTTAGCTAATAATTATAATTACGACATCGCAGCGATGCGCACCGCATTGCCCTAGCAACCGCCCTCGCCTGTTTCTATTGATTAGATCGGCGAGCGACGGTTCGATAAGCTCGCAGATATATCGAATAATCGACCTTTTCCATGGACCGCGGCCAGATACGCGGCCGCTTTCGAATTTCGGCTCGCTTTGTTGGCCGCACCGACTATCCGATCGGCCCGATGCATTTAATCAGTACTATTTACCCGGCCGCCAGTTTATTTTGTCCGCCATGCCGTTCCGCTGTTTCCGGGTTTCCATCGGCTGCTGAATGTTAAATGGCACCCCGATCATGCGTTATGATTCGGCCGGAGGTTTTATCCGCGGTTGACGATCGCAGTTTGGTTTCCATTTCGACGGAGTTTCGAGGGAATCGAGAGAATTTCGTCGTTGGGGGTGTAACTGTTGAGGGTTAGCTCTTTGCTATTATTTTTGTTAAAGTTTACAAGTAGCTTATAATCTTCCGCCGCAATTACATCGTAACAAACATGTATGACAATGTCACGAGGGTACTATATTCACCTCGAATTCTAGTCAGGAATAAAAATTCTTTTATGTGCAAGCCTTTACGTGTTCTTTTATTTCCTCGATCTGAGGTGAAAATTCACTGCAATCCTTTCCTGTATAGTCTCTAACCTCTAATGTCTAACATTTCTTGACTGTTTTTCCAAAAAAGAACCTGCACCTATGTATTCCTACTTTTCAACGCAACCGATCACCCCTGACAATCTTAAAAAACCAAAGTGAACCGAGGAAGGATGCGAACGAACGAGATGAGAAAGAAAGAAGGAGGGAGCAAGCGGTCGAATTGAATTCCAAAGTAAAGCGACCCCCGTCGATCATTAACGTTGGCGAGTAATTGCTCGTTAAGTTCGACGTGTCCATATGGCCGCGATCGACGGGGGGCACCGATGGACGATAAATTCATCACACAATAATGACCTTAATGAACTGCACGAGGGGGCAACAAGTTTCGGTCTCTCGGCTACGCCATGAAATATTCAACCGGAATCAATCCCTGACTCTCTGGCCCGGGACCGGAGCCACGATATCGAGAACACCACGTCGGCGAGGAAAGGGCGGGAAAGGGGTGGCGGTGAGCCGTGCCAAGGGGGTCGAAGGTTGAGAGGAAGGGACGAGGCTTGAAGGATTTCGTGTCCTGAGGGGTGCGTGAGGACTCGCGTAAAGCGGAACGGAGGCTCGCTTAACCCTTGAGTTTGCGGCCGGGACTAAAGTAGTTATGTTTGTCCTTTGAGTTGATAGGAGAGCCGCTGCGGGGCAACTAGGCTAATCCTACGGGACTCGATATATCCTGCTAATGGGTCCGGTCCCTGTATGCCGTGCAGGAAGTTCGACGCGAGACCAGAAACGGCTTCGACGCGCGCGCTCCTCGTCTTCCCTCGCACACACTCTTTCTCTCTCTCTCTCTCTCCTACCCTGTGTGTTTCACGGCTACGTCGAATGTATTATGCAACGACATGCTTTAGTAGTCATTGTTGACGTTGATGGAACGGCTCCCTGCCTGCGTCCCGTTCGAGCGCCGATGCTATGGGATTTCGTGGCCGACCATCGAGATCAGAGATGCTTCTCGAGGTACGAGTGAGTCGTTGGATTTCTTTTGGTTGTCGGCATTCGTTGGATTCTTGTTGTATGTCATTGCGGAGATGCTTGTAGGAAGATTTATCTTTGAAATTTAAGGGTGTTCAATGGACAATAAAGAGAAGAAGCTACTTTTTAGAACTTTAAATCTAAAATCACATGCACCGAGTAGCTTTAACTTCTACCGGTATTAAAATATACCCTCTGTTCACCTCTCGATAAATTGCTCAAAGTATTACTCCTAGCTTCTTAACAAAATATACGCGATTTCACGCACTTCATTGGACTCCGTTGGACGTCCAAGCCTGAGACGCAGAGAAAGAGATAAGGGAGAAAGAGAGAAGGAGAGAGGAAGGCTCGTATCGAGCCGAACGCATCAGCCATGAAACCGGGAAGCCGGAAAAAGAGGCGAAGGCCATCGAGGGGAGGCGAAGAGGGCTCGCTGAAAAACGAAGAAAAAGGGGCAAGATTACCGGTTTCGCGATAAACGGTTCGCTCGATCAAATCGTCGGGAAATAACGGGTCGTGCCTAACGAACGCGTTATGTAACGCAGGTGTAATCACCTGCCAGGACTCGTTTCTTCTCCCCGTGGATGGTGGATGGTTGCCGAACACTCTATACGCCATAGCGTTAATTGCATGACCGAAGGTCGCCCTTCCCTTAATTAACGTTTACAATAATCCTTGAAGGACAGCATCGCGTGCTCTTTATGAGCTCTCGCACGAATAAGCTAGTTACACGTAGCTTGGTTCGGTTTTCCCGTAATTTCGTACGTACTGTGCTTCCCGGGGCCATTTTCTTGCGGACAACTCGTTTGGGTTATTGTTATGCTGCTTGTGAACCGTTGAAACACAATTTCTTCAACTTTGACTCATACAAACTTTACAGATATGTCCAAGTTTTTCACAAAATGATATCTGGCAGTTAACTCTTAATAGACACTTTTTGTAGACATTTATTTCTGCCTTATCAAAATGCAAACTAATAAATTCTATTCCTTCTAAATTCGTCGATATATCTTGTCCTTCATAAATTCGTCAATTTTTCATTGCACAAAGAGAATTTTAGCTTTCGAGCGATTGTTCGTTGCAACAACTAATACGAGTGTTTCTCAGTGTTCGTTCTTCGCGGACAAATAAAATGTAGCACAGTAGGCACCAGAATGATCAACGAGGAGCGAGCTTCCTCCGAACGAGGGCTTCGCTGAAAGGCCACGCGAAAGATGAACAACAAGGTGGCCGATGGAAGGAGCCCAGGTATCCTGAAAAAGAGCAGGGCGGGAAAAAAAGGTCGAACGGACAGAGTGTGAAGGAAGCCGTGAGCAGGGAGAGGGTGCCGGGAAGGGGGGCGTGGGTACACCGGTGGGGCTAATGAGTCGCAGGATGATTGATTCGCCTATTCGTGCTCCGCCAAAGCCGTGCTTTCACTCGCCTCCCCCCCTCCAGCGCTCTTTCTCGCTCTTTCGTCCGCCAACCCTCTATCTGGTGTCTCTGGCTCGCTTGTTCTTCGCCACCTTTATCTTTCTCCGCGCCACGGTTCCCCATTCACCACCATGGATAGCCTATCCAACGACGCCTATGCCAGCAGGCAGCACAACGTTCAATAAATATCGCGTAAATGCTTTCACAGCGAGAGAGAGTGAGAGAGGGGGAGGGGGGAGAGAGCGGAGCCCTCGTGAACCGATTCAGGACCGATCGCCTATCGTAATATCGAAATTAGAGGCGGCCCGTAGCGAAAGCTTTTCAGCTTTGAAGGGCTCGGTGGTGATTGTGAGAGGTGTCTTCGGATTCAAAGGGGTGATTCGTGGCGGAGGGCCAGGTGGGAGGTTCTGGAAAGAAACCGATTTTAGGTGTGGTTCGTAGCTTTTGTACGACTTTGGTTGCCCCTTTTCAATTGAACGAAAACAGCGACGGACGAGCTTAAGCAATTATGGCGGTGAGATCGTAATCTAATTCTCGTTGTTTCGTTCTCCCTGTTAAAATTTGAAATTCTTGTTTCCTGCCTGGATGACTCGATCATCGGTTCGATCGCGATGACTGTTTTTGTACGAATCGAACATTAACGAGGTACAATGATTCATTTTTGCTGTAGGATATTCTGAGGGTAACCCCGATTGGGTTATTATTCCAAATTGATAAAAACTCTTATTATAGTTTAAGTTGTGGGACACTTCCGGCATCCGTTCGCTAAACGACTCCTTTCTATCTGATTTCACGCGACCTCCGCTTAACGAGCGGCCAACGAGAAAGGAGCACTCGCGAATAATACCACGAAGCTCGACGAAAGGCTGAGTCACCGACCACGATCCAGCTTACTCATTCTTCCTTTATTTATTAGCCGCTTATCTATCCTGCCACCGGTCTCAAACGGCTCCCTCGATTTTTGAACATTCCCCTCTCGTTGTATAACTTTTTCCACGAAAGACCTATATGCTCCCAAGTCGTGTCAAAATTTGAATTGTTGTTAGATTCGAAATATTTAATTTTTTACTCCACTAAGAAGTTGGAAGATGAATACCAATTTAAGGATACCCGAAACGACACCTATGTTTATCGTTTATGTATCGTTAACATATTTTATTTGTTATCTCCATTTCTTCCTTTCACTTTGACACGAAATATCCATCAAACTTAACTTTCGTCGTGGCCATTTTTGACTGCTTCGTCGAAGAGACCTACCAAACACGCCCGTCGAGCTAGCCTTTTCTCTCCACCCCCTCGCTCTTTCATCCCACAGGCTTAAAATGTCGCACGATCAAACGATCCAGCGTTATCGAGGCATTGTTCGGCTGTCTTCGCGAGATGGATCACGCGTATACGCAACATAACGACTGCGATGTCGAGCAATAAAGGTCCTTCTCGTGCTTGCTATGACAGAGCACCGTGCGATCCGTGGCTGTTCCGCTCGAATTCGTCACGGATGCGGCTGCTAGCCGACTTTAATCAATGTCCACGGATCCCCGGGGCCACGCATTAATAAGCGACACACTCGTTCATCGATACACTTCATCGGGCCGTCGAACGACGAAATTTTTTCGCTGAAAATGTACACTCGCCACGAGGACCTTGTCCCGTGTACTGACCTTTGAGACGGTTACAGTCGTTAACGTGGACCCCGGTCGTGTTCTCTTCAACGAGATCCTCCTCTGGCCGTTCGAAAAATCGTTCGAAAACGCGATCGGGTACGTCAGAAAATTTGTAACGGCGCGCGACATCAAAGCGCCGACGACGGTTGTGGTTATCAAAAGCAAGTGGTAACAACCGTTCGACCACGCTGCGCGGGACGGAGGGCCGGGGAAAAAGGAAGTGGAATGAAAAAGTGTGGAGAAAAACAGGAAACGTGGGCTGAATCGCGTGGCGCACAGGTTCCTGTCCACCTAGCCGTATTAATGGCCGTTCGATTGGCGGTCCGCGCTCGCTCGTCGACATTTGGAACCTCGTTTTCTCCACGGGAGGACACAAAAAGGTCGTAATCGGTGACGCAGGCTTTCGTCGGCCATTTCGAGTCGGCGTTCAGCGAACGGATGTAACGTTAACCCTTTCTGAATCAAATGCCACTGGAATTGCTTCTCCTTGTAGAGGATGCTCTAAAACTGAGCGATTTCTCTTTAGACCCGTATATTAACATTCCTAACAACCCTAATCTCCATTTTTATGTACCAAAGGGTTCCATACACGTTAATAAAGTTATTATTGTCATTATTATTATTTTGCTCGGTGATTGCCTTTGGTGGGCAATGTTTTACCCTAATCTGGGTGTAACAATAATAAATAACCTACGCATTCCAACGCAACGATCTTTTGATATAGGTTAGAAGACGAATGCACTGGTCGAACAGATATAGGGTTGTGATTGTATATATATCTCTACCCTAATTCAAAACGTAACAGTGCGAAAGTAGAATGTGGGAAAGTTGAGGGGGAGCCTGTACACCGTTTGAATGTCATCGACTGTACTTGCAAATCCACCAAGTCTAGCGGAATTCGCGTGGCGGTTTCTACGACCGTAGAGGGGAAGGGTGGCATCGGCAGTGTGGTATCGGTGAAACTCTTTTACTGCGTACAGGGTCGGAACGAGGCACGAGGAGAAGGAAGAGGGAGGCAAAGGAGGTGGTCGTGTCGAGCGAACCGAGACGAAAGCGAGCAATCAAAGGGAATAATTCAAGAGGCGGCCACATTGTTCCCGTGGCTGGCGCGGAACAGGCCCGTGTCCCGCGGGACACCGACAGCCGGAGCAATGACGAGTTATGTGACCCGGCCCCCCGATAATAAACGCAGGAACGCCGTCACGCTGCCGCTGCCAGAACGAACCGGTGAATCCCCGTGTAATTTCGGTTGCGGGCGTTGTAACGTTGTTTCTCCGTTCGGCCTCTCAGTATACGCGTAACATCGAAAATTGATGCGTTCTTTCTTGAAAATATTTTTCATCGGTGAAGTGTGATCCTGCAGCGTTCTGTTGCGGATTATTTTTCCTCCTCTTCTTTATTTGTTTTGTATTATAGAAGTAGCGTACTTGAATTTGAAATACGAGGCGAATTTGAGTGTGTTGGTAGACATTTAGGTTGTAGGTTGTTCGACGGATCACGAGTAATGTCTACTCGAGGAATGCGTTGAATTATTCATAAATAACAACGAAAGCTTTGTAGATTTAGCAATTATCGTTTAAGTACTATGAATGACTGTTACAGATATACTTTAACATAAAGTATAACGTTGGGTATCCTACCGGATAAAATGATCAAAAGAATAACGAGACATTTTGAAGGTTTCAACAAATTCTTACAAATACAATTCCGTTTTCAATATTAACGACAAACATCTAAAAATTATCTCCATTGGGAAACACCCTTTCGTCAAAGGGAACGTAATAAGTTATCAACGAATCGCATCGCTCTGCATTGTTCCTGCTCGTTTTCCAGCTTCACGCGCCACGGAACGCCTCTTTGGCGCCGTCTGCGAGGCGAAGGGAAGCCCGGGCGACGGAGTACAAAAGGAAATGTTAGCAAATCCGATACGATCGACAGATTGCCTGGTTCCCCCCTTGTCTCTCGTAGGACGCGACCGGCTCGCAGCAGCTCGCGTTCACCCTTGTAAGCGCAATATTATATTATAATCCCGACAGTGACTTTAGTAGAGGCCGTGAAAAGAGGAGGACGGGCGAACGAAGACGGAGCTGGGCGAGGAAACACGGTGATAAGGGGGGCCGGGAGGGGTTCGCTCGCAGGGCAGCAGCCAGCAACACCGAGAGAGAACGGGGATCGTGGAAAGGGGTGAGACAGGCAGAGAAAGAGAGAAAGAGGAGGGTAGGGGGATGCTGGGGGCTTGTCTGGAAGATTAGCACCTCGTATAAAAGTGCTGTAGCGGGAATGAAGCTCGAGGGAAAGGTGGCGACACGGTGGGGGTCGAGGTGGGTGGTGACGTTCGGGGAAGGGGCGGTGGTTGCCCGGAGAGAGCAGAATCGGAGGTGACGAGAAAGGGTGAACGAAAGATAAAGAGAGAGAGAGAGAGAGGAAGAAGGGTGAAAAAGAAGGAAGAAAGAAATCTCGGTTGGGTGGTAGGAGAAAAGGCAGCAGTGTTCGAAGAAGAAGGAGAAGAAGAAGGAAAACGGGGTAGGAGGGGTTGAACGCGAGGCGAAGGCCGTTCCTTCCTTTCCTTATATACATACATATATACATATATATATATACATGGCCACCCCGCTGTGCCGTTCGTATAAGAGGAAAATTAGTTTTCAGAAATTTTTATGAAAGCGCTGAAAAGAAACTGTAAGGTTCCTTTTCTCATTGGAGGCTATTTTTGTTCAGAGACCCATGGGGGATTCAATAGCCTTTATTTTACTCTCGTGTTAATCTCGCGCGCACGGCTTACCGGCTCACACACTGTCGCCCGTTCACAAGAGACCGCGGGAAAGAAACGACACGGAGGGACAGAGAGAAAGAGTGGGAGCGAGGCGGGGGGTGGGTGGGCAGAAGAGAGAAGAGAGGAACACGGAAGAAGCGAGAAGGGAAACGTCCGGGAACGAGTCCAGGAAAGAGGCGAAGACGACTGATAGAGGAAGAGGAGGCAGAGAAACAGGAGGAGGAGGAGGAGGGAGAGAAAACGAGAGACAGGTCGGCGGAAGAAGCGAGAAAAGTCGTCCGCACCCTGGTTGGACCTTTATGAAGCGCGGCTATCAAACGGAAAGCGTATTATATGCTCCCGCGTAATAAAATCTCGGCCCTAATTAGTTTTCAACAATCGGCACGGCCGTGGCCGCGCGCGCTGGCGCGGCGTTAATTTTTGCAATTAAGCGGCCGCCGGCACCCTGTCTCGCGCTAAATAAGGGTCGCAACGGACGCGCTCGCGCAGCGACGCGCGACGGACGCAGAAGAAAAAGCCTCTTGTTCGGTGAATCGCGGCTTAAATAATGCGACTCCGCTATAACCTGTCCGGGACCGTGGAAAAGGATGTGTTAATGCGAATAAACGTCCGCCGCGGATGCTTTAACGAAAGACTATTTAAATAACTAGATCTTTCTCGCGTTTCGCCTTAAACGTTGCGGATACGCGTGAACGTTTATCCTCGAGAAACTTGTTCCCGGTTTCTGCCCGCGGCAATGGAGGCACGGAGGGGAAGGGCGAGAGGAGATGGTGCTCTTTATACGGGTCGTTGCCGTTTTTTCGACAAAAGTCGCCACCAACGTGAATGGACCCAACGAATTGAATGTGGTAACTTATGATTTTTCATACGTGGAAAATTTCAATGCGCCTTTTATCCCGATTTTTGTCCGGACTCCTGTTATCCCGTTGAATGGATTGTTAATAACATTCCTGAATGTTTCGGTTTCAATTTTTTGTCGTCGAACGTTTCATCGCGTACAGCCGTCCATTCGCAAGCTTTTGCACTCGATCCGTTGCAGTTTTAACCCCAATGGAGATGCGTTGAATTGAAAAATGTTCGTTACGAAGGAACAATTCACGCTGTGAGCGTTACACAAAAAAGATACGGGGTGATAACTATTTATTATGGATTATTAATGACAATTTTGAGTGTGGTAACAGGGATGCGGTGATCATAAAGCAAGCCCCTCTTCTTGGTATTGCAAGGTACCACGGGACACTAACCTGACGTCGAGATCATCGTCGTCGGTTAGGTTAGGGATAATAATAAAAGCGGAACGGAGAGCGCGAGTCTTCTTATTCCCGGTTCCATTGTTACTCAAGCACTATCCAATTATCTACAGCGGCGTGCCAGCCGCATAACGAACCGATAGACGCCTCGTTACAGCCAGGCCATAATTCTTGCCCACAATAAGCTTGTCGAAATGAATTGGTAAGTGCGAGCGCCGCCCGGCGTGAAGTGTGTATTACGCGATAGTTAGAGTTCGAAAGCGAACAAAACAATTCCGATTGTGCAAAAATGCTTCGTCTATCGAACAGGGAGACGGATTTCTTATTTTGTTTCTGAATGGCAGATCGAAGTAACGAGTTGAGACGATGCAATAAATCGTCAGTGCGAATAGAGGATTGACGGAAAGTGTCCTGACGGGGGAATTCTAAGCTCGATGTTTTATGGGAGAGATTAAAACGAGGATCGGCCCTGCGCACTATAGAACCGTTAACGATTTTACCTATATTCTATAGCGTATAGCACTTATTGTCTTCCAAACTGTAAAAGGGTGTCTTTCGAACGACGATGCTTAAATTTTCGTTTAAACTTCAAATTAAAGCGATCAAAGATTACACAATTTTTGTATTAAAAACCATTCCCGTGGATTTTAGCTATTTTTAACAAACTTTTCCAGTTTGTTGTCCACAGCCGACCTTTTTCCCGATCAACACTAAAACGGTCCACAAATCCTCACCCCCCGTAGAATCGACCAAAAACCGTCTGAACCCGGTCGAAAGGAGCTCCATGGGCGTGATAAAGGATCGAACACATCCGGTGGTGGAAGTCGGGGTGGCGCTGGGCCACGTACATCCGCGTTCCATGTCCTTAGCCCGGAATGTGGCTGCAAAGCCGCGTCAATACGCTTGCCTGTACGAGCGAGGGTCAGGGGGCGGGGGAGAACGGATGCGAGAGGGTGGCGAGAGGCGCGAGCATAGGAGCACAGGAGGGTGGCGAGGGTGGTTCTTGGGTGGGTGGAGAGGGTAACGGACTTGGGTTCGTGAGCAGACGGGGTGGCGAGCGACGACGACGGCGACGTCGACGTCGACGCCGGGGGTACAAGGGGGTGGCGGAGGTGTTCGGGGTGGCGAGAGATCACTGCGCCGCCAATATTACAGCCAGCCCGAAGATTACCAATATCCTTGAGAGGCGCTCTAGTCCTGTCATAAAAGACGGAGCTTACGGAGATATTACGTAGCGGGTCCGCGTCCCGGCAGCCGTGGCAGCATCAACGGCAACGTTAGACCGGCTCACTTTTCGCAACTTCATTTCGGAGAACACTAAAAATACAGAGAGAACGGCCATCGCCGTGGAACACGCGGACCGGGAGGGTATTAGTGGCGTCGTGTAGAGCTGGATGATACTCCGTGATACGCCGTGGTCCCGCTGTAAAAGGCTGCTGCACCTTCCACGGGTGGTCAGAGGTAACGACGAGTCGGACGAGGGTTATGACTGCCCCTCGCTGAGTACTTTCGGGGGTAACGTCGATGACCCGGATGGACGCTTTCAGCGACGGGTGATGGAAGGGAAGCAATTAGTCCGGGGGATCGACGGGATACTGGATGCCCGGGCAATCTGTCTTAGCATGGGCACAATGTTGCTTGGGAAAAGAGTGTTTCGTGTTTGGGGATGAGCTTGGGCTCGGCTTTACGCGCAGGATGTTCGGCTGGATGCCGTAACTAGAGGAGACGTCGGTGAGAATCACGATTCGTTGAGGATTAGCTATATCCTTCTACGTGGTTTCGGTATGCATAATTCTGTGACGGAATCGCGTGATAACAGGATGAGTATTCTGAATGTAGGCACCGTTACGGTGCAGTTCTATCATTGAGATTTCAATTCTCACGAAACGTTAAACAATGCGTCCTGTGCACGTAAGACAGGAATTATGAGGAACTTAAGATACGATCCAAATCTAAGTCTCTCGCTTGTAGGAAGTCTGTTGAAGTGCTTCAACGTGCATAACTTGGATCACTTATCAGCCTAGTGATTCCCAAACCTTATAACATCATAATTAACGACGTACTTGCCGACAGAAAGATCAACCTTCGCAAACTTTCCCAGCCCGACAACAACAAATTGTGTTCAGTGCCAATCAAAGCCTTTGTTATTCAAAATTTCGTCAGCACCCGGAGTAATTTGCATGGGACGCGGTACCTCCGAGCGTCGGACAAGTCAAAGACGCCAGGACTCGTTCCGAGGCTGATAGAGCCCAGGGATTGATGGCTATCTGGTCGTCGAGTGCGCCTGAATCCTTAATAGGAGATCGACAGAGTTATTACGCGGCGGTATGGTGTTGGGGCTACGTAAGGTCGCGCGTCCAACGGGGTCGGCCATTGTGACGACGCTTTGTGCGACACAAAGCTTTAATCCGCGAGCGGATCTGCCAATGTCAACATCGTCGTCCTGCTTCTCTACGCGCGTGTATCGGCTGTGCGCGCGCGCGAGCTCCCGTTGGATTCGCTGGGGACAGCAGCTAGCCTCAATAAGCGTCCCATAATCCACCCCAAGCTGAATAATCGCCATTCTCTAAGCATTGTATCGTTTCCTCGTGAAACCCTCGAGCGATCTGGGGTGAAGATCAACATGGCGCACGCGTTGTTGGGGTATTACATGCACATGTCCTCCTATTATAAGTATTCATTGCGGTTTGTCTGGCTCGCGACTTCGGGACGGATTGGTACAATTTCTTTCTATGAGAAGGGACCAGGGGTTGCAGGGGGTAGAGAGGCGACGGGAGACGAGACGACTCGCGAGTTGCAATTGGAACGATGATTGAGCTGTTAGGGTATAGAGAAATGCAAAGTTTTCTTTTGTAGTCGCGTAGGTACTCGTACGGAAGATAGGAGTCTGTTGAAGGTAGGTTTAGCGTAGCAGATGTCGGCAGGCTTTGTTTCATGAGCAATCAGTAGGACCAGGCAAGTTCATAAATATGGATTCGAAAATTCATTGCCATTCACTGCTACCCTTTAACCCCGCAAAAAATGTTTCCTTCGGCCCATTCTCTGACCGTTCAAGGCATCCACGGAAGATCCTCCCTCTGATCGACAATTTCCTCATCGTCCCCCGAACGACAGCGTCCGTTTCTCGCGTACAGTTCCCGCGATTGTCACTCGCAAATGACCAATTTCGAATTCCGCGCGCGTACGCGCAAGCCCAAAGTCCCCGCGAACTTATTTGCACGACAGAGGCGGCGTTCAGCGTAACTCATTCGCCGCTTTAATCCATCCCCCTGCGCAACGTGCACGCTCCGCTTCCGGGAAGAGCCCGGAGTCGGAGCATCGTGATCGTCGAAGAGGAACGACGTCGTCAGGACGTCGTGATGATCGTTTCGACGGATCAGAGAGCGATGATCGTCGGAATCGTCGCACAATGTAATTACGCGGCTCGTGAGCGACGACAGGATCGGGGGTGGGCCGGGGGTTGGAACACGGGGGAGGGATTACACGTGGCGTAGCGAGAGACAGCTTATTTTGACATTCTTATCGGAGAATCAGAGTGCGGTAATCCCCGAGGCGGCGTGTGTAATCTCAACCCACCCCCTGCCCACCCCTGCACACACCGCTCCCATGCCCCTTTGGCGACCCCCCTTCCGACCTTTCCCCAACTCTCCGTCACACTCTTCGACTTTATCCCTGTCTGTCGGTCTTGCTTCCACTCCCGCGTTTCCGGGTTAGATTTGCGATTTCGCTAGGCGCATCTCGTTTGCCCTTCTTGCGCCACCTACGAGCCGGTAATCTACTATTAATTGCCGCCGCAAAGAAACCCCTCGAGAGAAGGTACGCGCGCGTGTACACTGCTGTTCAAAAGTTCGGGTTCTTTCTCTCTCGCTAAAATCCAACCAATGTGGAACGCAAGCCCGCGACGAGAGCGAGAAAGAAGGACTTTCATTTGTTTTTTATATCGATTTTCCGAAATCATCCGAAACGCTGAGCTCATTTACACGCGTTTACTGCAGTAGTGTGCGTAGTAGACGGGGGTATTCTCGAGAACTCCTCACAGACCTATACGTTATTGCTTTCAACTGTTTCTCAAACTTTACTATGGAAAACCCAACGCATACCGACGACCGATCGTCGATTCACTGTTCGATCTTCGGCTCGCGGTCTTCATTACACGTTCCCAGCCGTCTCGTGTTCCTCGACGTTTACAAGCTGCCGGGCCGTCCAACGTTATCGCGAATAAATATCGTCGGACCTGTTACACGTTCCTTTGGACGGTTGGTTGAGTTTAATAGAATCGGAGGATAGTGTCGGTGCTATCAACGAATCGGCGTGATTTGTTGGCCGTTGGCCGCGGAAACGTCGCTAATTGAGCGACAGCGGTGTGCCGGCATTAGAAGCGCGGAAACGTCGATTTTATAATACTAACCGGCGCAAGAGTTAACGGAGCGCATCCTGCGGAGAGCTTTTAACGATTCGCGTGTCGTTTCGCTCGATCCGAGGAACGCTCGTTAAGAATGGACGAGCGCCAGGGACCGGTCACTAAATCTCGCGCCATCACGTTCATTCTTAAACGTCGTTGTTCTCCAGGGACGGCTAACATTTATGGGGTATGGTTCTGAGATGTTCTACTTTTACCATTCTTTCCAGTGATGTTCAAAAAATATTACACAGGACGTTCGTTGTCCGAGATGTTAAATAAGACAAATAAGTGACCTTTTAATATTCTAAATAATATAATCATCTGTAGTCAATTATGACCGATAACTCATCATTCTAATGACTCTTAAGCTTTTCAATGTGTAATTTAGGTTTGACTATTAGCGATCAGCGTTCTTAAATGTTAAATGAGGTATAAATGTTATTAAATGTAAAATTTATTCAACTATTCTGTTGTAGTTAGTCTACTTTTCAGCGTCTTATCTCGAATCAAGCTTAACCGATTTCTTTATTACTCTTTCTTCTGATTTTAGTCGAACCATTATAATTACTTTTTATTCTATTATGTACACACAACTGAGTTTATACCCGTAAAATTAATAAAATTAAATTAAATCAAATTACATAATTTGTATAATGCGTGTAATTTTCATCGTTCAAACCAAAACTCACGAACCTCCTGCCTGTCACCTTCCAAACACCTAACCCTCTGGCGCTTAACTTTTAACCCGACGCAATACCGCTGAATCAGCCAACGTGCACCAGCAAACGATCAAACACCGAGCACGCAATCCCTATCGTCGTGCCTCAACCACCTAGTGAAAGTATCAGCCTCTACAACACGACAGTCACGTTAATTGATTAAAACAGCGATCATCCGACGGAGGAGGAGAGCTAGGGAGGATCGAATATCTCATCGGATCAGCGATGCCGATCGCCGCTTTCCTTCGCCGCTCCGACACTCGCCGCTGGAACGTGATACCGCGACGTCCCCAGGCTTTTCCCCGTCGACTTTCATCCAATCGTACCCGAGGACGTCTCCGCTGACGGAAATCATTAGCCGTCGGAGATGCGTGGCAGGCGCAGCAGCCTGGCGCTACGGAGAGGACACCGCCGCGTTTCCTCATTGCTGCCGGGTATTATACCGTTGCCCGATAACCGCGATGTGGAACGCGTGCGTGCGTAATTGGAAAATTGACGCGAGCGATCGGAACGTTTAACGGTGTTTAACGTGCCAAGCTTTGAGCCGAGCTGGCGGTGATCGATAACGGTAAAGCCGCCCGTGTCGGCGATACCTCGTTACCATTTCGGGGATAAGATTTTTGTTGGCACTCGCAGGGATGACGAATCGAACGTCAGTACGATGATGCTGTTACCGAAATGAGTTTATTTCTTGCGAATCGACGCCCTTATGGAATACCTTACAGCTTGGCACGACGAACTCGAGTAAGCTCGGTTACCATTTTTTGGCCAATTTTCTTGTCTTCGTGTTTGCATGCGTATCACTTAATTTTTATATTTTTACACGCTTCTTAATGTTTACGGGACCTAATAAATTTTACGGGATTTATTAAATTTATTAGATTACAATAGATTTAATTAATATTGTGTATTAAATTTGTTAGATCGCAATAAGTTTAATCAATATTGTGTATTAAATTTATTAGATCGCAATAAACATTTACGTTCTTTGCAATTTTTGATATTTTGTTATCAAAGCGTTGTTTATTTATATTAATAGGTTTCCATTGCGATTCGAAAACCGAAACCTGACAATCGTTGTGGGCCATTTTAATCCGTCTACTTGTTCTCGCGCTGAGCGAGTCTAATTTTGTTGCCTCGCTGTTCTTGCGAGCAAATTTTTCAGCAAACCGTTAAGTCTGTCAAGGGGTTAAGGAAGCACGGTGATCGTAAGTGAACCATGGTATCGAGGATCGGTGAAATAAAGCAACCGAGACGCGAGCAAGATGATGTACGACCGCCACGGTCTGAGTTATTAACTATGTATACAAATACGCTTTCGTTATTAATGACTTTGGTCGCGGTGTTTTAAAGCGCGGGGCGCACCATGCGTGAAAACGGCCGGCGATGCACGTTCGTCTCGATATAAATCGCGGCTTCGACGTGCTGCACTACCTCCGACGAACCCGCAGAGATTTCCTCGGCTTCCGGTATCGATGAAGCCCGGCCTAATTAAGATTCGCGAACCAATGAAATTCGTTCCGACCAGCAACGTTTCCTTTTGCAGTCACTTTTTTATTTCGTTTTTTGTTCTTCTCTTAGAGAAGACAGTATAAAATATTAATTTATTTTGTAACATCTAGGTAATAATATTTAGTGTAGAATTTAATATGATTATCACGAGGCCATGAATTAAATTTTTTTTAATATCTTGGTAATCTTCTGCTTTATGATACTAGGACGATGCTTGATCGAAATAATAGGGAAGTAGTTCTGATAGTAACCCTTTAACCTAACCTTCAGTTCCACACTACATAATTCACGAACGAATAACTATTTGAAACTACATGTAAGATCACCCAACCGTGTCAAAAGTGTACAAAACAGTGTTTATTAACCCTTTCCTCGAAACTCAGATTCATCTTCCCACGTCGCCATGAAATAACTTAGCACCACGGACAAATACCCCATTATCCGTGACAGGGACAAATTGCTCGGCAAATACTGTTAAATCCGACATCTATTTCAGGCAGCACCGCCTAAAATCGACCAAAAACCAAGCGGCTCTCTCGACTCATAACCCGTGAACAATACAGCTTCACGGTCTAGCGACTCCGGGAGCAGAATGCTTTTCCGGCGCCCCGACTCCGGGCCAGACTATCTCCGTGTCGTAAGTAAGTAAGCACACGCAACGAATTCCTGTTGTGTACCAACACGTAGTATTATCTTAAGTTAAGACTATCTGCTCACTAATAAACCTGCACCCATTGTGAGGTGTTACTATCATCCTGCACTCCAATAAACATCCCAGAATGCTTTCCCCGATAGTCAATAGTTTCACACTCCCGAGTTATTTCGGAACCTTGTTCTCTATGAAACATTGCATCTAGTAGATACTTCCGTGACATTCTGAGGGAAACATATGATTTCGTCGTGACAGTCAAAGGGTTAAACGTAGGACAGATAAAGTATCGTAGAATTTCTATTGCATTTAGTGGGTACTCCCGTGACATCCTGAAGGAAACATATAATTTCGTCGTGACAGTCAAAGGGTTAAACGTAGGACAGATAAAGTATCGTAGAATTTCTATTGCATTTAGTGGGTACTTCCGTGACATTCTGAGGGAAACATATGATTTCGTCGTGGCAGTCGAAGGGTTAAACGTAGGACAGATAAAGTATCGTAGAATTTCTATTGCATCTAGTAGGTACTCCCGTGACATTCTGAGGGAAACATATGATTTCGTCGTGGCAGTCAAAGGGTTAAACGTAGGACAGATAAAGAATTTCGTAGAATTTCGATTTATGGGCTTCACATAATTTAGCTGCCATTAATCGACAGCAGATCCACCTCTGATAGCGATTAAAAACCGACACCCATATGATCTATCACGATAAATTACAAAACGCCAGCTACTTTCACAATCCCATCGCTGTATACGAGCTTCAGTCTCACCGAGAAGCGTTTGGCCCCGCCAGAAAAAAAATCGTGACATTGATGGTTAAAGGGTTGAAGCCGATTCAGCGCGGAACTGCGCGGCCACTTTCCTCTCTGCCTGTTCCTCGCGCGAAATATAAATCGGGGACGTCATAATTTAATGGAACATCGTTGTAGGACCGCGAGATGGATGGCTACCACGGGGCAAGGTAACCAGTTCTAAACGGCCGTTCAACACCAACACGTGGCCGCCGCCAATGTACGTGCACACGAACATCTTGGACAATAATAATTTAGACACGTGTGGACCATACGCGGCCTGGCCGGCAGATAGATAGACGCGACGGGGATTCAGCTTCGAGGCTACCGTTCGGTTATGCCCCGGCCTTAATGCTCGACTTACGAACATCGCATAAACGACGGCCAGTTTTCGATCAACACACGCGTACCCTCACCGAAACGAGCCTCTCGCACTTCCGCCTGGTGCATTCTTCGCTCACGGAGCCCTCGTCGTTTCGTTCTTGACGGGTGCTCGGTGAGCTTCCCTTTTCCTTTTTTCTCTTTCAGTGTACGCGTTTTGAAACTGTACGGGTATTTCGTTGTCGAATAACTTTGGTTATTCGTTACTCGTTGTTCTTCCTTTCGAGGAATTATCGACGATTTCAAATTTTAACCCTTTCGCTACGGCGGTTCGGTTCGCTTGTACACAAAAAGTGTATACATTGCGCGTGAACAGTGTATTTTGAAAGAAAACGGATTTTTCTTTAAAACAATACATTCATAATTTCTACATAAAATATATAAATTTATTCAATGAATACAAAAAGTCACATTAACAATTAAAAATAACGACAGAATGATATGTATAATATGTAATATTTCAGAGCGAAAGGGTTAAGTGTTTCAATTCGTTAGAATTTTCGAAGTTTCCGCTAGTAAAAGTACGCCCTTTCGTCTATCGTAGAGACAAAGAGGTGTTGGTAGATCGAAATATGTTCGTGTATCGAGACAACCATACAGGATGCGGGGAACGAAATCAGCGGAAAACAAGGCAATCCTGTATATTCCGCTCCGACTTAACTTTAAACAATTCTCCTCGTTCCAAGAAATTCGTCAATCCCTCCCGCCCTTAATTAAGTTCGCAATTAACTCTTGATAATTCGCGTGCGTCTTATCGATCCTTCGGATCTCTCGGTTGCCGTCGACCGAGGTACGGGGCACCGGGAGGAAGCAACCGGGCAACGCTGGACGACGGGGGCAAGGAGGGGCGGAAAGCACACAAGGCAATTCGTTAATGAATCGCGTAAAGAATAACGATTGCATTGAAAGTGAACGGGACACGGGGTATTCTTCTTTCGGGGGCCGCTTTATTGCCTCGCGTTTAATGGAACATCAATTCGTTGCACGCGCAATATCAAACCGTGCTTCGCGCACACACGCGTGCACACCGCCCGGTTAGGCCGTTTCTGGCGGCGCGTTAGCCATCGCAATTAATACTCGCTGCATATTGTTACCGAATCTCGTAAATCTCCGGCAACCGCCCCATAAATTGCCGATGGCCGACTACATAAATAAGACTGATTATTTGCTAGCGAGATTACCCGGGGCCGCGATCGAGCTATCGAATCCGGGCTTTCGCGCCCGTCCAACAGCAACAAAAATAAATCATCGGCCCCGGGGATAAATCGAGCTGCATTAAAATTGTCGAACGCTCGAATGCAGCGGCGAGCTTTGAAAAATGGACGAGGCTGTCGTTGAGGAACCGAGGAAACTTTTATTTGTCGGGTGGACGCAGGTACCCTGAGCGGTGCAGCAATAGTCAGAAAACTGACTGATTTTGACGGATAAGAATGTCGATCGTTAACAAATGTAAGTACTCGCATTTCAGTGCATCGTACGCGACCTGTAAACGCTAATGCACCTCGCTTATCTACCAAACGGAAAACTCTCATCTTGAAATCTTATAACGTATCCCCGCACTATAATTAGAAAGGTAACCATACGTTGCCCGAGGAGCCGATTCGCTGGCTCGTTCCGCATAGAACAGGCCGTCTCGCGTCCGCGACAGGGCCGACCCGCGGTTTCCCTGAGAGTAGGCAACCCGGAGAGTCGCGCGGGACCGATTAGATAGATGGCAAGCGAGCCAGCCTCGCTCCGTGGGCCGCCGCGGAAGGATCAGTGACTCCTGAAGGCGAGTAGGCAGGCTGGCAGTACGGTGGCCAAGAAGTCGAAGAAGAAGAGGAGGATGAAGAGGAAGAAGGGGAAAAGGAGGAGAAGAAGAAGAAGACGGAACGAGCAGCATCCACGACAAGCGGAGCCGCGGCAGTAGCGCAGAAAAGGGGATGAGCGAGAGCGGATAGATAGCGAGAGGGAACGATGGAAGAGGAAAAGAGGTGTGGGACGCCGGGAACGGGAGGCAGCGAATAAATACTCGGAGATGTAATCGCCGAAGGAAACAAGCGGCGGGATTGTTCGAAGGGAATAATTGAAAGCGCCGCTTGAGCCTCTCATTCCCATTCCCGGCGGCTGGTGCCGCCGCTATTGCTGCTCCCGCTGCTTCTGCCGTTGCGGATGCCACCGGTAGCCACTCTCATCCGGCTCCGCGGGCTCTCTTTCTCTGTATGTATAGCACCACCGTGCAGCAGCGCGTCGTCGTTCCGTGTCTGCTACTGATCGAACGACAATGGCGGCGCTGCGATCGCCCGACGGAAACCGATCCTCTTACCTCCTCCCCCCCCCCCCCCCCGGCTCTTTTCCTGCTGCACCGAAGTCCGGGAGTCTGAAGTTCAAAGGGCTAAAACCTGCAATAATGCAGCAGAGACGACTAACCGAGGAAGCGAACCGAAGAAGCGAGGAACGAAGACATCGTGTTGCCGCGGATGCAAAGATAAAGGATCACGTTACCGGTGGGAAGTAAATTCGAAGGTCAAAGGTGTCGCAAATTTTTCATAAGCTAGGTATTACAGGCTGTTGGAATCGCTACGGGAGAAATTCGTATTGGTTACTATTGCAGAGGTGACTAGAACCACCGAAGCACAACACTTTTTGCATGCTAAACGTGACTACATTCGCTTGTCAAAATCGATACCCTTTCCGCGTGACAGCAGAGACACGACAATTCAAATTTCAAACAACTCGAACGTGAAAGCAATAATTTGCGAGTGTACATAGTATCAGAGCGTAGCAAGCGCTGCGCGCTCCCGGCAAAGTATAGACCCCGCAAAACACAAGTGTCCCGCCGCACAGTAGCAGCATGCAGGCAGCCAATTCCAGCGTAACCAAAGGGTTAGAGGATTCCTCCGGCGTTTGCTCGATCCGATCGAGGGCTACCCGTGATCGCCGCGCTCCTAATGTATGCGCGATGCCGCCGCGGACCGCCTCTGCTCATTAACGCCTGGGATCGGCAATCCGCGCGCATCGTCCCTCCGTGCACCGTGCACGTGTACGCATCTATGGGGACGCGCGGTCTTTGTTCGTGTGCGCTAGTCGTGGACTGCTGCTGCTGCTGCTACGCTTTCGACGACCGACCGGTCTTCTTCGCTGATCCTGTCGCGCACCGAGGGAACAGCGATATAGACCTCATGGTTTGTCCTTCGGCCTGTACCCGCGGCTCTTTAAGCCCGCAAATAAAACAGGCTGCCGAGGGACGCCGATGCCCGATAATCCTCTGGCGGACGATGGGTTGTTTGGGCTGGATCGAGGAGACGGAGAATTGCGTCGGGCGACGACAGGTTTCACGGAGGGAGAGGGGTTAGGTTCGATAGGATTGTTTTAATAGGGATTTCATTTGAATGGATGGCTCTAATACTTGTCATTTCAATGCTACAAATATTTAATGTATTAGGTTAGGATATTTATGGTGGCGAATATAAGTATTTATAATATTGTACGTTTGGTTATATTATATTATAGTGGGTTAGGTTCAATAGGATTGTTTTAATAGGGGTTTCATTTGAAAGAATGGCTCTGATACTTGCCATTTCAATGCTACAAATATTTAGCGTATTAGGTTAGGATAATTATTATACGATATTTATGGTGACGAATATGAATATTTATAATATTGTACGCTGTTGAACTCGAATCCAAAGATATTCGTTATTTTTGCTGCTATTTATTTAATGACAGGGATGCGAGCCAATTTGCATCAAAGTATAAGTTGTTCATTTTTTGCCGATCCATTATTCAAGCAAGTTTCAGGTCGAGGTTGTATCGGTGTGACATTTGATCATTGTTTCGTCTTTTTGCTGTGACAGTTTTTGCTCGAAGAGCGACGTACAGTGTTGATGTCATAAAAAATGGTTAATACCCGTTCATTATTTCTTATTGTATTACAGTTTCGCGACGACTTATATGGAACGAGAAATACCCGAGCGAACGTGAATAGTGTACATTTCACAAGTTCGGGTGAAATCATCAAAACTTTCGGTTTCGCGACAGCTTAAAAGCGGATAATCCGCGATACAGCTGAAAGACGTTGAGCTAAAGTGTAATGGTAGAATTTAATGCTTTTGCGAAAAAGTGCTGATTCAGCAGTCGAACATAACGTTCCAGAAGACGTTTCAGCATGATTACAGTTAATAAACTACAAAATTAATCAATGTAAATTGGATCTGTTATTATTGCGATGCTTATTAGAAAAACCGATGCGTGGTCTGTTTGCAGATACATGAAATTTAACATTTTCTCATTTGCAAAAGAAACCATCGAAATATTCCCGCAGGACTTCGACAAGAAAAAGAAAACAAATTTCCAGCACACAGTACAATCATCTTCCGCTATAAATTCTACCGTTCCTTTCCCCTTCTATGCGTCGATTGCATAAATCTCTCCGTTAAACGATATCCTTTCTTCATCAATATTGCATCCAACAGAAATTTCCTGGAAAAGCCCACGAAAAACGGGACCAAGGGATGCACTTTAGAAGCGGGACACAATCGAAGGTAGCACCACCGACTCCGCAGCAGCCCTACTCAATAGTCATATTTCATCCGTTTATCCGGTCGAGAGCTACCCTAACCAAACGGACGACCCACCCACCCCCGCCTTCGTCCCTCGCCATCGTGGCTTCTACTCTGCACGAGTTTCGGGGGCATGCTTCAATAATACAGGCGCCGGGAAATTGTGATCGAAGGATACTATTGGAAAGCGATACCTTAGCCGGGCCCGGTGAATAAGTAATGGAACAATATTTTTAAAACGCCTATAATTCGTGGCCGTGGCTCGCCCCCGTACCTATGGCGGACCCGTATTTATCGGCCCGTGGAGTATAAACGCGGCCAAGAAAGAAGAGCGATCATTTATGGCGGCGGGGAAACACCGTTCGTCGTCGATTTTTATTCTACAATCGAACCGCGGCCTTCAGACACAGGGATTATTGCGGCCATCTATCCGAGCCACCCTAATGTTTTAATAACGACGCCCGACGCACGTGTTCTGTGCTGCTATTTTCCCTTTCTTTTTTTTTTGATATACGTACTGTGTACTTCAAGTATTTTTGAGAAACATAGTGGCTAGAAAAAGTATACCTAGAGTATACAGGTACGATAATATTTTTATTTTTTTATTATATTTATTTACGAATAGATGTCCATTACAGGGTAAACATAAAAACAGAGAAGAGTGGACAAAGTAACAGAGAGTGCTTGATAGGAAGTAGAAGTAATTAAAAAGAAAAGACAGTAACATATACACATGGTAAAATTAAAATTAAGAGGACAACCCCATCTGTATACTTTTGCTGAACAGCAATTCGTTGAATAATATTTTTGATTAGTTTAATAACGACATCGTGTAATTTTATAAATGTGGTGTGTTGGTTAAAAAATGGTCAAAAATGGTTAAGCAGCTTTCTGTAATTCCACTATAAATTTTTTGCGATAAACACAGCTTTTTGTTTCCGATTATTCAGTAACATTTTTAGTTCCCGATTATTTGAAGAATTATAGTTCGAATAACCGATCCTCTGTTGTACAACACCTCGCGATCTATCGGTGAAACCGAACATCTTCGTCAATTTCCACGATTCAAGCTGTTTCTTCGATTATTTTTCCACGAGCTCCATCGACCAGCCATCGTCCACGTTGATGAACGCCTATTGAGGAGAGATTTTCCCGCGTGAAAACGATCGGCGGCGTATGATTTTCCTCACGGGATCTTGAAAGCGCACTTTCTACAATTTCGTCCGCGTGCACGCGAGAAAACAAGCGGAGACGCTCGCGCGCGTAAAAATTGAGACGTCGGACGGGCTGAATCCGCTCGCTCGAGCGCGCCTCGGAGAAATCACCGGAAACCGATTCAATAATCCCGCGTGCGAAAGTGTTCGGCACGTTCGAGCCTGGAAACACGCATTATCTACAGATATGCAAACGAGCGGGTACACGGCGTCGATTCGATGAAAGCGTGCGACTTGCTGACCGCTCGATAGAGCCGAGCGTGAATTTCTTCGGGCTCTTCGACGTTTTCATTGCGATCCGAAGGGATACATCTTTATTATACGTGATTCGTTTTTATGTTAAGTTGCTGAAAATATTATACCTCCTTTTAAATAAATAAGAAATTCCTGTATTTCACAGAATGGATAATCATTTTTTCTTCGAATAAGTTACTCGGAATATTGTACCGTCTTTTAAATAAATAAAAAATTCCAGTATTTAATAGAATGGATAATTATTTTATCATTTAATAAATTGCTCGGAATATTATAAAGTCTTTTAAATAAATAACAAATTCATGTACTTAACAGAATAGACAATTATCTTTTTATCGAATAAATTGCTCGGAATATTATATCGTCTTTTAAATAAATAACAAATTCCAGTATTTAATAGAATGGATAATTATTTTATCATTGAATAAGTTGCTCGGAATATTATATCGTCTTTTAAATAAATAAGAAATTCCTGTATGTAACAGAATGGATAATTATCTTTTCATCGATTAAGTTGCTTGGAATATTATACAGTTTTTTAAATAAATAAGAAATTCCTGTATTTAACAGAATAGACAATTATTCATCGAATAAGGTAAAAACGCTTCGTTTTTTTTTTGCAATCTCTGAAATTGAATAAAAATTTTATTTTTTACGAAAATGTTGAACGTGTTGGGGATTTTTCCGAATTCAGATAGGTACAATTGAATTGAATTCATTTAGCAGAGTGGTGGATCGAAATATACATTCAGTATTTTTCGGTTCTTCATGAGGGACACAAGCTGCAATAATAATAATCATGAAAAGCGCAGCCATTACAGATAATAAATATTGGGTCGATGAACCGACAGGTCGACGTCCCATGGAAACAGCGTTGGAAACATTAATAATGCATGTCACGAATAAAAATCATCCAAGAAGAAGGCCTGTTTATGCAAACGAAATTGGATTTCTCGATCTACGATTTATTAACTGTCTACTTAGTTAGAACACCTGCTCCAAGCTGGTTTTGGCGGATGTCGATTACAATACGCTAATACCGGATCATCGGCTACCCGCCACGTTATCTTTAAACCTACAGCGAACGATAAAAAAGTAAAAATTATTCTAAAACAAACTTTGCACAACCAGAAGCAATCAGTGTTTAATAACAACTATTTATTTCTAATACCGAGTGGCTTGTTAATTTTTTAAACGGATCGATACAATTTTTGGATCGTACCATATATTCAGAATTTTGTCGAACAATGGACAATGGATCTCACAATGGACACTATTGTGTCGTAACGAATCATGTACATAACGAAATATTTTGATGACTTTGTTAAAAAAAATGTCAACGAACTAGCCTGAGTAATGCAACTCTTGCATCCACGAAACGCATAGGCGTTTTGTAAGTGGACGACGAATGCTTGTGCAAGCATAATATATAAAAATATATGCATTAATATGCAAAACATGTCCTATACGCTGTCGATGACAACGATAGTTCACATGTGTATCTACGTGTGAACGTGTGCCACGAGTAAATCGAAGAAAAGCCGAGAAAGTTATTTTATCATTGACCGGTGTGCTATTTAGTATGTATGAAATATACGAGAAATATATGTAAAGGATATGCAAAAGCTGTACAGGCTACAGTGAAACGTAAATTATTCGAACGTTGCTTAATATAAATCTGCTAAGAGAAAAGATTCTTGGTAACGATTGTGTACACCAAATTTCATCAAAATCGATGACTATCGCATCCAGACTCTCTACGCGTCTCTAACTCTACGCACACAGACCGTACACTGAACAAAAAGTGTAATGACGAAAACAACTTTCCGTTCGAATCTCATTCCATTATCTGTTTCCCGTTAAAGCACACACGCGTAAGCCCACTTACGAGCTATTACAGTCACAAAGGTGCGCAAAAAGGCAAGCAGCAGCGCATGAAAAGCTTCCTCTATCATCACAGTCCCCACTCGCAATAAACGCGGAATCAATTCGCATCGATTCGATCCTGGCAGCATCCAACCGATCAATCCCCGTCCTCCGCGCAAACTACCAACTTCCACCGATAAATTAGCGTTCTCCGGCGTTAGTTCTCGGTGTCTACCACGGGCACAGGGGCCCTGGGCAGGCCCCGGCAGGATGATGCCCAACAGGCGCACGAGAACGCGCTCGCGCGACACCGCGCGGCGGATCGCTCGTTAAAGCCGCTCGTTGTCCGGCCCGTTTTACGATTTCGATCGACTATAAAACTTATCTGGCTTTCTATTCCATTGGTATGTATAAAAGCGGATGGACCGACTACTTTCTCGAGCCCGCATTGGATTGTCGTGAAAGCAGGACGCACTTCTTCTTGCGTGCACGTACACACGTATAGGAATCGTCGTCTCGTGTTTATTGTGCTTCCCGTTGCGTCTTCTTGGATGGAGGACGTGTATAGTCCTCGCAAAAGTATAACCCGATCGGGAACGATGACTGTTGCGAAATTAAGCAGCGGCGCCCATTTACGATCCCGTTTATCTTTTCGAAGAAATTTAAAAAAGAAGAAAGAGCATAATTAACACGTTCGTCGCCACGTCAGCCATATTTGGGTGACGCTCTTTTTCTTAACGTTAAATACGATTTTAAATTGGAACTTTGAAAGGAATTCAATGGAATAAGTATTGAAGTATAATATACATAAATATAAAATACATGAAATAAAAATAAAAAGTTAAAATTTTTGCTGTTTTTATATTTTTTTCATCCCAGTTTTCTATGCAATCGGATTTGGGCCCAGCGAGAAACTCAACCGAATCACGCTGGGCGACGAACGTGTTAAGTATTCTGTGTGACTGATGTGAAATTAAGCAGCAGTGGCCATTTACAGTCCCGTTTATCTTTACGACGAAATTTAAAAAAGAAGAATGAGCATAATTAAATATTCTGTGTGACGTGTACAATTATCGAGGGGCTGATTTATTTTGATGTTGCAATGTAAACTTTTGTTTGTCCTAAATACACCGAGTATGTCTAATGATCTACGCGGTGGGAAAGTTGTACGTTGCTACACTTTGGGCCTTACGTGGCCCGATTGACTCGTTGAACAGAAACACATGTGTTTTTCCGCATGACTGACCGTCCTCGAGGAGCTAACCACGCTATGTTTCTGCGAGGACTATACAGGTCACCGATGGACACGTCGCGGGGCCCATTGAGCGCGCGAGCGCGCGGACGACAACGGGGGCAAAAAGTAGCCCGAGGGATGGGAAAAAAGAACAGAGCAATTTATTGCTCACGATAGCGGACTCCCGGTAGTATCTCCTTCCGTATAATGCTGCCAACTCGTCGGCTCCCCACTCGTCTTTCCTTCCATCTTCTCTTCTTGCTTCTCCCTTTAGGCTCTCCCGTCGTCCGTTTGCTGCTCGGAGAACGATGACGTCTCTTTCGTTCCACGCGATTGACCGAGAACGAACGCGATAACGGGGCCACGAATTTTGGGGCCTGATGGTTCGTCGTTTTAATGGCGCTGCAGTCAAATGTGCTTCTGTTTTTCGTTCCAGCGGTCGGCAGACCGAATCGTGGGGTCTGTAGCGTGCGGGGGTGAGATCTTGAAGTTTTGTTTAGAGGGAGGGAATTTGTCAGCGGTGTGCTGTTTAGGGGAATCTGGTTTTGGTAAACTAGGGGAGTCCGGGTTCCAATTGAGTGGCAGTTAGTGTTTGATATATACACTTCAGCTAACAGCTTAGTATGTTAGACACTTCAAGCGGACGTTGGGACTGTTTACTTATACAGAGTCCTTGCCTTTAGTTTCCGGTTATTTATAAAAAATGGCATACTTATTATAGCCTTCGCATTGGATTAGAACGTTCTCAAAAGAGTAACCAGTATTTCGTATTACGCATCGCTCAATTACATGAATTACATCCTCCAAACAGCGCTGCCAAAGAGCACTGTTCCCTTCGATTAGAGGGTCGCTACTCACACCAAAACGCGTTCTCCGTTCACGAATATGACTTCCTCGGAATTGACTCGTCGGTCCTAGCCTCGCGGCTCTGTTTGGACACGAAGTCGGTTTCAAATACATCAACGTCTCGGCACATCCGCTATATTGATTGCGAGAACACAAGATACCTGGCATAAAAGCAGGCGCGCGCGCGCACGCTCACTCGCTCGCTCGCTCGCTCGTTCGCTCACCGATGGCAGTAGGGAGGTGGTAGCAGGAGGCGCGGATTCCGCTGTACCATGCAAGCGGAAGCCTACATCGTGATTATCATCATATCTCCGCTAGACATCAAAGACTTATCTTTCTCCCTGTTCGCCTCTCTTTCTCTCCTTCTTCCCTTGCCGCGGCCTTTAACGGATCGCTCTATTTCTCTCCCCTGCTCCATCTCTCTCCCCCTGTACCCCGCGCCTCCTGCCCTCCTCGTCTTTTACCGGGTATCCGCGCCTCTCCCTTCCGGCCGGCAGCGTTTCCTCCCTCGCTCTCGCTCCGTCTTGCTCCTCTGCCTTCGCCATTGCTCCCGTTCCGCGCGTGGCTTTGGGCTTCCGAGAAATGACCATTTGTAAATTACTCCGCGCCGCCTTTCTTTGACCACGTTGCTCGGCGCGGTGACGATAGCTGCAGCGCTGCCGGGAGCCGAGCGCTGCGCTCAGCTGGAAAGTTGGCTGGCGGAAGGAACACGAATTGGGCCTGATTGCGCTAACATGAAAGCGTGCATAGGTAACGGTATCCTGGTTAAGCTCGTGTTCGCCGACCAAGCAGTGGGAACGCGTGCTTTTATTATTGGTCGAAGCGGTGCTATTTCTAATTTCGACGACCAGAGTCGTATAAAGCTCTGCCCTATCCATGTGACTCTCCCACCTGTGTAGCTGTCTCCTGGGTTCTACTCGGTACACCTAAGATCGTCCGAGACCAGGTTCTAGTTCACGTTCAGACGCTGTGTCTGGTGCGTGGTGACTATTATTCGGGAGACTCTCTGGCACAATAGGAGTCGGAGAAGGGACGGCTAGGAGAGGCGACAGGGGAAAAAGCATGAGAAATTACAGAACAAAGAGACTAGAACCGGTGAATGGTGTCTGCCGAAAGAATTGTCCGGTGGACAAACGCGGACAGCTCGACAAAGAACACGTGTCTTTCGAAATTAAGAGGAGCAGCGGCCATTAACTCGAAGAGTCGACCGCGAGAGGTATAGATCATCGGCTAGACAACAGTTTCAGCGGGATTTCGCGCTCGACGAAACGCAGACGGAGCCATTGTATCGGCTCGTGTTCTTCGCCGTGTATTCTTAGCCGCTTAGTCCGAAGAATAACATTATAACGGGCGCCGGGGTGGGAGGCGAGGGAGAAGAGGAAGGGAAATCGGTGGGAGGGAAGGTAGGAGAGAGACGGGAGATCGGTAGGAGACAAACACATGTTGCACACTCGGTCGTCGTTGGGAAAGCTGCTGCTGGCTTCTTTCGTTCTACGACCTCCACCGCCCCCTCCTCTCGCCCTCTTTGCCTCTGTTCCTCCCCTATTTCTCCTTTTTCACCACCCTGCCGCCTTGTCGCGATATCTTCGTCGCTCCCAGCTCGTGTTTCTCTCTTTACCGAGTCGCGTAACGTAAGACTAACAACACAATGGAAGCAACAGCTGCATGATAGATGGCCCCGACCGACCGACCGACCGATTCCATCCGCCGTCCTCCGCTCTTTCTTCGAACGGAGCCGACTTTTCTTTTGCTCCTGCGGACGACCGGTCGTTATCGTCGCGTTTATTCGCGGAAGCGGCGGGAAAAGGAATTCGACGCGGGTCACCGCTGCCACCGATGATGGAGCGTCTGTTTATCGGTCGAAAAACATGGGCCACGTGTAGAACCGAGTCCTCGATGATTAAGCTGTTGGTTCTCATTTTTAAATAGTTCTGGTCTACGAAATTTTGTACCGTTACTCGGTTGAGGTCAAATTAATTGCGAATCGCGTATCCGATCTGAGCTAGCTCCCTTCTCGTCTTAAACGGATGTCGCTGCTAATAGGTGACATAACCTCGAAGACGACAAAAGCACTACACAATTAACATGTCCTCGTGGCCAACTTTTGCTCGTAACAGAGATGAAACAAATTTGACAACGCTAAAACTTCCAGCATCACCTGTTACGCGTCAAAGAGTCTTCGAGGCGCTCGTTCAATTAATAACCTCTGTCTCGGTTCCAAAAACTGAGCTTAACCTCCGAAGGAGCTACGTGTCCCGACGACCATTCGTGATCGTACACCAGCGATCTAGATATCATCAGGCCCAACACGTGTAACCCTTAAATAGGGCCAGGAGTGATCGAACGGAAAGACGAAGAAGAAGAAGACGAAGAAGATGAAGAAGAAGGGGAAGAAGCAGAAGAAGAAGCCACCAAGGCCGCGGCGTCGGCAAACGAGCTGCCGCGCAGCGACGCGCTACCATTGTCATCCATTTGTTCGTACAAATCCCTGGCTATAATCATTTAATGCTCACATTCATCGTGGCCACGGCGACGGCATTGTGCTACCGGCGATGCATTAGTCTCTCGCACGCATGCGCGCTCGCGTTCCCCGGCCAAGGAGCTTAAGGCATTAGGGTGAGCTTCGTGCGAACGTCGCGATGCCCTCCCCCTTTCCCTCCCGTGCCTCTCAATCTCCTTCACGGAGGGACCGATCCGTTCTGTCCGTGAAGCGACGACGCGCGATGCGATATCGTGCGGCAGGCCAACGGATCCAGAGCTGCTCGAAATCCTCGTGACCAATTAATCTCCGCCGCAGGAAATTCCTTCGGGCCCATTGTCGCGTCCCTCGCCCCTCCGTCCGCGAGGGGGCGGACTGTGCCGTTGAAAGATGGCCGAACGGTTTCTAGGCACGATTTCTATGCCGCTTCCGTTAGAATTTGAAACGAATGCTCAACCAGAGACACTGAATCGCCATGGAAACGAATTGCGTCGGATTTTTATAGAATTACTGTCTACTGATATGCAAACATTTATAAAGATTTGTTTTCGTTTATCGCAAAAATGCACAGAAAGCAAAACCCTATGACTGGAGGGTAACGTTTTTCCTTGGATTACCCCTTACGTTGTTAGATCGCAAGGTGTTACAGAATTCAGTTCAGATCAACCCTTTGACTACTACCGGCGCGTATATGCGTCTGACGAAAGTTACTCGCGTGGATTATGGACGCATATATGCGTCTGTCAATTATCCCGAGCTCCCATTTAGAGCAACACAATTGCTAATAGAGCACTTCGATCTGCAGTATTTAACACTGAAAGAGTTAAAACAATTCCTGGCAGTGAACGCCGTTGTATTCCAACAGCTTCTTTTCACCTCCGTTGTTTCTCCTCGCGGATAGATACCTACGTATATGGCTCGGGCGATTTCTAGTCGGTTAGGTTTTTCGTGAGAGGTGACGGGAGTACAATGGCCGCGAGCCTCTTAGGCGGCGATTTAACGCGCGCGCGCGCGCTCGTGTGTGTTCTGTATGCGTTCAGCTTGGACACGGATAGCCCCGTTCGCGTTGAATGCCGCACGCACACCAAGCGTGCGAGCTGCGCCTCTTTGTGGCACGCTCAAAGAGCACAATGTCCATAGTCCCGGCCCGACAATGGCCTCTCTGCGACTGGTTAATATCAAGGTTGTTTGAAGGGTAGCCGGCGGGATTGCGCGCTACACTGGCGGAATCCACCAGGGAGCTGTCCCTTGGGTGCTGGTGTACAGGTGATACTCGCGTAACGCCGTGTAAAAATTGCAGGAGGCCCTATACGACACGTAGATTAGAGAATACGTTGCAAAGATTGAACTAACGCGGTAGATTCTGAAAGAATGCTTTATGGAAACTGAAGAACAACTGCTGAGGCTAATGGTTAACCGTTTGCACTTGAGAGGTGACTGTTAGTCGTCTAATGACACTAACCTTAACAATTTTCAAATTCGAAATATTTACTAAGTTTCGCCTATATTAAACGTCATTTAGTTGTATCAAGTGATTTACTACAATTTACATATATGACTATTTAGCCTCTGAGTCTAACTAATAAACAAACTAACTAATGTCTGAAAATTTGCGAAACTATCATTTGGTGACAAATAGTCACTTCTCGAACGCAAAGAGTTAACCTTTCTGGGTCACGAATATATTGTTAGAAGTTTTTTGATATAGGAATTTGATTTTTAATTATTTGAAATGAAATTAAAACCAACGGCGATATATACTTTATGTTGGAGAAATTTCGCTGGATGTTCGAGATATTGATTTTCTCGGTCAAATTATTTTCAGCAATACATTGGTAGACGGTCTAAGATCGATTGATTAAGTTTTAAGATGTATTATTGTTGTGTCAGAAGTTCAATTTATATTTGGATTAATTGCCGCGGTACTTATTACCTATTAATGGATCAACCGTGTCAAATTTGATCCGCATTTATCGCTACCCGTAGCGGAGATGTACCTTCAGGGATAGATTAGTTTATCCAGGCTAGCACATCTCTAAATTTTACGCTAAATGTTATCACGCTGATGCAAGAATATCGTTGATACCTTGATGGATTGCTATTGGTAACGTTTTAAACTCTGTACGATCACCATTTACTCGAGTACTATATGATAATAATAAATAATATGGCTCACGGATAAGCGTGTATTGATTACTATATTGCGTCAGGCTCGTGTTTCGAAAATCCTGTTTCTAAGCATCGTTTTTGGGGAAACATTCCGAACAGCGATTAAGAAATATCGCTGACCGTTTTCCTATCGAATATGTAAATTAATGAATGGGAGCGTACACTTCGTTTCTCCTTATTGCACCTGGGATACATACTCGTATATCAACACCACACTTAGGCTAACGAGCTCCGCAGCATCGTGTAAGAAAGTCGAACAACCGTCTAACAAATTACGACATCTAAACCTTGCATCAACGATAACGTTCGAAAGAAACAATTCCGAGCACATGTAGAGCGGCAGTTTTTCTCCGCGAAAATCCACGTTTCAGGTGAAAAGTTCTTTCCCACAGGCGCGCCCTTCGCGTCCGTTAATTCACTAATCGATGTCTCCCATGGCTTGCTAACGACGTGCAGCACGTCACTTAGCCCGATATCTTATCGAACAAATTGCAGGCTATCGGTGCCTGCAAGAATTTACACGAACCGCGTTCCGTTTAGACGTTGAAGAATGCAACCGTGCATAAAACCGAGCAACATCAATCGTAAATAAGATGCATTAATCACGGGCCGAACGTTATATAGTTTACGGATACGTTCTGCTTCAGATTTCGACACTCGTTAGATCGGGAGAACGATTGGAAAATCGATTAACGCGTTTCGAATCAGTGTAAAGTATTCTTTAGTAATTGATACTAGTCACGGCAATGATAAATATTGCTTTCGGTTCGCAATTTACGCAGCGATAAGAGTTATCAGGTATTGTTACCGCTTTTACTAAAGAATCTCTGAGCTACGTGTTCAGATACACCAGAATTTTAATACTTGAAAATTTCAATATTTCGGAATTCCAATATTTTACATTTTCAACATACAAAAACTCCAATGTGTTCACATTCCAACACTCCAGAATTCCTTCGTGATTAAAAGAAAAGGAACTGGAGGAACAGATGATTACAGAACAGGCTATTTTCTGCTACTTGTCGTTACACAAAAGATATTGTACATCTTCTAATCTTTTTATCTCATCACAAAATTCCTCTGAAACGTTTAACCCTTTGAGCTCGAGAGGTGACTGTTGGTCACCAAATGATAGTTTCGCAAATTTTCAGATTTTAGTTAGTTTGTTTATCAGTCAGGTTTAGAGGTTAAATAGATATATATGTAAATTTTAGTATATCGCTTAACTAAACTAAATGACGTTTAATACAGGCGAATTTTAGTGAACATCTCGAATTTGAACATTTTTGAAGTTAGTATCAGTAGGTGACTAACAGTCACCTCTCGAGTGCAAAGGGTTAAGCATCTTACAGTACAGGCTGTGCTAGAAATTACGGTACGTTCTTGTAGACGATGTAAGGTGGTCTCCGCGCTATTTTGAAACAGTGCGTATCGAGTGGAATAACTCAAAGGGCGAAGGGAGGTAACGGGGATGAACGTCGAAGAAGAGAGAAAGCCGGAGAAAAGGGAGGGACAGCCGTGCAAGCGGAAAGGGAGATTTTGTTCTCAGGGGAGTAGTCAAAGTAACGTCGCCCTTGTCACGACGATCTCGGGGCATCAAACAAACCGATGCTCTCCGACGTGGCCGGCCGTATTATAGCACGCGGAGCATCGTCGATTGCGATCTTAGATAAGGGAAAACAAAGACGACACGTTCGATTGATCTTGGATAGTCTCCTCGACTCCTCCTATTAATAATCATAATACCGTGAGAGTAGCCTGTACTTCATACTCACCGTATTACTGTGTTTGAAAACCTCATTACCATCGCAAATATTTGTTTATTATTTTTTTTTATTTTTATTGACTTCACGAATTTTACGATCAATTCCTCAAATGGAAATTATAAATAAAAATGGTAGCGTTATACGGAACACTAAAAGCAAATATGTAAATCGTTGCATCGGTTGATTACTTACAGCATGTGCAGTACAAGGATGGAGTTTGAATTATTATGGGAGAATTGACATACCAGGTTTAGGGAAGTGAATCTTTTTAGTCTAAATGGATTTTCTAGCTAATTGATTTCTTTTTGATACGTTAACTGATTTATGTGGCGTTCGCTAAAGTGGGTGATTTCGCATTTCACTAAAGGTATAGCCAAGTCATGATGTATCAGAGGGGCCAGAAAGTAATGTCCATCTCTAAATATTTTGCTCAAAAACTAATTAATTTTCATCGATCAGACATTGAAAATTTGCACACTAGATGGTGTGCAAAAGGTTGTTGATAATGAGGATGATTACATCATTAGTTAAAAACAAAAATTCGTTAAAAAATTGAGGTGTTTGAATTCAATGTAAGAAAACATTACTTTCTGGTCCCTCTAATATTACGGGGCGTTATATATGTTACGTAGCGTTTTACATTGGAATCTCTGTATAATCTCAATATTGGAATTGCTGGCCGTGCCCCATAGCTGATGTACGCAACCTTTTTTAACGAACACCTTTTCAAACGTTGAATCCGCATCGCGCATCTTTTCTCATCCCCTTCCCTTCCATTTCACCGTCCCTTTAACCAGTAAATGTCGTTCGCAGTCGCGAAAGCGCACACACAAAGCGGTCCGCGATTCCGCCGTCGTCCTTAACGCGTCAGGTGAAACGCCTCCGGTTGGCCGGTTATGGTCGTCGAACCGAGTCCCGCGATATTTCGAGATTTTTAATTTCTCAAAGACGGAGGGGCGCGCGCGTGTCTGCGTTCACGGCTAGGCCTTAAATTTACACGCCGCCGCGAAGAAGCCTCCAATTACACGCGAATTTATGTGGACCGGTCGCGTCATTAAGATCGCGAATTACGCGCGATACCGAGCGTCCCTCTGGATTACGTGCGGCTTCCACGCCCGCTCGACCTGCACGCTCGCCGAGATTTCACGTCAGGATGAGCTCGTCGCGGCCTTACGCGACCAACCACCAGCCGGGGATCTTTGCGGTTTCACTGAGCGATGGGTCTAATTGGATGTGTGGAATTAATTGAGACGCCGATACGGTAAGGATGCGTTTTTCTTAACCCCTTCGCGGTTTAATAGGAACGCGACTCGAGCATGTTATAGTGGCGTACGTTACAGTAGCGTAAGCTTCGCGTTTAATTTGTGTCGCGTGTAAAATAATTAAATGGGATTTTGTCGAGTGGAAATAATTGCAATTGTTTTCTGTTTCGGAAATCTTCCGTATACGATGATCGAAAAAGGTTTTGAGGTTCGAACAAACGACTTGGAGAATTAAAAGTGGTTCAGGTGAGTTCTTGCAGGGTACAGGTCTACATCAAAGAGGCATTAACATTAGAAATAATGACGATTACAGTGTGCTTACTTGCATGGAACAGATCGAATTGAAAATTACATGAAAAAATATCAAAAACAAATCTTTATTTATACCTTCTGCAGAAAATCATAGCAAATTTTGGAAGCTTGGTAAAGCGAGTTTATAAGGTTGCTATGAATCATCAACCCGTCATTTTGACTGCTGTGGTAATTCTAACGTTAATGATGATTCCGATAACAACCACAGTTTCGTTTTGTAATCATGTAACGATCACACTTCTCCAACTCGACTATCCGCACTTAACTCGTGCACCTTCATTATCACCTACTCGGCAGCCATAAACCACCCGATAAAAAGCGGCATGTAAAACCTTGTTCTCGGTAGACTTGAAACCGCTTAGCGTTTATTACAAATCACGATGGCACCATCAACGATCATCGTGTCGCGCCATAAACCCCGTCTCGACTTCTGAGTACAATAGAACCAAAACAATGGCGGCTATTAGCGGGTGCCGCGTCAGCCATCTTGGTTCCAGACCCCACCAAACCGACGCGCGAGTTTCGAATGGATCACCATTAGCGGCTGCCAGGCATTATTCCGGGACAATCTTTATAATTCGTCTTATCGGCGGGTGAAGGGGCCAGGGGGGGGAGGGGCCCTGGCCCGTTCGAAATCGTAACCATTCCATTAGCACGCTAACAAAATAAACAGAGCGAGGCAAACCGGTAAATTGTACCTCTGGTTCGATCGTCCAAAGTGCTTGGTACTGCAGAGTGCACGTTTCGCTCTCGTCAAGAGTACTCTTCCCCTTTCCCTCCATTTCTCTCCCTCTTGCAATTTTCTTTCTCTCTTCCTCTCCACCCCCCTCTCTCTCTCTCTCACACACAGTTTCCTCCTTTTTATTCCACGCCAGAGAAGCAGTGCCATCGCAGAGAGGAAGAGAGAGACGAAGTCGTATCGACAGGAAGGCCGACGGCGCAGAGGGGAGGGACAGGGATGACAGGTTGCCTGTGTCCTCCCCGAGGGAGCAGCAATTTATAAATAATTGAGCCGAGTCCGGTAAAAAATGAATTACGCGTCCCTGTACAATATGAGGAGTTGCTTTACAGTAAAACGAGCAGGGGACCCGCGAGACCCGTGGCTCACGAGGACGTACAGGAAGACTTGCAGGGAAAGAGAGAGAGAAAGGAAGAAGAGGGAAGAAAGAGGAAGACTTCGATGGGTGGATAGAGACAGGAGAGGGGGGGGGGGGGTGTAAAGAAAGAGGAAGTAACATAAGCCGCATCAATTTTGCAATTGGAGAATTTTATGTTCGCGCGGTCGCCATATATTATGCAGAAGCCAGCCACCGGTCTTCTCGCAGCTTCGATTCAGCTTCGAGCAGCCAACTACACCCGCTATTGCGAGCTGCCACTTGGCTGACCTTTCGATCGTTGATTTTCGATAATCTAGTCTCCCTCGGTTTGTTTTATCGTTGTGCACATCGGTTCGGTGGTTGCGAATTGCTTATAGGGACTCTGGATGCGCGTTTACGGCGAGCTTACCGATGAATCCCGGTTTATGCTGGGAATTAATTAACACTAGAACTACCGACGATTAAAGTGTACTTATTTGCGTGGAAGAGATGGAATTGAAAATTACATGAAAAAATACCGAATACATGGAAAACAGATCTTTATTCATAACTTCTGCAAAAAATCGTATTAAATTTTGGAAGTTTTACCTCAGTGAATTTGTAAGGTTGCTATGAATAATTATCAATTGGTCATTTCGACTGCTCTGGTAGTTTTAGTGTTAACCTCCAGTATCAGACTGTGTAGATATGGGTAACAAAAGTTTTCATTTTATCCATTTGAGTAAAAGCAACTTCAATGGGTGATTTAAAGTAACAAAATCTTTTTCTTACGATAAGAGACTTTTAAAAATTAAACTAAGCTAAATTTGGGCCCCACGAGGATTCCAAGTGTAACTATTTAGCATACAAACTGTTAGCACGCGATTAACAGAGTTATTTAATTCAGTTGTGCCGCTAATTAACAAAAATTTAATAACTGGAAAATTAAAAATTAATAATTCCGCGAGGAATATCGAGAGATATTAATGATAAAATAATGTGCAGGGGAACGTTTTCAATGATTTTTCCTGTTGCGAATAATGAAGTCGTAAGGAGCCGAAACCGACGTAACCGGCGAGCGGGTTCGAGATTGTTGCAACAAAAAAAGGGCCGGGGGAACAAGAGTTTCTTCCTTTCAGCGGAGCAACGACTTTAGAAAGTGGCATTTCGCATTCACCGATGAACCGGTTTATCATAATTGGCTGGGCGGACCGATACGCCCGAGTCATTATACCCGACATTTTTGCAATGTTGTTGTAACCCGTTCGACACCGCATCGAACAGTAGCCCGAGCTGAAAGAACAAATTATTCAACGGTCAACCGAACAAACGAACGGTTGCACTGGGAAAAACTAATCCCTCGCCGTATCCATATTAATTTTCGTTACTCGACCACCGTTCCGATTTCTTCGTCTCTCGTACAAAGCATCGGAATGCACCTCTGCCGTCAGTGATTTACAACGTTGAACTTTTAAATTTCGCAACGCATCGCGAAGAAGAAACAGAGTTACGAAAATCTGTAAAAACTCTGCCACGTATCAAAGAGCTCGGAACGTATCAAAGAAAGGCGAAGGAAATGGAAGGGAAAAGCAAAAAGAAAAAAAAGAAAAAATAATCGAAAGAGTAAGAGAAAAGCGGAGAAAGAAAATCGTCGAGCCGGCGTTCTTGGGAATTAAGAAAACAAATATTGTGGAAGCGAGGACAGATAAAAGGGAGAGTAATACGGCGCACTTCAGAAGATAAAGTCGGTAATGCTTTTGGCTTTCACGCAAACATCATTTTAATCCCCGTTTCGGTGGAGGGTCTGGGGCAGCAGGAGAGGTCGTGAGCAGGGCGACGTCGACGCCGTCCACGGCAGAGGCAGGGGACGGGCGGGCAGAATGAAACACGAGAGGCAGAGAAAGGGGGGAGGGGCGGAGAGATCGACGCAGGGGTGGCTCGAGTTGAACCGAAGCGAGTAATCAGGGAGACATTATTTTCCCTTTGAGACCAGCCTTCGTATTTTAATACGAAGGAAAACGTATAATCCGCTTGTACAATTTCGAGCCACCGAATTTGCCTGCCTCTACACGTATACCCGCACGTGTGTGTGGACGCGCTGGTGTATACGTGTGCTGCTGTTCCAGCGAATCGGTCGCGTTCACGATTGGCGTGCTATCCTCTGTCGCGCGCGTCCTCTTTCAGCGATCGAAGGGTGGCGCGCGACGTCTTTAAGCCCGGTCCCGCCTTCGAACTCCTTCGAGCAATATCCGCGAGACAAAAGGGGGTTGGACGTGTTTCACGGTTCGACGAGAGCACGACTTCCAGCAACAACCGATTTAACCTCGCGATACACTGCGTTCGAACGGAATCCCATTAACGTCGCCGCGCAGGACCTCCGGAATAACTCAACCGTGAAAATAAATGAAGGTAACCTTTGAGTTTCACGCTACGCGATTTGTTTTCTAAAATTGTTGCTTTGGTGAGCAAAAACTATTGCGTTAAGCGTTGTTCGTGCATCAAAGTGGCGAGAGATCACTTTAGATTCACCAGGTGTGTACGTATGTAATGCTGAAGTCAAGTCGTGCGGTGAATCTGCATGCTGAAGGTTAAAGAAAGTCAACAAATAGAGGAAAATAGCCTAATTTGGATCAGTTTGATACATTTCTATATATGTAGAAATAAAGGAAGTGTCCATAAAAATTAAGTAGTAGAAAAGAAATTTACTAAGTGTATCTTCAAAATAATACCATTTATTAAATTTTAGAAAATATGTATAATCATGAAAAATGAATTTTAAAAATAATTAGTTAGAATAATTAGTTTTTTACTTATTTAAACAAATAACTCTTCGCTCAATGTAACCATGTGACGATTATTCACAAACACGATTACGTTAATCTGGTCTACATCTATGTATAACAAGATGTCTATTTAAAATTACACAAACTTCAGCAATCTTTGGATATTATAGAGGCCCAAATTAGGCTACCTTCCCCTATCATTTTTCGATGCTTTTCTTGTCCGTCGCGCATTAATAACGAAACGCGACCACACCTCTTGGAAGCAGCTGCAGTAAAACAGAAACGGATAAGAAACACAGTACGCCCTGCTGCTGTACCGATCAAGGGTTAAAGAAACCTAAAATCCTTGTTGATCTTTATAAAAGAGAATCCACTTTTCCTCCTTCTCGATTCTTCGCCACGTATAATCGGTTCCTACGCGAGGACCGGTTTGATATCCGGCGAAATTCGCTAATGACGCAATTACGCCGCTTTCGCGGGAACATTGAACCGTCCTAATTCGCCGTGGCACCGTTAAAGAATTTTGTCCTTTCGCTACGAATTCCCTCGTTTCCACGTCCCGTCCCATTACACGGCTCCGAGCAAAAGACGCACACCGGGTTGGAATAAAAAAAAAAAAACGAGGATGGAACTCTCTTATAATAGCGGTGTCTGGCCGCCTATGCGTGTGCGTGTGCGTGTAACGCCTGTATAGTGTCCCCTCGTTCTTTCTCTACCCTGGTTCGCTCATCGTCCAGAGAATAACATTCGCACTTTACGATTATGCCTGCCTACTTTTTCCTTTTTTCTTTTGCCGGCCAGAGCCTGGCTGCTCGGTGTCAACGACAGATTCACGATCGGCTGCTCCCTCGACGGCGCACACGGAGCCGCGAGGGCCTGCCGGGGATCAGCATTCAACGGCCGGCGAGTTCCACATAAATCGAGATCCTTGAATTAAATAGGCAAGCTTTTAGCATCCGTAGAATCCCGCCGTTTTAATCCCCCGAGCCTTCAGGACCTCGCCTCTGTGGGTAATCCCGCGGTCGTTCCACGGAAATCGGCAGCAATCGGCCGGCGGCTATGACAGAGCCCGCGGACGCGAGTCTGGATGAATAAATTAGGGTTTATCGTGCTTCCTGGGGCACGGCGAAATTTGTGATTCGCCTACTGTTCGAGCTACGACATGGACGCGGAAGACGCACGGACCTGTTCAAGGGATCGCGGAACTTTTATAGGGAATTCACACAACAGCTAGATCGCATCGATTTTTAAGTCGGCAGAGTTGCTTTTTTCGAGATCACCGTGTTATATTAAGGGGATTGGAAAGTAATGTCATTTTCTTACATTAAATTCAAACACATACATTTTCAACGAGTTTTTATTTTCAACCAATAATGTAATCACCCTGATTATCAACATCTAGTGTGCAAATTTTCAATGCTGGATCGATAAAAGTCAATTGGTTTTCGAACGAAATATCTAGGGATGGAATGACAGAAACGACATTATTTTCCGATTCCCCTAATAGTATAACTGCGGAATCTTTATATGTACAATGTGTATTGAACATAACGACACCTAGTGTCTAATTAGATATCATTTGTAACTATGATTTGTAGTCCAAAGAAAACTTTTAAAGAATAAGCACGTGTCTATAAAATAAGTCTGTCACTAAAAGTAAAATTAAATCACTGTAAAAGTAGAACCCACTACTACGTTTACTTCATCTTAGAATTTATTACGCCGAGTATATGGCTGCGTACACAATTCGATGTGATCGTTGTATAAATTACTAGGCGGCTCGTCGAATTAATTCTATTTGCGAAAGCGCCAGTGTATTCGGCACGATTTTATTTTGTAATTCTTATACCGAGGCAAACAATTTGCAACACTGTTTTAAATGTCAATACGCGAAACCTATTTAATCTTCTCTGCTTGGCGATAATTATATGCGTTGTATATCGTTTGTGTTATTTTTTTTTTTTTCGTTTTGCACGAAGAGTTATGTAAGAAGAGACGAAGAAAGAGAGAAAGAAACATCTTTGGACTCCGTTAGAAAATGTTAATTAATACCGAGTGAAATTAATTTCTGCACAGCATATAAGCGTTAGTTAATTTTTAGAATAACATCATATAAAACCGTTAATTATTTGTATACTTTTAAATAAATTTTATACCTCTTCACGTTTACTATTTCAGCGTAGCTTGGATCACGCATATTATCAGGAATATATAGCATCTATCGCGATGTAAATATATTCTAAGATATACAGACACTGCTACAAAAAATATTCACCATAGTCGATGAAACTAAAAAAAATTCACGCTTACACTTCACAGTTTCACGAAAAAAGAAATCAATTCTCCTTGCACAGCACACGATAACAGTAACAAAAATCTCACAAAAATCTCACAAAAATCTCACAAAAATTATTGCAACACCCAAAACTGATCCTCTGCTCGAAGCTATGTATACCTCTCTTTCGCTAAGCTTCAAACGAACAAACACCCGCATATTTCAATTCCTCAAAACCGAATCGACGCATTCACGCGAATCAACACCTTCGTCCACAATGGACCAAGAGGAGAACCAGAGGAATTTCGTGGCGGGACGCGAGCGAGCACCGTTGCGGCGTTCCCTCTGCGTCAAAAGTGTCAAGAAAAATAGAACCGGCTAAAAATAACCGATTCGAAGCGATATTTCGAAGGAAAGATGAAATATATGCCAAGCATAATGCCGCGGACAAGTCTCTGTTTTCTCTGTCTTTCACCTCGATCCTCGTATTTTATCCGAGATTAGCTGTTGCCCGCGTTTTTTTTATAGCGCTTGCTTCAAAATCGGCCGATTTCCAAACAAACTTTCATCCCTTATTGTACCCTCTTGGAAACTGATTTTCCAAAAACGTTGAAACCCAACGTATTTCTTTATTTCTAACTAAAAAGCTGAATACCAATTTTCATAATGCTTGCTTCAAAATCGACGGATTTTTAAACAACCTTTCATCCCTTATTGTACCCCTAGGGGTTTGTTTTTCCAAAAACGGTGAAACACGTATTTCTTTATTTCTAACCAAAAATCTAAATACCAGTTTTCCTAGTGCTTGTTTCAAAATCGACGGATTTTTAAACTTTCATCCCTTATTATACTCCTTTGGGGGTTGATTTTTCAAAAACGTTGAAACACGTAATTCTTTATTTCTAACCAAAAAAGTAAATACCAATTTTCCTACTGCTTGCTTCAAAATCAGCGGATTTTCAAACGACCTTTCAGCCCCTATTTAACCCCCTTACGGGTGAAATATCAAAAAATCCTTCCTTAGCGGGTGTCTACGTCATAAAAGGAACCCATTGTCCAAATTTCAATAGTTTCTAACTTCAGTAGTTAAGCTCCGCGATGATGAATCAGTCAGGGCATGTCTTTTTATATGAAAAGATTTTTCAAATACCATTCGCGAACACCGTTCGATGATCGGATATCGTGATGGCGTACCGACAAAAGACGCGTCCTCCTCCCCTGTGTCACATCACCCTCTCCTCCCCTTTCTTTTCTTCGTGCTTCCTCTCCACGATGCTCAATTTTCTCGTTGCGAGCGAGTGCATCGAGAAGAGTTCGTCGTTCGACGCTTTATTTACGACAGCATTCCACGCGCGCGTATTCCGTTATTATGGGGTCCACCGATACGATTTCTCCGGAACGGAAATCTGACTGTCGTCGGATAGACGAGCGCAGCGGTTCTTCGACAATTTACGAGCGGTTTATGATCGCGGTTTATTCTGGAAAACGCGGCGCGACAATAACGACGCCGATCGAACCCGTTCGTGTTCGTCAGCCGTGCCCGGTTTTATTATACAGTGTTTCGTGACTCGGTGAGTTTTATTATTGGGTACCCGCTGAAGTTTCTGCGGTTTCTTCGCGGGGAACGGTGTACGTACCATTTTTGCAGTCGTAGTTATAATTATGATACGAGTTAGCTCGACGAAATGAACGATACAAGAGCGTCGTGAGAATAACAGATCGAAAGAGTAAGTTTTATCGAAGGAGGGAAGAAGTCTCAATTGCAAAATGGAAAATTATTATTATTATTATTATTATTTATTGGAAATGGGGTTTTATATTGCTTAAATAAAATACTTTATTATATAGCACGAGGATGGGCAACTGTGACCGAACCTTGCGAGCTTTGTCATGAGACTAGGCAAACGAAGTCGTTGAAATTTCTACAACCCCGTCTGGGTCCTTCAGCCCCTTTGTTCTGTTTTTTAACGTTTTCAAACTTTCTAAAATGCCAGATGTAGCTTGGGTTTTAAGAAGAAGCTCTTGAGAAAGTATGTTACGACAAAGCTAGTTTATGGTTAATTTTTGCTTGGTAGTATTTCTGTATTCAATTTCTAACATTATTATTATTATTATTATTGTTATTGTCAGTGATTAACTGTTTTACATGAAGTATAAGGATATTTCAGATTTGTTAAAGTTCACTAAACTTCAAGCTTATAATTTCACCATGGAAGGAATAATTTCACGCAACTCGTAAGTTTTCCCCGAACAATCTGCCAGAATCTCTCTTTCATGTAAATAACGGATTATGCACCTGTTCTCTGCTCTCAACTCAGATCCTCCCTAATATCTTCGCAAAGCCAAAAATTACGACCAGCGGTCCGGTAAAAAATAACCGAAGCCTTTTGTCGCGATTCCCGCCCCGATCCTCCGGCGGTCGCGCCAAATTTAACCCTCTACGAGCGGAATTCTGTTTCTTTTGAAGAAGACAACGATTATAATTCAATACACATTCTTTTACGCAGCTAAGAACTGAAACTCGATGATTTTTATAAACAGCTTTCATGTAGATTTTGTACATTCTGCACAAATCACCTGTAAATATTTCGTTTACAATAACGGACACTATAATTGTTATAAGGGTATTAATATAGGGTAAGGGAGTAGCGAAGGAGTAAACTAAATTTAAGAGTAAGAGTAAGCTAGATTTAAGAGTAAGTTAAATTTAAGTGAAAGATATGTAAAAAAAGAAAACGGAAGCTTTGTATTCCTATATGAAAAACAAATAAAGAAATACAATACAATACAATACAATAACGGGCACTTTAGATACTTTAAGTGCTATCCAGCGATAACAAAATTTATAACAGCTTATAATTTCTACCTTTCAGTACCTTACGAAGCAGCAACTCCCCTGTCTCTCCTTAATTTCGTTGCCTAGCTCCACTGTTCCGCAATTTTGTCCTTTTTTCCCTAAAAACCGATGAATCGCGGCTGGGGCAACGGGAACCGGTAACCAGTCGCGGAACATCGTTCGATTGTTTGCGCAAAGATAAGATTAAGGGTGTAACCATTCCCACCGTCGAAAATCGCGTGGCTGCGTTCCCGCGGGGCGCTTTATCGGCGACGATACGCGGTTTATTGACAAGCGAGCGCGACGAACACGAGCGAATGGCGGCCTCTGTCCTTCCTGCTGCTATTTGCTCGCGCTTGTCCCGTTGGTAGCCTAACCGGTGTCAATATCTTCACGAATATAGCAGCGTGATTCGATTCGTGAAACGATACAGCGAGACCTGTCCGTCCGCGCTGCGTCACCTTTCGTTCCTCCACTTCCGGTAGGTGGGGCAGGATTAGGCGCGAATCGAAAGGGCAAACAAAACGACTTTTTGTTTTAGGAACGGTTTGTGTGTGTGTGTGTGTGATCTGTACGATATTATTCGCGGCAGAATAAAGCTTCGAAGACGCTAACAGAGTCACGAGTATGGGGTTCGTTCTTCTTAACCCCATGGTATGCAAATAAAATGGACTTGGCTGCGCCCGAAAAATACTACTTAATTTGACCGAACTGAACAGTTACGGGCAAGCTTGGAAACAGAACATTTTATTTTGAAATTCTTTTTGAAAGAGGACAGGAGGGAGCATGTTGAACATTCGAAACAACACAGAATCGACGCACGAGTGGAATAATTGAATAACCTAACGATATACTGAACGACGTCCACCGGAGACAATTTTTCACGTCTCGGAGATGTCAAAGTCTACAATGGCACATGAAACGAATCACTTTTCCCAGACGTCATTGTACGTCAAGGGTTTAACCCTTTGACTGCTAAATACTCCCTGTCGAAGTGATCCTTGTGGACGGCGCTCTATTAACAATTGGGTTGCTCTAAATGGGAGAGAGGAAAAATTGGCAAACGCATATACTCGTCCATAATCCACGAGAGTAACTTTCGCCAAACACATATATGCGTCACAAGGGTTAAAGGTTAGGTTAGGTTTGGGAATCAGAATCGACGATCACGCACGACGTGCTCGCGGATTTTGTCATGGCCACGAGCGCTATCTGCTCGAGATAGTGGCCGATTCTAGACGCGGAAAGGGGGCTTTGTCGATCTGAATGGAACTCCTCTTCGGAAGTAGTGATGTAATGTTTAGATTTCTACGGTTTTTTTCGTTCCTTTTTTTCTGTCCAGGTTCCGATCGATCGATGCTCGCACACGGGGAATACCGAAGAATCGCGTCGAATCTTCGGGTTTGAAGGTTGCCGTACAATTATCTCGCCGATTGTTTGCTTTCGTTTCACGGCCGCGTAATCCTCGGGAAAGTTCGCGGAGATTAGGAATTCGGGTAAATATTGGAGTCTTGTCTCCGAATCGAACGATCGAAGGACACCTGGACAGACTATTAAGCCCACGGTCATCGAAATAAATTGGTGATAAATCTGGTCGCGAGACGGTCATAAATCCTGTCAAAAAATCGTGTTTCGTAACGATTAGGAGTTCTTTACAAATCACAGTCTTGTTCCTTCGCGCAGTTACAGCAACCACGCGGAAGAAACATTAACGATACGCGTTTCTGTTGATATTAAAATTAATTCACGCGATAGTACACGATAAGTGTAACGACAATGTTAGCAGCATAAACGTGAAGTTACAAAAAAAAACACATATACCTAGCTACATGCAAGAGACAAAGTACCAAAAGAAAATTATGAAAGTTACCAAAAAAAAAATAAGTTGGGCATTTACAGGGAACAAAATTACATTAAACTCGGACCATAATCCAGACAGACACGAGTCACCGGTTCGGAGAACGCACAAATCGTGGCCGTAGCTGAGATAATTCTCCCCTAACCGGCGAATCTTGCGGGCTTCGCGAACAGGCGTAATTCGATTCCCTTTGCGCAATTTCGTCGAATCGCGGTTTCCCATTCGCGAGACGCAACGGGTGTTCCGTACAATTATTCTATAAAATTTCGCCGACTTTTATCCTCGGGCGCTGCCACGGAAGAAAAGAACAAATCGAGGACATCGAATTTTACCAATTCTAATCAATTCTTTTGATACGAATAAATCGAGATACACGCGAATAATGTTTTAACGAGTATATTTATAGTTATTGTTTCCTGTATCGAATATATGTTTTTGAAATGTCGTTTCGTGGCATGGAATCTGATTCACGTATTTTCTTTTTTTTTTTTTTTTTTTAACTGAATTAAAAAAGTCGACTCGAAAACTGGCTATTAAAATAGATGAACGAATCTATTTTTTTTTCCATAGTCGCCGCGTTTTTTTCCATTTTCTGTATAAAAACCAAACTGTGACAAATGTGGAAAAATAACCAGCCATAAAACCACTAACTTCTACACACGACGAATACTTGGAATTCAAGCCAATTCGTATCGGAAACAGCTGATCGCATCCTTTATCAGTGCCCCGGAAGTAATAATTTATTTCCCAGAAACTCTCTACTTTTTAATACCTTCGAATCATACAAACACGATGTATCACATTATAATTAGTAAAAATCGAAAATGACCGAATTAAAACAGATCCTGCTATTATTAACGTTTGATTTCGAAATGATCCTTTCAATTTGGAAACACCAAATTTCAGTAGAATAACCCATCCAACAAGTTAAAACAAGTGCAAAACAAAAACAAAGAGAATTTTTTTACAACCTTTATCCCAGATCCCTGATTGGAAACAGCAGAGTACCATATAGCATCTGTATTATTAGAAAGCCTTGAAATGGGACTTACAATGAAGCACGAATTAAGTCCCATCTCTCTATAGCGACCTGCCTCCGTCAGAACGTCGAAAATTCGTCCAACGAAGCCAGACACGGCGAGTCTGCCCTCGAATCAGGGATCCGGGCTCGTGGAGCTGCAGCGATCTCGAAGCGCGCCGCTTGTAAATTGATCGCGGCCCGGGCCCCGGCTGAAAGCGATCTGCTCGTTAAGTACCGCGCGCAGGCCGCGAGAAAGACGGGGCTGAAAAGCGATCCGGCGCGGATCGAGATCGAGATCGAGCAAAATAACGACGAAACGTGACGCAGACGCAATTAATGGCGGAAGAGCGGGCCCCGAGCGGGCCCCGGCCACGATCCAGTGCCCTCTCCACCGACGGTGACGTTTCCAGCAAACGTTTGCGACACGATGCACACAACACGTAACGATCGACCTGTTCTACTACGTACCCGTCGAGGTCCATGCGGACGATGCGTCCGCCGATCGGCGAAAGCCGCGCCGAGAGCGTTGTTCTTCGATCGGCTGTTCTTCCGGTTGATGCACACTCACAGACACTGTACACACGCGCGTGAACGGACGTGTGTATCTCGTTGCTCCAAACACACGCGCAAAAAGAGGCAAGGATATCTGCGTATCGACGGAATATCGGTTTTTCCGCGCGATAGAGGGATTGGGCCCAATTTTCGCGGCGCCACCCTGTATACCACGAGTTTGCGCGCACAATCGAAAGAACTGGAGGATACCTTCGATGGCACGTAATTGTACTAGATAGCAGATAGCAGCTCTCAACCACGACAACGATTTTTCGCACAGCAGTGGGACCGGGCCCAGTTTTCACGGCGCCACCCTGTATACCACGAGTTTGCGCGCACAAACGAAAGAACTGGAGGATACCTTCGATGGCACGTAATTGTACTAGATAGCAGATAGCAGCTCGCAACCACGACAACGATTTTTCGCACAGCAGTGGGACCGGGCCCAGTTTTCACGGCGCCACCCCGTATATCGCCTGGGAAAATAAATCTCGTGGACACTCACCGGGAGGGAGACTGGACACTGGACGCTGTCACCGGACACGGGTTGCAGCGACTGCAACAGATCGCGTGCGTGAAAGAGAGGACGGCTATCAATGGCTGCATTATACAATACCGGTGAGCCGGTGTGTACGTGTGCGTGCACGTGTGTAAACGCCAGCGCGGGCGCGCGCGCGCTCGCACGCGGAGAGCTCGTACAGTGCGCGCGTACGCGGCCCCGCTAGTATGTAAACGTATACAAGCGGACGCGAACCGAACCGAACTGGGTCCACCGAACGGACCCAACCGAACCGAGCCCGAACCCGAACCAACGAGCGGACCGAAGGAAAGAAACGGAGCGAGCGTGTGTGTGTGTGCACTGTCTGACAGGTACTACTCCCGGCGAAGAGGATCTCTTCTGCTGCCTGACCGTGTGCAGAACCCGTGCGTGTCCCGATGCGTGTACGCGTCGCGGCACAGGAGCAGACGACGAAACGTACGGAGTGGCATGCCTGACCGCCGCGATGCGTGCTCCACCCTGTTTCCTCGGGTTTACCTTTCGACGAGCATTTCGCCGATTAGATATAGATTCTTTTGCAAACATCGTGCACTGCACATTGAGTTGTGGGACCGTACACGATTATTGTAACCGTGAGATCTGTCCTTCTGTCTCTCGTTCGTTCTCCTCTATCTTAACGCGCATCTTCGTCTTGTACACAATCGTCCATAAGTCGATCGAACGCTCGATGTAGATACTTGAACGTTTCAATGGATCTACACCATGGGCAACAGGCTTGCATAATAGATAACATTAATCGTTTGCGGTCCGCGCTGCATTCGCAATTTCGTTTCAGCAGGTCCTACGTCGACGATACACGTTATCGAGACACGTTGGACATAAGACTGCAAAGGATTAACTTTAAAATTGTCTTTGTTTTATCCAATTTGAATAAATTTCAGCGAAGTTATGTCAGTTTAAAGATTGATTGAATATGGAAAAAGTTTTGTCCAATTTTTCCAGGCAAATACCCCACTGGGCGCGGTGTCGAGTGACGCTTGACATAGGAACGCAAAGGGTTAAGTTTAATCGCCTCTTTAACCTTTGTTCGTTCAACTATAATCGAATCGAATCATGCATTTATTCGTTGAAGGATTTCTCCTGTGTTGTGACACGAAATATGCGTGAAAATAAGTTAAATCGTTCAAGAAATTTTATATATTGCTGTTAAGCAATATTTGAAAAAGTTAATCGCGCAGCATAAAGGTTAACCGTTAACGTCGTATCGATCACATCGGTCGATATCGAAATTTACAAGCGTCAGGTGACTTATGGACGGGAGTGTACCATTATCTCCTTTTAAACCGAGTTACAAGCATCTCGCTCGCTCGCAGGCACTCTCCGTTCACGGTACTCGCGAGCGCATTCTTTCTGTACCCTCTCCTCCCCCCTCTCTCTACCCTTCATTCCCACCTGATTCCCTCGTTCCTGTCCCTCTCCGTTTTTACCTTTCCTTCTGTCCCCTTGTCATGATCCCTCCCCCTCTGAGCCCCTCCCTCCCTCCCTCTAGCCACGACACCGCCACGACCGGACTGACCTGTTCACGTGTGCACCATAGCCGCAATAACTATATCCAGCCGCGCTTTTTTGCCGGCCCGTTCTTACGTGCGCTCGGAAATGAATTGAGTTATTGTAAAATCGTGTCCGGCCTGCTGTAATTGTCCGCGCGTGCTCCGCGGTGCGCGCGACCCCGAAGAACTTTTAGCGGGCGTGGGCCTCACCTTCGCTCGTGCCGGCCACGTGCACGATTTTACGAGCCGAACGAATTCTTTTCGGCCGCTCGCCTCGACCAACTTCGAACCACGTAATAGATTTGTCTCGGGGAGGTTGTCGCCGGTAATCGGAGCGGAGCAGATCAAACGCGCGTTCGCCGATCCGCGTTGTCGCGGAAACGCGACCTCGATCGGTGAATAATAGGTACGACCGATACGGAGGTGAGGTCGAGGAGAAATAGGTGGATGTAAACTAGCGAGAGGTCGAAGAGCTGTCTGTTTCAATCGTTTTTCGATGCTGTATTCTATTGTTAGCGCAAGATTTCCTCTTAACGCGTTCGTCGCCACGTCACCCGTATTTGGGTGACGCTCTTTTTCTTAAAGTTAAATAGGATTTAAAATTGGAATTTTAAAAGGAATTCGATCGAGTAAGCATTGAAGTATAATACATAGAATAAAAATAAAAAGTTAAAATTTTTGCTATTTTTATATTTTTTTACCCCAGTTTTCTATAAAATCGGATTTTAGGCCCAACGAGAAACTCAGCTGAATCACGTTGGGCGACGAACGTGTTGACCAACCGAATGGGGAGATCTTCCATTATTTCCTCTGGCATTGATTCTATTTACTTTTATTATTAGTTAGTCTTGAACTGGAGTTGAATTTATTAAAAATTGTACTTTGGAAGAGCGGAAAATGCATTTGATGACCTGTGATCAACACTGGTTCAAGACTAACTAATAACAAAATAAATAGAATCAATGGGAGAGAAAAGAATGGGAGATCTTCTCATTCGGTTGGTTATTGTGTTAAGTTGATTTGTAGTTGAAAATTTTGCAGCTTGAGTTCTCAATTGCACATTTTATGGGAACTCGTGAAAGATAAGGACTAGAGAAGCGGAAGTATCTGTCGTGTAGACAGTGCTTCGCAAAAACATCGTTCGATTATTCGAGATTCCTTGGAATTTTAGTTCATCGATCGATCGCGAAAGCGTTTACAGAGGTCGAAGGACGCGTTTCGCGGGCTTTCGAGTTGAATGGGACGCGGGCCCGTTCTGAATGAACAAGCGCAATAAGCAGGTGTTGGTGTTCGACTCACCGGCTTCGAATCTCCTTCCAGCTGATCGGCTTTATGGCCGTGACGACCCCATCCACCGTCGAACAATTACGGCGAACATCAGGAAGCACACCGTTCTGCGGGCACAAATCGTTTTATTATCAATCCGTAATAGTCGGTTTGGTGTTGGGGAACGATTTAAAGGGCCTCGTCTAATGAAATTCGAAATGTTCCAGTGGGATAATTCGCGGTGAATGATGATACAGATTGAGGATAAATCGTTCGAAAGGATTCCAGTAATTGTACGTTAAGGTGTCTTGTGTGGATTAGGAGTTTTTCTAGAAATAGGTTGCTATCTCAACAGCCGATAAGGGATATCTCAGCGGGCATACCTGGTCGTAGATCTGACTTGTTCGAGTAGTAACGAGGTTCGATTCGAGTAGATTATAGTACGCTCATTCATGATTATCATCGCGGAAAGAGTCGTTAACGTCAGTGATTGAAAATCGAGTATTTCATTAGTGGATGCACATCTATTACGAAGTTCAGATATAAATCAATTAATTGTAACATCCTTGACTTTTTGTGCTTTCAAATAAATTTCCTTTCAAACATACGTATCTTCCATTTATAAATTTCTACTTCTAATATTCTCGAATATTAACAGCCCTTAAAAATGGACGTCGAGTTAATTAGACCCATGCCAAAATTTTAATTGCGTAGGTTACTGAAGTGAAATATTTACGAAACGTTTTATGAAATGTAAAGAATTTATTGTGATTCTATTTCCACACAATTTCTACACGATTCACGTTTATGCGCGTTACTCGATATCACTTTCGTAATTTTGTAATTCTTGATCAGCGTCACTACAACTACACGTGTTTTTTTCCATCAGATCATTCTTGATCATTATGATTCCGGACATAGTGAACAGTATCACGAAATGCACGATAATTTGGTATAACCATATTCTTGCTAACGATAAACACAACTGCTGCGAGTACGCATAGTAATAGAATTACATAGTAATGTAACTCTCTCGACGCGAGCCGTCCACACTGTATAACTATTAACAACCGCATACAAAGAATAACAAATAGCGATCGCAGTAGGGGTGAAAATACGCTAGGTCAAAATGACCTGGACGGTTAAGAGAGATTAAAAACATGACGATCGCACGATCAACGCCGTAGACCGTGTCGTCCAGCCGCGGGCCATTCAAACCATCACCTCTGATAATTAATAACTCAACGACGCATCCACGAGGACATAACGAATAGGATTTGCATAGAGGTGGAAGGAGTCGCGGGCCGCGGTCGCGACCGACGGATGCGAAGGATCCTTGCGCTTAGCCAAGACAAAGGACGATGATTCAGAGGTAGCAGGAGAGAAGTACCTGGTAGATGACACGAGATTCCTCCGAAGGTGGGCACTACGTCACTGTCTTTTTCTTCGGCTCGTCCCATCCTCGTCGGGCGCGCGGGCTATCGGCCGCCGCGAGGCGTTTTTCGCCTCGAAACGCCGGCATTCCTCCCGCCGCGCCGCCGCGAGGAATCCGACGATGTTAAATGAACCGTCCCGAGAAAATATAATGTCCGCTAAACATTCTTCCCCGTTTCCGTAATTTACGAGCGACCCCGAAATCTCCCGAATCGTTTGCTCGGGACTGATCGCGGCGACGAGAACGCGTTGACGAGGAACGGGAACTCGATTCCGAGCAGATGCTTCTCTTTGGCCAACGGCGATATCGTTGGAGGATTTCTAGTCAATTTCTTTCATTTTTTTTTGTTTTTTTTTTTTTTGTTTGAAAGAAGGGAGAGGGTGAAATGGATGGTAATGGGTGGAAGGCGCGTCTTTGTGGAGAGGTGCATTGGGTAGGTGTATAGAGTCGAATAATTTAAATCTCGACAAGATGAATATGGAGGATTATGCACACTTTTAACACTTAACCAAAAGAATGGAGCGATCTCCCATTTTTTCCCATAACAAGGACGCTGTCTTTGATTCTATTTAGTTTTGCTATTGGTTAGTCTTGAACTAGTGTTGAATTGATTAAAAATTCAAAAAGCAGTAAATGCATTTGATGAACTCTGAACACTAATAATAACAAAAGTAAATAGAATGAATGGCAGCGCTTTGTTGAGGAAAAACCGAGAGATCTCGTTCGGTTGGCTAAGTGTTAAGTCTTGAACTAAGCATTATTTAACACTTTAACCGGCTACGTTGGTCATATATCATTGGCCATGGTGTTTCAATTTCATGGCTGTAAAATTTTTAAAATTTAATTCCAGTGGCATCTATAGATATTCATACTACCCTATACAGTTAATTAATCTTATCGAAGCTGAAATTTCCCAACTTGATCCGAACCTAATCCAAAACGATGCAGCAATAAATTCATTCGTCATTTGTCCCTGAACACTCTACAACCTTCACGAGGTTCGTTTATATACGATGCCGGATCGCACGCAAACTTTGTGATGAAATACGAGGTGCATTAGCAACGTTCCGGCAACGACATTCCTAGCTGACCGTTCCCATCTTTCTGCGCGTCGAGCAGAACGACAGGGGTATGGTGTTTGCTCTATTAAAAGCGGCGACCGATCAATTCGCAGCAGAGGCAACCGGGGTACCTGGTGGCACGTGGGCGTTCCCGGCTAGCAGGGAGCCGTAAAGTCGTTAAGTAGCCACTTCGGACTTCGGTATAAGGAGATGATGGATCATTAGCCCTGGGGATCCTCCGCCGCAACTTCTGCCCAGTCAGCGAGCACACCGCATACCTGTGATTTGTCGAAAAACAAACAACCCGAGGAGCACGCTGTTCGTTAAAAAGTTGCTTCTCGAAACGAAACTCCTCTTGGGTCGTTAGACAAATTTGTAATTTGTAATTATACAGTAGCTTCGAGAAACGTTTGAATTTTTATCCGACGATTAACCCTTAGCGCTCAGTCGACTCCGCATTTAATATGATTGCATTCCAGATACTTTGTCGTTGCGTTACTTTTCGATCTATTTTTATAGTTAAAAGTATGGAAAAATGTTACATTCAGAATGTAAAGTTGAGCGATGGTAAATACGTATTCTCTACGAAGGAATTAAAACTGTTTGAAAAAGGGAGTGTTGCATATGAAGAAAAGAAACGCACGGGGCGCTAAGGGTTAAAGATCAGAATTGTTGATAAACCAAAGAATTTTTGTCGAATATCCTCGAGAAAAAGTAGAAATTGCTACGGTCAATGTTCGAGACGGTTTTGCAAATCTTTCGAAATCGAATAAAAATTCGTAATCGACCACAAATCGATATACTTCCGCTGTGTATCTCAACCTATATCCAACTTTGTACTCGATCCTGCAAACCACATCGAACCCCGCCAAACATTATCGCCAACTCCCGGCAACGATCCGATCCAAGATTGAGTCGCTCGATTAAAAGCCCGATGGTACGCGCGTCAAGCAACAGGAACATCGTGTTGGACCGCAGACAATCCTCGTTACCTCCGAGGAATGCAAGCCAATGTAACAACCGTTAATAGATTGGCCGATAAATTCGTGTTCATAAAAGCGCAACCACGGTGCGTCGAGGCTCTCGCGGTGGCGGGGTGGCCAATAAAGGCGCTAAACAGCCACTTTCGACTGCAGAAGAAAGTGATGCCGCGGCATTAGCCGGCGCGTCCGATGCAACGGGGAAGAAAGGTAGATAGAAGAGGGTCGGCCGGGCAGCGGCATACCGTGATCGCGATAAAAATGCATAAGCCCGGCTTGTATTACGCGCAAATTGTCGGATAAGGGTTGAGAGTCGCCGCCGACAGAAGCCAGCGTGGTAATGGCGGTGCGAGGCGCGATTGCGATAATGCGCCGCCTTCCTCGTTTCTTCCACGGCACCGCGAATCTTATTTCCTGATAAATGTAACGTTCGCGCCATTACCAGCAGGAAGAATCGTATTTTCCCGACGATATTTCACGGCCAGGCCTGGCGGTTTTTCTAGCGCCCCGGCAATCGCGCGCGTTTGCCGGCCGATCTCGACGCGCAACAAGGAGGAAGTTGTAATGCTCTCGGATAACGCCTGGCGTAATGGCGCATCAAAATCGAACGGCTCGTTTCTGGAAAGGTGGATAGTACACAGTTCCGTGGCCGTTCGACTCTTTCAGGGAGAGAGAAAGAGAGAGCGTTCGAGTCGCCACGAGTTTCCGTTGTCCCATTAATATGCTAATAACGCGTGGGCGTCCTTAAGAAACAAGGAAGCGTGCGGGCCCAGCCGCAACCAGGAGGCCGGCCATTTTTGGGCCTGGTCAAACGTAACCGTGGAGAGCAACCAGTCTTTCTCCATCTCGATCTCTCTAAACGGAATACAGAGGAGATTTCTAAGCCGTATTCTCGGCGCGATTTTTGTGCTTCTCTTGTTTTCGTTAGGGACAACAAGTGTTATCGGTCGAAATGGTCGTTACCCGGTGTCCAGATGGCCGGGATAACGCAGCTGCGATCGCGAGGCGGACAAAGCGCCATTATTTACGGGCGAACAGATTGGCCTCTCGCGGGCCCAGGAATTTAGGTGTGCTCCGATTTCTAGACCGCGCGAAGAACACACGGCGCAATTTATAGCGGCATTGTTACTCCTATTGTAGTCCCCGAGCGGGGGCCCGCGTGGGCGACAACGCCACGGTGACATTACGCCTCGCGAAAAGTCGCTGTTCCCGCGAACACCACCTTCCCCGTTCGAGCACCATGCATCACGGGTTGATACTCGACGGAACAACCTTGTTCTCGTTCCGAAACATCCGCCGGGGAAGTGTAGCAATGCTTCTTTAGCCGGTCCACCGTTGTGTTTATTCGCGGCGAGACAGACTTCGTCGAATAAATTTAGGGCTTTTTTGAGAGAACTGAGAACAAAGCGAGTCGCGTACGCTCGGATACAAACTCCACCTAGCGTAATCAAAATTACTCCTACACTACCTTCTAACTATGCCGTCAATTATTACTATATCAATGATCTTTAATCCACCCTGCGGACAATGTCACGAGGAGGAACGTAGTCGAAGCAAGAACCGCGACAGTGGTGTAATCAACAGCGCGTCTATTCTTACACCGACCCCACCACCTGGCCGGTGGCTTACAAATAGAGACGAGCCTTCCTTGTTACGAAACAGGTCTCTGTCCAGCATCCCAACGAAGTTGCAAGGAAAAACTAGCCGCGTACACGATCGGAGAACCCCCTTGCTGGCGGTGCAACGTCGCGAAGTGAGTCTGCGCCGTGCCGAGCGCGACCGAGTGAACGGAGGCAAGCAGGCAGCGGCAGCAGATGAACAGCTGATTAAAGAGCGTCCGCTCCCGGGCCCGGGAAAGGAGTAGCGGGTTCGAAGATTCAGGAACAATCGGCGGAGAGGAAGGATCTGCCCGGAGCGAGGCAGTCGAAGAGATCGGTCAGGTAGGAGTCCGGTAGGCGAGAGCCGTTTGCCGGTTGGAAGGCGAGTCCGAGTCTGCTGGAAGGATGCTGGAGAGGCCGAGTGGTGGCGGCACGGCCGGTGTGGTCAGGTGGTTCGCAAGGACGCGGCAGGCCGTTCACCCGTTCACCCGTCTCCCCCCTCTCTCCGTTCCGCCGATCCTGCTTCCCTCTGTCCTCCCTTTTTCACGGATCTCCGCTCCTCCGGGCCGAATCCCGCGCTCCCCACTCCCTCGCCCCCAGGCCCCATGGACTCTCGCAGCGGCCTGTTGCTCTCCTCCGCGGGGCCCAGTCTCATCCCCACCACTGCGTCACACCGGTCCCCCTTCTTCTTCACCTGTTTCTTCGCCAGGTCTCTCTCTGCTCTCTTCGTTCTCGACACGCGGCCGCTTCTCTTTCTCTGTCCGCTCGCAGCAGTGGTTCATTGGGCGGCTGTCCCTCTGTCCAGCGGATCCGAGCGCAGCGGCAGCCACCGTCACCGGCTTCTTAACTAAGTTACCAGCGGTATTTGTACTTTGGCCGGGATCGCGACGGGCTGCTCGTGTAAACACGATAATTGGCCTGTGTTGCGCCACGCTTTTTCCATGCGGCAACATTTTTTCCTTGATAACGCTCGACGAGACGCTACGCGACGTCCCGGTCGCGGGACCATGGACCATTTGGGTTAGAACGTCTTCTTAGTGGAGACACTTCCGATACGTCGGTGAAGCGAGGTCTGTTGGTTTGGAAGTGGAGATTTGGGGTGTTCCGGACCCCGGCTGACCTCGGTTCTTAATCGTAGTTACGCAATAGGATTATGGTTTGCGATTTCGGGGGCTGGGGCTAGGTTTATGGTAGTTAACCCGTTCTATATTTGATTTCTCTCGAGCAACATTGAATCGTTGCGCAACGGATACAAAATGTTGTTTAACGTGGCACTTCTAATGATATGTATAGCGAATGACACACTGGTGTTCTACGAAAGTAGATCGAAATCGAAGGGGAGCACCCGGAGATCCTTTCCCTGTAAGGGAATCGCAAATAGCCAACTCTGATGAAACACTTCCGCTCGACAGCGAATGCCTTACGTGTCGCTAATAAATACTCGCTGGTTAAATGTCCCCTGCCAGGAATCGACGTTTTCGAATGGAATTCGTTTCGTGATCGTAACCAGGTCGCAAATTTCAAGTACGTTAACCATTTCGCTATGATAACGTTGATCTTCGTATAAGAGCTATGCTGCTGACTTATATCATTAAAATGTATCAACAATCTTGCATTAATCTTTATGGATTAATGTGAAATCCTTAAGATGATTGTGGTGGCTTGTAGCGCGCACCTAGCTACGACGATGCACGACTATGGCCACTTTGAGTAACGAAAGAGGTTAATCCCGGAACCGTAACGAGACCCATAACGATCGGCCATGATACACGACGATTCGTTTGCATTAGCGCTTCCTCGCCTTCCCGCTGACCTTCCAGCAATATATCGCACCGCTAGACGATCGCCGTAATTCGCAGGCAATCCTCGCGGGGTTCATATTTCAGGCCCGCTGTAGAGGCCTCGCGATGTTACTCTCCACCGGCCCGTACATTACCGTCCCTGATGAATATTGTCGAAGCTACGGTACTCGTTCGATTAACCGTTGTTGCGGTGGAAATTAGTCGGAGGATCTTTTTCACCGATTAGTTTATTGTCGGCGATACAACGTGTGTCGGGATTATCGAACACTTGATCGGTATTATTAGCGACGGCGCTATTATTGGATGTACCGTTAGGTATCGTGTGTTCCTTTGAAGGGTTTATGGTCGAAGCAAAGGAAACGTGTTACCTCGCATAAATTTCTGTTTCCGTTAAGCGCGAACGGTTTAACAGGTGGTGTTTTTCTCGGGTGAAACCAAAAACCGTTTGCTTTCGTTAAGAAACGTTCCGTTCATTGATTTTACGTATTGCTTTGCCGCCAAGAGCGAGCGATTCAAACTCAAATTCGACGCCAATTCAAATTTCTCCGATCGATCACTACAGCTATCAAAGTACAATGACGAGCTCCTTTTAATTGTATCCAAATTTCTTTGTCACACCTAGCCAACCATATTCACAAAGCACGCATCCCAAGAACATGGTTACAGCTATGCGTTAACCCAAACCGTCGAACCACCAAGTCTCTACCCAGCCACTTCCATCGTCCGCTGTCACGAAACCCAGCTTTCCAATTAGAAAGCGTTTTTCGTGTCGCTTCGCGTGGCGCTGCTGCTGCTGCTGCTGCGCCATGTCTAAACCGGACACCGATCGAATTCCACCGGTACCAGTGAAATTCAGCGTCGCGCGATGACGTCAGCAGTGAAGTAACAGAAAGGCCCGTTGCTCCCGTGAGCGACCCCTCGTTCCGCGGGAGGTGGAAAAAGGCCCTGACGGGGGACGGGGTTGGGAGGGAGGGGGAAGGCAGCCCTCCCGCGGGGAACTAATAACCGGGTTCCATCAGGCGTGTCCCCGATGCACGCGCGAAGAAGGCGCGCGCGGGCCAGATTCCACGCGCCGAAAACGACCGACGACGACGGCCGCCCCGGCCTCTGTTGCGCGCGCTGCCGCCACGTCAAAGCAGGTAGCCGATAAACAGACGGAGCCAGCCACCGTTATTAGCTTCTTTTCTCCGGTAATGCGTGCCCTGTCAGTGGCAGGGAGCAGCGAGCGGCCAGCATTCGAGGTCTTTGTCAGCTGGCAACAATAACCATCGCCGCCGCCTCCTCCGCCACTTTTCTCTCCCTGTCTTCATCGTTTCTTCCCCGGTTCACCCTTGACGGAACGAGTTCCTTTCGTTCCCCTCCAGCCCCCGTCCTTCTCGCGTTCTCGTGACTCTTACTACCCCCGGGAGAAGGAACGAGACCGTGGCGCAAGGGGTGGCCAGGGCGACGCTTGGAGTCGATTGAACAGAAATTGAATGATTGGGTGTGCGCGCGCGCGCCTCGAGGGCGCTTGATTGTTCATTCAAACAACAATCGTAATTGCGTTACAGGTCGCAGGGGCGGGTAAGTGGTGGGAGGGGGCCAGGGTGGGACGACGGGGGCCGTTGAGGCCGATGGGAACCGGCGGGGACCGTAGTCGAGCCGCGATCTCGTGCGAGTTGGGGGTAAAGTCGAGGACGAGTGGCCTCCGCCGGGGCTCTCGCCAAGCTCCTCGACGCGTTCGGTCGAGCCACGGCGTTATGCTAACGTTATTAGCGCCACGAGCGTTCCGCCGTCGAGCACGCTCCCGCCTCTCGATCGAGCCTTTTGCTTATCGCGTGCCGCTGCTTCCCGCCGAATACGTTCGAATCGACGACCGACCCTCTTTGTTCGCGGCTACGAGGCCCAGGCCGAGTAATGGCAGTCGATTGGTTTCTCACAGAGCGACGCTGGTCTGTCTCATCGTGACCGTGGCTCGCATGGAGTGGCTGTTGTTCTTGCGGTTGCTCGGGCGACTGACGGTTTTTAGATCGATCGCGAGCAGCTTCTGTTGTACGCCGGTGGTTGTTCTTTGGAAGGCGGACGCGGAAAGCGTTTGAAACGGCACGGGGGCTACAAGATGTGTTGAACGATTTTTGCTGTTGGATTTGATGCTCGAAAGGGCGAATAGACGTAGGAATTTGTGAATGAACGTGACTCTGATAAATACATTTCGCTTGTGGAACAGATGACCGTGGTCACCGTTGTGACCTTCTACAGATTTATCCGAATAGACGAAAACACGTTAAAAAGAAATATGCTTAAAAAAACATCAGTTCAAATATTCAAATTTCAATGCCACCGATTATCTCTTTTCGTCGATTCTAAGTAATTTAAATATCCCTAACAAAACTATTCTCGCAGCTTCAACTAGATAGTGAAAGGGTCATCCAAGATGTACGCGTATATGACCACGCTTAATATTCAGCGAACACTCTCCTACCGAAACGCCGAACATCAAACAACCTGCCGACCTCCGTCGAGATATAATTAAGTCTAAAGAAAGGAAAAAAAAAGCGGCCTGCTCAAATATTTATCGGTCGAAGTGGCGGGTCTCGCGCGCAACAAAGATTCGCACATCCTCGGGTAGGGACGAGTAATCTCGTGACGTCCCCCGCGAATTAGCCATCACGAGGTCGTTTGCTGGAACACTTGCGACGGCGTGAATAGGCAAGCTCAATTTGCAGGTTGCGGCCCCGCGAGAGATTCGCTATAAAAGAGTGCTGCTGTTTCCGTTTTTCGCTCGCGCGAACGGAGAATAAAGAGGCACAGCCAGCCAGTCACACCAGTCACCAGCGGAGGCGAACCTAATGATTTGCTCGGTCAATATTTGCTCAGCTATACGTTCGTTTTCGAGTCACCTCCTAAATCGAGGTTGACGCATTGTTACCGCCTTCGTCGTGATTAACATAATAATGCAAACACAATGACACGACGGACTCGACGGGGCCGGGTTCTATTTGAGCAGGTGAAAATTCCCGGCTGACTCGCGGCGGGTTGCGTAGGCGCCTAAGCGCGAGGACAGCATGCGCTAGCTCGGCTTTGCAGCACGGGGGAACGCGTGACAATTGTTTTCTAATTCAATTAGAAGAGGTTCGCGAATTTTCGGTGCCTTTTAGGCTCGCTAGACGTCGACACCTATAGCGTACCCTCTCTCCAGAAGGCTTTCTTTCCGCTTCGCGACTATGCTATTTTTATGACGCTTAGAGGACGTTTGCTTGACTTCTTCGCGCGGTTTCTTTCACGGCGAGGATAAAGAGGACGGTTGGGCGAGGATAGAGTTGGTTTTTGTTCTTCGAGCGACGATGGTTGTTTGTTTGACCTCTTTAACAGTCGCTTATACGCGGTTGAAGATAATCGCGATTATACTTCAACAGCATCATTTTTTTTTATCAGAATTTATAATCTAGTCAATTATGTTGGTGACTGAAGCTTTTTCAATTTAATCCTTAGACAGTTTTAAGGCTAAGACAATCAAATTGCTAGGGGCTACAAATCTTCAGTTATAAACACTGCGTTCTTGTGATGTAAAACAATGTATCCTCTTGTATAAGTTTGCATGTAACTGTGCTCTTTTCAGTTTTATTTTTACTTTTATTTGTTAATTCTTCTTATTCTTACTGTATTACTGTTTATTCATCAAATAAATAAATAAAGAAATAAATACACGTTATATGCGCCATCCTAGCGCTTTTGAAATTTTATTTACAATTCTTTCGAACGCGTTATTTCTACGTGTTGAAAATTATATATTATTAAAATTGTGAAACATTTCGCCGTTAACATAGGTACACTCTGTTCAGCTTGAATCAAAAGGATGCAAATAATCATTATTCTCCGCAGAAATATGGAACACTCGGGAGATCGATCGTTTCCTTTCTCGTTCAGGGATTGTTCAATCGCCGATAACAGGCTCACTTTCATCAGAGGCATACTATTACCCCAGTGATTCTACAACCCCCATTTTCTCGGCGCAGAAGTACATCAAGCGGAGAAGGCTCCGATGAAAGGGCACGATCAGGCGAGGAAGACAATCAGTCGCATCGGAGAGAGCGGCTTAAGAGAACACTCTTTTTTTACCTCCCATTGAGCTCGTTCGGCTGCGGAAGCGAACGTATACCGGAGATTTCTCATTTCCAGGTAATTAATTTACAATGAACCGGACGGAGGGGGAGCTGGCCCTTGTTCAGAGGGTTCCTTGTAGTCTTCGCTCGCTTTCAGCGAAACCAAACAACTAACCAGCCCTCGATTATAATTAACTCTCGTCGATAAGGCGAACAGAGAGCTTCGATCTCTTCTCATGGTCGATTGGGGATGGAGGATGGAGTTACACCATCGTTACTCTCGAGCTCCACTCCGCTTGGTGGAATTTCAACCGTTAAACGCGAGCATCGCGGCGAGAAATAGCCTCGAGGAGGCCGCGTCAAGAGAGACGTCCAAGCTATGCACACGTCACAATAAACTTGTTCACCGTGGTTCGTGGCTCTCGAAACTGTACGGCCGTGGAGATCGAACTTTCTTCGGCTACTTGTGCTGTTACGCAAACGTGGCAGGAGAGATGACACGGCAGAAAATGCTCGAATCATGCTCGCGACCGGGCGGAACAACGAGTCGCCTCGTATAGTAAGGGGAACGAGGTAGCTGGAACTGATGTGTATTGTACGAGGTAGACTTCTTTGAACGGATGGAGTAATTGAGTTTCGCAAAAATCTGGCCAATGGAGCGTGTGCGGCCACGTTGTCCAAGGGAATTTAAATTTATAAACGGTGATATTTAAAATAGAGAAATTAGCTCAAGTCATGATCGATAACAAAAATCACCGCTATCATTATCGAGAACCATTAATAAATTTGAAGTTGGAAATTTGAAGAATTCTGTAATACCTAATATAGATATTTTCCGTACAACAATAACGATCAGCCCATAACGCTACTTATACCGTTCAATGGTAATAATTTGAGATATTTATTAAATGTTGCGATAGTTAAATTTTCACGCGAGAAATCCATAATGCCGCCCGTCGCAGGACGTCGAACTCGAGAGACGAACTGTACGCTGGAAGTCGATTAAGTCCCCGGTGCAAGCAACCCCGTAGGGGCGATCGTTTGCCCGTCCGTGTACGATCGGGCGAGCGTAGAGGCGCGCAATCAGCGGCGGGACAAAAACGGGCGGCCCAACAGACAGGACACTTGATCGTAAAAAATAATTGAAAGTAGTCGCGCGGAGAAGAGGCCGGAGAAAAAGCAACACGGTCCGGATGCAGGCCGGAAAATGACAATCACTATAGCGCGCGGAACCGTTTCCTCTGTCTGACGTGAAACCCCATCGAAAGGGAGAGAGACGGACGCAGCTAGGGTCATGCAGTCAGGGTGGATAGAACCGGCGTGTTAAGAGGGAGAAGGGGGGGGGAGTTAGGGAGGAAGCCTCGGGCGCGTTGTCCCTTCACCAATTTAGTAGCCGATCTTCTCCTCTCTCGAGCGACACTCTGAAATTCCATCGACCTTCGAGCGTGTAAGTCGACGAGGGTGACTTGGCTTCCCCCACTCCGGCCACGCCGATCCCTCCCCCTACCACCGATACGAGAGCGTGCTGCTACGTCGACTCGTTCGTCACTCGGTAAATCGTTCGGTGGAGGGGGCACGTTGACAGGTGTCCACCAAGGACACCTCGTTTAACTCGAGAGAGAGCCGATCCCGTCTTCGGCCGACGATCTCTCGGCCGGTTCGACTGACGTAACCCGTGCTATCACGATGATTCGATACTTTTCTCTCGCCAGGTTCTTGTTCTCTCCTCCCGGCCACCTCATTTTTCTTTTTCACGAAGATGATCCCGATCGGTTGCGCGCAGGCTGTAGAAACGACGACGATGTTAGGTGACGGTGATCGACCCCTTGCGTTCACGGTTCAACATTGTTGGACTGACTCTCGTTAATCCTTTAAGAGATACTGCTATCTACAGGGTGGTCCTTTTTTTATCGGCGTCAGGACAGGTGGCTCTAATTGCTTGTTAATTTTTACCGATTCACCTTCTCGTAGCGATAATTCGGAAAACGTGTTTGTCGAATAGGATTTCTTTCAAAGAAAGGATGCATTTTGGGATCGACATTTAATCCTTTGAATGCTACGGACGCATATATGCGTCTGACGAAATTTACTACAGTATTGTCTCTCTATGTGATAATTTGTTACTACTCTAATTGGCAATTGCTATTCCCTCTTCTTGGAATATTTAGCATTCATATGCGTTTGTTTTTCGATCTTCCACTTGTTGCAATCCAATTACTAGTGTACGAGCAACAATAATACTATCCACGCAAAGCATTTCGACCTAGAGTATTCGGTACTCAAAGGGTTAACCATTTTTTTGGCTCGATTTTTGGAACGAAAGAAGCGCTATCGCACTGCCTCGGCATTTTTGAACACGAAATCTAATAAGCGCTATCGTGCCGCTTGGCAATTGTCGATTGTAAAATAAGAAGGATCCGTGGCACTGAAACGATTAATATCCCTTAGATCGCAATTCTCTCGGCCGGCTCCAGCCTCGTCCCGTGGTATCGGATCGTGATACGTTTGCAACTTTTTACTTTACAGGTCGCGGCCGTTTTCCAGCCACGTTAACGATCCGGTTTAATACTGTTATTAAGTATTTCATTAGGGCCTCCGCTACCAAGTAATAAAGAAATTTATTCGTCGAGGTGCAAGGAACGTTCCTCGCCGTCCGCGCGTGGAACCGGAGGCTCGTAAAACTTGATGAGGGCTGTTCTGGTCGGGAGCAAGCACACGCTTTTTGTTCCGTATTCGTTTCACACTACCTGTCGATAGGTTTCCCTTGGCCTTGTACAGGAATCGCTGAGAAATTGTTACTGTTATTATTATGTCTTTATTACGCACCGATATCGCCGCAACAGTAACCGCGGAATGCAGTGTGGCGAAAAAATTATGACAGCGTGGGCAACTCAATATGCCAGATATTGTTTATGGGGACCGTTTTGGTCAGTTAAAATGTATGACTTTTATGTTTATTACATTACTACGAGTTCTTCAAATCGGTTTGCAAAAATTTATACGATTTTATGAATAACATAGTATTCGATTTCATTCTAATCGAAAACTAACAGAATTAATTATATCGAGTTGTTAATTTTGGTCCTCGAAGAAAGGGTGGCTTATCGCTTTATATAAAGGATAAAGTTCGATGAAGAAACGGTTTTCTATTAAATTATATTTAACCCTGAAAGGGAGGGGGGAATAGGTAGATACCGAGTTTCACTTGGAAGTGGTTTTGTTCTCATGGGTGAACGCAAGGTAGATAAATGGATTCCTCATTACATTTACCGATGATAGCTGATTACGGTGATGATTAGGGTGATCACTGATATAATAAGTAATTTTAAGATAAAATGTGCAAGGTGAGGTGGTGTTTCCAATGAAAGTATGGTGGCGTGTAAAAGACCGACTAGATGAAATTTTAATTAAAGAAACAATTTCAACTTAAATCGTCGAACTTCGGCTGCTGCTTTATTATCTATTCCAGCTGTGTTTTCTTTGTTGAATATGCCTTTTAAATTGAAAGCTCTGAAATTTGCAGGTTATAATTTGATTAAGGAATGTGTGCTGAATTTCAGCGTGCGAACCGTTTAGCTATCTCTCGATCGTGGACTGCACGGAAAAAAAAGGGATATTAAAAGTCATATAAATTGTAATCTCGCGACCGGGTCTCGTTAAGAGTTACCCAGTCGGTGTTACTTGCGCTCAGACTTATCCTAAGACAAATTACAGGGGGATATTAAAAAAGACCTTTCACGGCGCTGCTATCTGCTAATGGATTCATTAGTCGATGATTATCGCCGCTTGATTATAGCCTGCCCAGGCTTCGATGACTTTTAACAGATAACTGTACTGTCTCGCGGAGTCCCTGGAAAAACGACGTCGAGAGCGAACGAAAGCGGTGTTTAAGCGAATCGTTGTAAATTTTTGATTCTATCCATCGCGATCGAACGCTAGACAAACCTGAACTTTCGCGTCACGTGATTTTTTCCCTCATTTCCTGCGTCAATAGCTGGCGAAGAAATATTGACCTTAGCCCTTAACCTTCAACTGGATGCGAACAAATTGATTTCGCTAACCAAACCTGCCCTTAGAAACTAAACACCGTTCGACTAACTTTATCTACTAAGGGACCTTGAAACCACCCCTTATCGCGTCAACCCCTTCGCGCACAGTAACCAACGAAAGGCCAGCCGTTCAACGACGTTCTCCAAGAAAATCGAGCGAATTACAATCCCTTTGCACCGTTCACCCCTCCTTATCGTACCGCATCCCCCTCGACGGCGAAGGAGCACGTTGAAACGATTAAAGAAACAAGCGCGAGGAACACGGAAACGGCGATTGTGAGGAGCCGTTGTGACCAATATCTCGGCAGCGTTACACGGTCGCGCGGCTCGGAATGAAGATTAATTCAGCCAGCGCGGATTATTCCGCTTTCATCCCGGCCTCATTGTCCGCTCGCTGCTGAGGCGCGCTCGCGCGTCTATCTCTCACCGGCGGCCCTGGATCGTTCTTTGAATCGCTTGATGCGATCTTCATTGTCCATTACTCCGCCACCGAGTCGGAGAGACAATATCAAAGCCGTTATTTTCCGCATTCGCGTTCTCTCCCCTGTGGTGTGGCTCAGTAATGAGGCCAGGCCACTGTTACCTCTCCCTCTCTCTCTCTCTCTCTTTTCCTCTCCCATCCTCTCCATTTTACTCTCTTCTCTGACTCTCTTTCTCTGTCGTTCCGTGGAAAACGGTTCCAAAGGTCCGAGGCTCCGTTCCTTATTAGTTATTAGTATACTCGTTCGAGCGAGGTGGTTGCGGATGAGAGGAAGAGGGCATCGCGCAGAGGGGGGAGGCACAGGGGGCCACAGGCGAACGGGCTACGGTTTACAAACCGTAGGAGAGAGCAAGAATAGAGACCGGAGCCTTGAATGGAGGCCTTTGAATTACTGTTCTGGCTGCTTGTTTTGTATAGGACAAGCATAATGTGTATACGTATCCACGCAGACCTGGACAGAACGGCCGTTCCGTGTTGGTACGTGGACGCGCGTGTAGGACGGCTCTCGTTGTAGGGGGCGAGAAAGAGTGAAAGAGAGAGGGACAGAGAGAAAGAGAGCGTCTCAGCGAGTAATATATAAGTATGGCGAGAGAGCGAGCCTGGGTCCGCCTGTATGGACTTGCACACGCGAATCCGGCAAAGTCGCTCTGCTCAGCGTACACATAGGAAGAGAGAAGAGGAGGGCCAGAGGGTGAAGGAGGAGAAAAGGCGCCAGAGTTATCCGGCCACCACCATGTCAGAGCCCGACAACCATCATCCACCGTGCCTGCTACCAGGCGACTTCTGTCCTTGCGAGGGAACCTCCGTATCTCTGTTCCTCCTGTTTCGCTGTCCAAAGAGGCCCTCCCCCTCTTCCGTCTCCTCCTCTTACACCCCCTCGCTGTCCCTACCCTCACTGTTCGACCCTCTGAAAGGTCTCGCGGCGCGAGTCGCATGCCCTGTCATCTTCTGAAAAGAATAATATCTCTCTTTGAAACATTAGCAATTCTATGATCGCCACCTTTATTTATACGGACCGACGCGGCATGGCGTGATGCGCCGCGACGCTGCGTGGCTGGTTGCCTCGCCACCGCCACCCAGGCCCTCCTCTATTCGGCACGAATACATCGTCTTCTTCGCACACAAGCGGGGACGTCAGCACGGACAGGCTCCGTACATTTTATCACAAGAGCCTATATAGAAAGAGAGTGGTCGCGAGCATCGCCGAGCTGTTTATTACGCGACACGCCGTGCTGGGTGCGGAAAATTCGCGCAGACAGGGAGAGGAGGACGCCGCGACGGGAACGGTTCCCGCCTTGTTACAAAATACTTTAATTAATGACTCCTCGGAACAAATTTACCTTCATTATTAGCACATTCACGCGGCGGCGGCGGCTCGTCGTGGCGACACGACACGGTGGATAGGTGAGCGCGCGTGTGTGGGTACAAACGCGTAAGTACGTGTGAGCGCGCGTGCACGCAACACGTGTACGCGACGCGCGGCCCACAAAGCCGTCATTGTGCGGGACACTCATAAAAGGCGCCTGTTCTTGCGCGGCCTTTAAATAATTCAATTCACCGAACGCTTCCTCCTCCGACCATCGCGCATCGCCTTTCGCTGCCTCCTCGACGGAAGAGGATCCACCGGGAGGATCAACGGACGATAAAGCGAAAGAATTCGCGCGACGGATGCGTCCCTCCTCCCTTGTTTCTCTCGTTTCGCTTTTATCTTCCTGCCTTTGTTGGTGTATTCGGTGGGCTTTGTCGAGGATATTCATTAATAATTGGAGAAAATGCGATAAAATGCATACATATTCCGTGAGAAATGAAGCAAGTTATTTTGCCACGTGTCTCCTGTTGTATTAAGAAGATCGTAGAACGGAAAAAACGTTTACATCGTATCGTATTCGTTTCTATCAATTTTCGTAACAATTTTTAGACAGAAAAGATTTTGTATCTCTGATATCGATCAATGAGAGGAATAAAATGAGATGAAATTTAATAAAATATGCAGAAACTTGATGCCGCATCGATTATGGAATTCTTAATTTATGTGGACTAAGCTGCTCGCCAGGACGTGTCTGGAGAATTTAATTTATGCTGATTAGGTGATTATCCTTAGTCTGCCTGGTGGCTCGATTAGATTGCGATTTATATCGGAAAGATATCGAGCTGCCGATGAAACGACCGTAGTTTATGGTAACTGCCAGATTATTCTTAATTTCTGGACGGGTTGGTGTCCAGCTTGGAACTCGCTTCCGGGTTCTTCCTTTCGCGAACTTTCACGTTGGCCGGGGCTGGTTTAGCGTGGATCGTAGCGTGTTTTTCTGTTCTTCGATCCGTTGAAAATTCGAGCACCGATTTTCCCGGTGACATCGAAAAAACGATGCCTTCCTTTCGGCGATTGCTCTCGATGGAAAAAAGAATTTCCGTACACCGACTCATTAGCGAACCGTTAGCGTTGCATAAATCAAGAAGCGCGCCGGACATCGAAATGTTTGCGCGTTATTATTAATTAGCCGTGGTTTCATCGATGAATCGTGGTACGCAAGTGGAAGAGAATAACGCGGTTAGTTTGCTCGTCCATGCGTGTGCGTGGAAGCTAAATTGGACAGAATCGCAGCGTCGAATCTCCCTACGGGGGCGAATATGATGAATGCAATTATAGAAAAAAACATGAATCGAGTCGCGTATAAATACGGTATCTTGTATCAGTTTCTTATTAACAAGCAGAGGGAACAAAGGTAATTTGAAGCAATATGGTATAACGGAATTCATTTGAATTCGATTAAAATTCAGCAGGTAAGAAGAATGAGTGGAGTGAATTGTAAATACCATAAAAGAGAGCGTTCCGTCTAGGGTGCGTTAGATCGTGAATGGATTCAGCGAGACTGGTTTCATTGAAAGTACGCGATCCTGAAACCTGTTCGCTTAAATTAATACAGTACCGTAGGCGAAACGCAGAAGCCTGAAAAGAATCCGAGTTTCTTCGGAGAATTTATCAGTTTAGAAGTATGTCAGAAATAAATCGAGTATTGAAAAATATTCATGTTATATTAAACTGTTTTTAATAGTTTGAATATTGACAAAAAAACGCCTCCAACGTTAATGTCAAAAATATTTTTCTATATTTCTGAAAAAATAACATGTAATCACAATAATTGCGACAATAAGTATGAAATCACGAAACGAAAAGAAACAAGATCTTCTCTATCGTTTGCGATTCACCGGTACGCCCGTTTTAATTTCAAATTTACACTTTATACTTTTTGTTACCCACCGATGTAATCGTTGTCGTTAATAAAAAGGGAACAGATCCAATCATCGAACTCGAGTTTCGCGACGCGTCCAACAAGCCGGAAGTTAGCGCGTGCAAAAGAAGCAAACCCTGCACAACGGACAATCGCTCTTCTGTGTTCCAATCCTTCGCACGTCCAGGCTAGAGAGTTAATAAAGCGTGTAAAGAGAAAAGGCTGGCAAAACAGAGCCGCGCCTTATCCGTAGTAATTATTCACGGCTGTTTCCGAAACGCATCGAATCTCTCGATTCCGCCCCTCACACCCTTCCACGAAACAGACACCAGTTTCCGTGCACCATCAACCACCATCGGTCGTCGGCCACCATTTTTCAATTGTTGAAACACCAAAAGGCACAAATTGCGACCTCATACATAGAAATTGTTAGAGTACACCGATGATCTTAGGCGAACGCATCATCAAGGGCGCAAGGGGTTGTCTCTTAGACCAAAATCTCAGTGGAGAGAACGTCCGTGGCACCTGCGACCTTTTCTCGTTTTTGATTTAGCCTACGGTGTATCGTTTATCATGGACAGAGTCCCAGAGAGTGTTTTTATCATTATCCTTAAAAGAGATTTTACAACAGAGATACATAGGCAAAACAATATGCTCATGTATTAATGTATGGTTAACCGTACGTTGATGGGTCACCTGCCGAATTTCCTTTAGTTTCGACTCTCACTCTTTGTCTAAACGTGTAACTTTAAATTTCAATTGAGTAACTACATAATATATAGTGTTTCGTCTCCATATACGACTCTGTATTAGTTCAATTCCACACCTAAAATCCAACGTCAACCACCACCAAGACTCGGCGGTTATTAACGTCGAAAACGTTCTCTTGTCTGAAAAGTTCTGAAACGCGCTGAAAACGTCTTTGCCTGGCGTCTACCTATTTTCATACGGTCGTTCGCTTTTCTGTCCGCGAAACGTGGAACGGGGAACAAGGAGCCGGGAGAGGAAAGGTAGATACGTACGGAAGAGGGAAAGGTGGGCAGGGGACGTGGGGGAAGAAGCGACCGCGGGGGAAAGTCTCGCCAGACGCGAGAGAGGATAATGCAGCGTGGATGAGCGGACGAGCAAGCGAGCCGATCCCGAGCCGAGCGTGTTTTCCGGGATCGTGGACGCGGCCAAAGGAAAAAGAGAAGAGGGAGCGTGGCCGGAATGGAGATGAGAGTGTACGCGCAAGAACAGCTCGCCCGGGCCGGGGAGGATGAGCAGGAGATGCCAAAGGAGGAGGAGGAGGAGTAGGAGGAGGAGGAGGAGAGGGAGGAGGAGGAGACACTACAGAACCGGCAGAAAGCACCGCAACAGGGGAACAGAAGAAAACGCTAAGGGGTATACACGGTCGAAGAGGAGAGAAGGCTCCCGCTCGTTCCGGCCTCTAGCCAAACAAACGGGGCCCCCGATGCATGAGCCCCGCGGTTTTTTGCGCCAGGCCTCGTTCAACCTTACATTTACGGACTGATTCCCTTACCCGTTGTTGTCACCGCTGGCCGGCCAATGCCTCCGCTTGTATGCAGATGCGCTCGGCCAAGATTATCGCGGTGGATGCACTTGTCGTGCCCTATTTCGAAACGGAACAATACGAACGGGCCCCGGGGACGCGTGGCGTACAGGTGCAGGGCGGGGAGGGGGAAGGTCGGGCCTCGAGTTGCACTGATTGCGCGGTGACAGTTGGCGCACAGCTGGCCCGTGGGAGATGAGAGCGCCCTCTATCTCGCGACGAGGTTGAAAGATGTTCGTTCGCCTTGTTTGACGAAGATCACTTTTTTTTTTTTTTTAACTCTTTGAGGCACAGGATTTCAGAGAATAAATAGACCCATGTTGCATAGGAATTTTGTTGTGTTTTTAAATTAAACAAACCTATAGTAACTTATCTTGACATGTTGAAACTTGCCAACACAAACGAACATATTTATAACATTTTTGTATGGTATTACCAACCGTTTTACACAAATAAAAATGCTCCACCGTGCATTACCGTGCATCAAAAAGGTATGACATTTTTAATCCCACCATGCTCCAAAGAGTTAAGCGGCGATTATTTTTGTGTAATTCTGCTGGCACGCGTAATCAGTGATCAACGTTTTGATGTTCGAAATACAATTTAGGGTGAAAGTTTCGGATTTCTATTTTCTCAGCTGAACAAGTCGTCAAGATATCGATGAAGAAGTGTGAGTGAATGTTACGACGATAAAGAAATTTAATCCTACAATTTTTTACCGGGTTGAAATAAGAATTGCAATGGTTTCTACGCGTGTAACACTGTTACACTGTCGTATGCATATTTGCAGATTCACATTTGTAACTGTACTCTGCGCCAACATGGAGCACAGAAGAGGTAGTGTAGATGTAAGATAAATCCCCAAGTGCGTGGTCATTCACACTATGGGCACAGTGTGGCCATTCAAGTTTCACAATGAAATTCTTGTGTCTTTCGCAACGGACACTTTTAATGCTCGCGCTGCCTCGAACGTTCGAATACAAATTCCGCCTTTCTACGAAAACATCTCGGAGTCGAGCAGCCTACAATATTAACGAAGCACGGCCTACCGGAAACCTTGATCAGGATAAGCAACGACCGTTTCCACAATACTCTGAACAAAAAACTCGTATCCCCTGTTTCACCTAACGATCGCCATTTTCTGCGTTCATAAAGCAGCCCGCGATCCGACGTTTAATCCGCTTCAAGGAGCAACATCGTGTCGCTCGCGCGAAAGCGCCGGATTAAATATACATAAACCGTCATACCGATCGAAGCGAAAAGTCGTCCGTCCAGGAGGAGAAGAAAAAAAGGCAAAGAATTTTGTGCTCTCGATAATAAAACGCGTCGACCGTTTCATCGTTCGCGATGATATCTTAATCGGAAACATTGAACGCAGCCCGATCTTCGGTAACGAATCCGATAGACATTAAATCTAACGAGCTGAAACATTATAACTACCTGTTGAAATTGTCGACACTGTTCTCAAAGCTGTACACAATTTTTCTTCGCATAAATTAATCCCTAAGATTTGTATTTATTCGGGTCTTATGGGGGATATTTCGAATATTCAAGGGAAAACGTGTTGTATGAAGTCGTAACACATTGTTGACTGGACACGAGTTGGTTCAATCCATTTTCGGAGAGCATAGTAATAGTTGTTCAACATACCACAAGCTGTGTCTTTCATTAATAAAACCTGTTAAGTTGGGTACCCTTTGAAATAAAAAAAATTTCCAAGTTTCAAAAAAGTACTAGGAACTTAGGCTCAAAATTGATGTTTAAATAAAAATGTTATGATAATTATTAAAAAACAATTTTTTTAATAATACCTGAAATGCAACCCATTTTACGATTTCTGAAAGTTTCACAAATATTGCTTTCTTCGACAAAAATGTTATAATGATTTTAGTAACATGCGAATTGACTCAAAAACGTGCGGTCTCAGGCGTAAGTCTTACAGATTTCTTAACGGTCCGTAATGTGTTATAGGTCCACGGTTGGAAAAGAATTTTATTTTTACAAAACGATTTTCACAAGCGACAATAAATTTCAGTTTAAGCCTAACGCGAACGGTCTCTCGTTGCGTTTATCGGACAATCGGTTTCTCGAACGCGTTTTCCGTGCGTGAAACACATTTCCTGGACACGGTTGACCAATTAAGAGATGGCAACCGTACGAACGAAGCGGATTAGAAGAAACAGTTATATTGGTCATAGGAACCAGTGCTAATTAACGCTGGAAAATCGCGTGGAACAGAATGTTCTTGGCCAGGAATAAAATATCTCGACGATACAATGTGCCCGATCTCCCGTGTTCCCCGTTAACGAGCGGAACTGCGCCAAGGAATAAAACTGGTAGCGGCCGTTGCAATTTCGCGCAACGACATTTATCCGAGTGACTTATTCACCCGGAAATCGTCGCGTCTATTCGCCGGGCGACTGTAAATCGCGCGGTGGGGCCCAGCCTCGCTACGGGCCCGGTCCCATAATGACAGCAATATAGAAACGTTAACAAATGCCGGCAACTCTGATACTTACGGTGCTTCAACACAGCGAACAATACGCGTGCGTGTGGGATTGTTATAATGAACAAATTTTTTAATTAGCTGAAAAAATATGTAATATCTAACAGAGGCATTTCATGGGTGACAAAGTACTTTGCTACTCCTTCTTTTCGTTTTACCTTCAAAGTAACTGAAAAGTGGAATTTTTTTCCCTAAAACTAATTACAATTCACATGTAATTGAAAAACGGTATGCAGATTGCACGATTATGAAGTTTAATTAATTAATTAATTAAAGGAACAAATTTTTGCTTTCACTCTTATTACAATTTGTACCAACAAATGTTTGCCATTTTTCTTGACACACGTTGCGCACTCGAAACACAAGAAAATAGATCGTTTTCTTGGAAAACGACTGCCCTCCGCCAAGTTAACTTTACTTATTTCTGAATTACTAAATTGCGGCTCGTACAACGAATGCAGGGTCACATTGACCCCGTATGAAATACAGTACAGGACTCGAAAATCGTAATACAATAAATGTGTTTGCGAGAATCACACAAAAGATGCAGTTAGAAAACTAAAAAGCACTAAAGCCTAGTATTTGAAACGCACGATTCCTTCTCGAAGCAACTTTGCAATTCGAATTCTGTCGTGAATTAAAATGACCCGCATTCGTCTCCCGTGTCCGTCGCGAACTATTCCACTTCCAAGGGTCAAAGCGATTCGAAGGGAAATCACCCTTGTCGCCTCCGGGTCGTATTTATATTTATAATTAACAACCGTCAGGAAAAAGTGCGGCATCGTGCGATCGCGATGCTCGGACCACAGGGATCGAGGCTCATTTATATATAGGACGTTGTCTGCCCAGCAGAACGTGAAAATAAAGAAGAAAAAAACGAGCGATAAGGAAGGAACGACCAGCGTTACGTGGATGTTTCCTTAATTGCGCACGAACGGTCGGTCCCTCGAAGAAGACGTCCAATTCGTTCACGGGTCGATCTTAATTTCGAGCAACGTCAGCCTTTAGACGGACGTGTCTTACCATTATCAGACCGGTTGGATCGTCTCGTTCGAGCGGCGCTACGTATCAGGAACACGTATCTATAAAATATACGATCGCTTTTAACACGTATACAGGGTGTCCCGCCTAAACCCTATCATTTTCTCTGCAGCATACCTTGAACGGTATTACGTTTGTATCAAGTTAATTTCTTGGAATTCTTCTTTGTTCGCGCTGACGTACAATTTGGACGACACATATGGTGATCTGTTTTATAGGAAACACTTAATGTTTTCTTTTAGGGGGGAAGGAGAATAGTGTCCCCAAAACGCTATCGATACGGTCTATGATAGAACATGCAGTAAAAATTGTTTCACGCGTAACTCTTTTTGGAAGTATGCGAATCGTTGATCCAGGATTCACAGAAATACACGGTCTCAGGACACCCTGTATACGAGTTACCGGCTACAAGCAAGAAATAAAGCAGAAAGAGAATAGGCAAGATAAAGGGACACGAGAAATCCAATCGTCCACGGACTCGCGAGGGAATCAGCAGGTGCCGTTGAATTAGTATAGATCAAGGTCCCCGGCGCACGTCAATTACATAATCAACAAACGATATCGAGGATGATAGCGCATAACGAGCCGCGGGCCCACAGAGTGCGCCTTCGAAACTGGTCCTAAGATGCCCTCCTCTCTTTCTGTTCCTCCTCAACCCCTCGTGCCCCTTTTTTACTCCTGCGCGCCGTGGCCGCCACGAGGTCCCGGCGGAAGGAAATAAAAGTGCGGCCGGGCCCGAACGCCGAGTCAACTTGTCGAACGGGCTCTTTATTTACTTTATTACAGGCCCCGCTAACGGTATCGGTCGCATCTGCGTCGCCCCCCTTTCTCTTCGCCCGTGCTCCACCTCGCGTTCCTTTTGCGAATTCTTCTATCGATCCCAGCACGACGGGGAACGCGGCTGGGAACCAGTCCGATAATTGCGCTTAAGTCTTAAGTGGTCGCCATGCAAAACAGGCGGAGCGGAGAGAAAGAGAGGCTGCGAGACGTAAGGAGGGGGGAGTGGAACGGTGCGCTGATCGTATTAGATAAATATTAATATACACGGGACGGGTAACGAGAAGCACTGTTGCTGGCCGATGTAAAGTGTATTTAATTGCCGAGAAATTGGCATGGGGAAGAAGCGCGATTACGGGTAAACGGTTCGGAACAACAAGACGGGAAACGATGCCCGTGTTAAATAATTACACGCTATGGAAATAAATGCTGTTCATTGTAATACACACGGTTAAATGACAATTCGGGAGGTGTGCGCAGCTGATCGCTCCAGTCGTACGCAAACTATTGATTTCGATCGTCGAAAAAGGCAATGCCTTCGAGCTATAACACTTTAGACAAAGAGCTTCAAACTGCTTGAACGGTTTGACAGTGGGTGGAGGCAACTTGCAGGCCTAGATCCTTAATTTTAGGGAAAACATTGCGCAAGAATGCGTCTACGCCACCAGCAGGGTCGCAGACCATCGCACGTAAGAAATAAGGCCCAGCAAACAAATCTTACGTATTTAAAATACCACGACCTTTGCAGGGACCGACTTCAACGGTCCGTCATGAATTCGCGATCGACAGGTTTTTTGGTTCCCGCTGGCATGACGAAAAGATCGAGGGGGCTTATAATGGACGTGAACGGAACCGAGCTACCGGTGTTGCGAACGCGTTTAACCCTTTTGTTACGGCGAGTTACTCTCGCTGAACAAGCCGCGCCAAAAGTGTGCACTTGTGGAACAACTGCAATTGCTCGTCGTACTTTCATTACCGTGGTATCTTATAATTATTCTTATTATATTATTATTAATTGATTATTAATTGTTACATTAACTATATAATTCTGTTAATCGACCGTAGAAAGGAAAGAGTTAAAAAATTACCGCATAATGCAATGATACTCTGCTCGCGAAACTTCAAGGGGTGACTATGGTCACCGTTCGTAGCAAAAGGGTTAATCGAGAAGGACTCGAAGGAGGATTTTTTTCGTTCACGTAGATCTTAGGCGTGACTTTCTAGAAATAGTATTTCTGACTCGATGTACTCGGTTAACTCGCTAACAGAAACTCTGTTCTCGATAACAAGCTGTATTCTTCAGAAGCTGAAAAGCGTTCGGGTGCGTTTCAAGGGTGTACGATTCGTGACCCAAGGTAAGAGTACAGAAAAATGGCAATACGCGTGTTGCGAGTGTTCTGTGAATGTTTTACGTACACGAGAACAGAACGATTAAATAGTAACAAGTACAACAAACGGCCTCATCTCCATAGTCTACGCAATAATTCAAGCTCGACGTCAATTTACTTGATACTCAAACAGAAACGAAACTCGTTGAAAACAAGAAGCTCTATTCTACTTCAAGCAATTATTCCAAACATCGAACAATGGACCTATTCTCACTTTCATAACCAGTTTTTACGCGAACACGTATTTGCACGGAACGACATCGCGGCTAAAAAGAAATCTTCTCTTTATCCGCGCGAACGTATCGCGCGGCGATTCTACTTCAACGGGGATTCTCTTTGGTTCTTTTGTCGGTTGGGCAACAAATGGCGGCGAGAAAACACGGAAACTCAAGCGAGAATAATCGCTGACATTTGCAAAAGCACTCAATTCCAGCCGGGGGCAACGAGCGGTCTGAAAACAACGTCGTGACAGTTACAAATAACTTTTACATGGACGCTCCGATTGAAATTCAAATTCTAGCCTTACACTGTTTCAACCGCATTGTCTAAGCCGCTTAGGCGCGACAATAACTCAAGCGTTCGGCGCAACGAGGTTGTGCCCCTTCCAATTTATCGGTGCACTAAACGCCTTTGAGAAAACGTGTTATTCGCGACTATACGCGGCGTGTCGTATTAGTATTTGAGAAAAAAAGAAAAAAATAAGAAATAAATATCGAGCTACGTTTAATTTTAAAATATTAGGCACCGTTTCAAATGTTGTAATATTCAACATTTTTAGAACGTCGAAGTAACTTTCTATGTTCGTCGATCAAGCAAATATTTTAATTCTTCGCCGTTTTGGAAACTTAAACCACATAACTTCTAGAAGTCACACTTAATAACCAGATTTATTCGCGCAATTATAAAGCTTTCAATTTTCCTTTACAACTATACTTTCCGATATAAATACCTGTTTCCTAACAAGCAAGAAATGTAGTTCTTGTGAGAAAAATGATTTAAATATTTACATATAAATGTATGCAGCGCACCGAATTAGATACAGCCGAAGTCATTCCACGTTCTTTTTTTTTTTTTTTTTTTCTTTCTTTTAAGTGACGCTAATGTGGAACACTTCATTTATTCCAAACTAGCCTTTCCACATCGGGAGAAGAAAACAGATTAATTTCCAGTCTTTCAACGGCGTCATTCCGAATATTATACGCAGACATTTATCTGACATTGCGCGAATATGTGCACGATTAATTTAATACTTGTCATATTTAAAAAACATTGAGACAAGTGTATCTTATTTGCAACGGTTGGCTACTGGTGCTAGTGATAGACCAGTTGAATTAAATCATACAAGTATATCCAGTATACCTATTGCAATGAAATAGTAGCTGCAATGCATTCCTAATAAAGTAATCAAAAGGTTAACATGTTCCGAGTCCAACAAATGATTGATGACCCATATACGGTTAGTAAATCGAATTAAGATGTTTGGTAGAACGGATCAAGTAAAATGTCAGAGATGCAACGTTCTCGTCATTTTCCATTAAATATGCCAACTGGAAATATGTTTTCTTCAACGTATACAACTAAAAGTCAGAATTTAGAATTACGCAGGTATATTTGAACCTGTGCAGTAATACAATTTTAATAGCACACATTATGTGCTTCGAATTCTTAACTTGCACTCATTGCGTGTCAAACTACAAAACCGTTAACCTCCGTTATCCAACAGATCCAACGTCTCTCTATAGAAGACCGACGAGTCAAAGAAACAAGTAGAATGAGACAATGGACGGTCGTCACGTGTTCAACGCGCGTTTACAAACAAAATATCACCGTAATCAGTTGGCGCGAACGAGTCGGCGCTCTCGGTGCTCCGTCCAGCCGCCATAAATTTATCCCCATTGGTCACGGTCCAGAACGTCTCGCGCAGAAAGGAAACGCATTAACAACGAAGCTATCCCCCTTATTATTGTCTTAAGGTGTCTCGAACGTGATCGGTCGGAAGGGAACGAGCTGGCCCAGCCGGGGCCCCGAGACGGGGACGCGTAGCCCTGACGCGCATGCGCCGGACAGAGACGGAGCGCGGGTTTCGCGCGTAGGAGCCAACAATTTATTGCCCATCGGCCGTCGTAGTTGCACAAGACGATGCGTACGTAGGCTTTAAAGGTCTACGAAACGTCGGGTCATTACTTTCGGTGATTACCGTCATTCTTTGATTAGGAGCCCTTTTCAATCTCTCCCCCACTCTTCGCCGCTCCCCCCACCACCGGCCGCCGTCGGGCCGCTGTCAGGCCGTCATCCCCACTCCTGCTCCGGGCCCACAGCTGAGCCGGTCGCGGGGACGAGGCGCAGTCACAATGCGTCGAATTCCATGGCACTTTTAAGGGGACGCGCCGGGGAATGAGCCGCAAAACGAGGAGAAAGAAAAGGGCGGCGGAGAAAGAGAGAGGGGCATTTCGAAATTCGTGGTGATAATTTATACGGATGGAGAAAAGGGGGGAGGGGGGAAGGCGCAGTGGTCCCAGGGCCCTTCGTCGCGATAAGATTGGATCGTCAGGGGTCTTTACACGGATACACCGGATACCTAAGTACCGGATAACAGGGCCTCACAAAGGAATAGAGGTACTTATCCGCCGGACAGGATCGACGTTTCGTTGTATCTCAAAATTCGATTTACGATCGGCACGTATCTATTAAAGCAGAAGTAATCCACCAATGATACCGATGATATATACGTGTGCACGTGCGTGTGTTCGTTTGTACAATTTTAAGAGCGGCCAGCGAAGCTGTCCCCGGGGGAACGGGCCGTATCAGTGGTTCCCAAAGCTGGCGCTAATGGGACCCCGGTCCAATTTCGAACTCGGTGTCGTTACGTCGGGGATTCCATGGAGTTGGGGCCGTGAGGGGACCGATTCGCCTCTGGTGAGCTTAAAAGCAACCGGTCGTGATAAAGGAATTTTTATTGTGAGAATTGTAAAGGATCGAATCTTCCTACCATTACAGTACAACTCAACGGAGTTATACAAAAGATAGTAATAATAAATTAACCGCTGATAGGGAAAAATAATTGTACTCGTAGTAAATGCGAGCTGAATCACTTAAAAATAATGGAATATCTCTTAATAAAAAAAAAAACAAAAAATACATTCTTCTGTGGTTGATAAAATTTATAAGCACCTCGATAGCTAGATCTCAAGAACACCTTTTGATCGAAGGAAACCAAACAGGATGCCATCAAACAAAATTACCACAAACCTTCGTAATATCTAATTTCTTTCATTTTAATTACTCGATGATTGTTCTTTCAAAGAATATTCGGCCCAGAATTCTTCGAACAGGCGGACAATTCAATTTCATCAACTACGTGTAACATTTTCTTTCGAGTTCGCTATCGATGATCCCATTCACAGTACAATGTGCGGAGGGGAAAGGGATCGGTCAGTCCGATGGAACGTTTTAACCGAACAAAAGGAGGCAGCCTCTATAGGCAGGAAAGCTCGGCGTGGTTTCATAAAGATACGGATTTATCGCCAGGCAGGCCGAAAGGGTTTCGCCCTGCCGGCCAGCCGGGGCGCGACAAAAATACGAGCCTTTAGCTTCAACACCTTGCCGCGTAGCGACGATTCAACGGTGTCACGCATTACCCATATGCGGCGGACCAGACCGAACACGGCCATTCTGAAATTAAGTTCCATCACGCGAAAGAAGAGGCCGCAGAGTGGTCCCCTCGCATTCGATATAAAATCGCTCGCTCGCTGAGCCTTTTACGCTTCATTCCTTTATCTTACAATTTTTTCGATCATCCAACATACCAAAGCTTCGGTCATTCAACGTACCTCAACAAAGATAAAGTGATCTTTGCGAAAACATATCGAAGATGAAACTGATATTACATGCGGGCGATTTCTGTTCAGAGCAACGTCCAATTCTAAGAACCGAAACTATAATTCAGATTGAAATTAAGTTTGCGACGAGATTAAATGAAGTATGAAATTTTGGTACAGTCAAACCGGTTCTAAGTTTAAGTTAATTTTCAACGATGCTGTGCTAAAATGACGTTTAGAAGTTTAGAGTTGAATTAATTCTACGCTCTCTGTTCAGATGAATTAGCCAGGCTGGATTTTCGCCACTACACGATAGACTGTTGCTTACACTATCAGTTGCTCGGTTTGAATTATGCCTGGATCAAGTATCGCATTACCCAGGTTAAGCGTCAATTTCTTGTGTCCATACAGTGTATCCATTATTTTTATACCAGGCTGGATAACGCTCGCGCCAAAGCCTGACCTGAGTTCCCATTACGCATGAATTATTTATTCAATTGTATATTATACTCGAGCTAGATTCTCATCCCCTCGCGGCGGTACCCGCTGCTTCATTTAGCATAAATCCACGTTGCGTCTACGCTATGCCTAGATTAGGTATTATGTTACACCAGTTAGCGTCAGTTTCTCCAGTCTAGACATTGTGCGCAACAATATGATATTCTCGCGAGTATTCTTCCACGATTAGGCCTGAAAATGTGGCTGAATGAAGTTCCTTTTCGAGGTAACGCCGTCTTTCATCCTAAACACCTCATGCGAAATGGATGGCAATTAACAGAATACACGCATTTCTTTGGAAAATCATGACTTTTCCACTCGAATTCCTTCAAAAATTGTTGGATCGGGTTGGCAACGGATTAAACTAATTTATCGTCTAATTAATTAAATCTACAGACTACACTTTGATTTGTGACGACCTTTTTGCCCTCGCCACTAGGAGGGATCAACCGACGACCTTTCTCACAAGTGCTCGAGTCCATCGCAATTTCTATATGTACGAGTTTCAACCTGTCCCTTCCTATCCATGTGTCTAAGGCATGGGCCTGCTGGGTAGCCTTACCGATGAGTCCACTAGCAGGCCCAAGACGAAACACCGCTTTCCCATTCCTTTTCCCTTTCTTTACAACAGCCATAGATTCTATTTTATAGGTTATTCCGCGGGAACAGTCTCCGCTACGTTCTATCACCGTCACGATCGTTCTGTGTTGAAAATCAATAAAAATAAAGTTGTATAATTGCGACATTTATGAGTGACATTGAAACTGTCGTGTTTTTCATTTCATAGATTATGTTTGGTATCCTCATGTTCCCATTTCTTGTTTTATTCTGGTGTTATCGTTTGTTACCGTTATCTTTTTATTCATTCGTTTCACATCATTCGTCCAAAGCTTGTGTTGTATATAAAATATAATTTTTTGTTGGAGCAATCTGGAGTTTGCCATTGACTTATATTGTCTTAATATTCCATCATTCTGCGTTACACGAATCATCTCATTGTAACGTTTATGGTTTTTTTTTTATTTTTTCCCCAGTTTCGCTTCACACTAAAGTTCGTCCCCAAAGTTCTATTCGCAATATCGAATTTCACCTAACAAAAATCGTGCGTAGACCTCGTCGCGAGCGAACCAACGCCCTCCGTCCACAATTTCATTTATAGTCAATTACGCGTCGCGTAAACGATGCCGTAAATTACAGTTTTGCGCGATGCCTTATCAATGGCACATAACTCTCGTCCGGGAGCGCATTACAGCCGGGAACGTATCCGCGGAGATTTATTAGCCGGGACCGTTTCTACCGATTTAACATCGAGCTGCCCGATCATTCATTCGCCTGCGAGCCGGCGCATGAAAGTAGTCGGTGTGGGTTCCTCCTCGAGGATCCTGTGTGCTCGGGGTCAACGTTGCCATTGTCGACGACTTGATCGGTTGTTCTCGAACGGACAAACGAATAAGAAATTCCCGACACGAACCATTTTTCCGAAAAACGTGTAAAATAACGCGTCGCGTTGGCCTCGAAAGCACAAAATAATCTTTCGTAGTATTTTTCTTTTTTTTTTCTTTCCACCTTTCTTTTTTTCTTTTTATTTTCTTTCTTCAAACAAGATTTTTATCACGTTGTACGGTGAAATTAATTGAAACGGGGTTCGATCAGGCTAGCAGCAATCTTTTGGCGCAGCCTAGGTGAAAGCGAACAGATTTATGTTCGCGCTAGTTCGTTATATATTGGATATTAGTAAGATGTTCGATGCTATAGTTTTGATAAATGAAAGTGCGTGCCGGTTACCCTCGATGTGAAACTCCGTGTTGTATGTAAAATTAATAGAGTGGATAGTGTATTAGGTCCGCGAATGAAAGTTCACGGTTTCGCGTCCGAGACGATTGCGTACCGTTCGGAATATCGTTAACGATCGTAACCGCTACTTATAACCGCCGTAAATGACAATTACAAACTGTATATGTATCGAAAAATTAGTTACTTTCGATTACGCGATTAAGCCCGACGAAAGGATGTCTTGGTGCAACCGTAGACAGAGGATAATCGAGGTAACACTTCAAGCGGAACCGAAACACAATATTGTTCAGGCATAAAAACAATATTCCATTATTGCGCGATTCTTTCGAAACAATACCAAATTACCAAACAATATATCGAACGTTGCATAAGTCAAACACCCGTTACAACGAACAATGAACCACTTTCGGTTCGAAATAGACTCCTAGCCTGTTGCACGCGCGTGTCCCGCGCGCGGCAAATTCGAACACGCGGAAACAAGTGCCGCCTCCGTTTTTAACGCGACCCGTTAATGAGGACGATGTCACGGTGCCGGGGGCAGCCACTGGCTGTGTTTCCCATGGACGAATCCAACGGACTTGGGGACTCCGACGGTCCCCGTGTGTCATTAGGGGCGATAAAAATGAATGAACAATGACGACAAGGTCCGTTCGCCGACGGCTGGCGCTGTAGACCGCGCATAACGTACGTAAGTATACGGTATCGCCTAATGAAATTTCTCTTTTGCTAAACATATACGTAATTAGAGTGATAACTGCTTAATAACGAGTGTGGGTATCGTTACGGCGGATAAGCAGGGCGGTACACGATAGTATCGCGATCCGTGGATACCCTTTAGGCCGTTCTCAGTCTCCGATAATGCCTGTTAATTAACTAAATTATGGTAATTGCGAAAGCAACCCCTCCCCCCCCCGCTTTCCCCTCTTTCCGCAGCGTCGTTTTTCGCGGAGGGGTGCAATTCTTGCGGCGTACATGTTTTACTTAATGTAAATGAAGCATTATACAAACGCGCAATTATTGCCGCGCCTCGTATAACGTGCTCATTTCTTTCCGGTACGCTACTATTAAACGAGACGCCAGTTTTAACGCTAACTATCAAATAAACGGGCTCGTTCAAATCTGTCCGCCTCTGCGCGCACGCGCACGCGCGTTCGTGTGTGGCGCGCATCCCGTGCACCCAATTGTGGGCAGCTTCTTGGTTGCGTTTTCGAGGAGTCTTAACGACCGAAAAGGAGCGCGCCACCTCGTTGCACCTCGCTCATCCCATTCATCCGGCAACGATGTTTCCGCTGGAATCGCCTGACTTCTATCGATTTATCACGTACACGTAATCCGCCGCTTAATAGAACGATCAAGGTAACGATCGTCTTCGGGATCCCGGCCCGCGTAATGGTAATTATTTAGAGTCTCGTTCGACGAACGCTTATAAACAGCTTCTTCGTTCTGGCGCACGGTTGAATCTCCGGGCCCCGGCATCGCGATCCCCGGTCGTTAACGTTTATTTAGACGAACCGTTCCTGGTAACGGCTATCCGCCACTCTGTGTCTTTATACGTTCACGTTTAACGGGCGCGCAGTTTAATTATTCTAATGGCCCGTTTACCTCTCGGGGATATAACTTCATGGGCACCTAACCTGGTGTTGTTTTCTCTGCGTACGCACAGGGGATCGCGGAGAATCGTTCATCGTGTCGGGATTTCGCGTATCATTTGGAAAAGTTGATGGCCACAAAGTACAGGCGCCCTTGAACTTTCGCACAATTCGCTATTTTGCATATTTTTAAAAATTCTACTTCTTAAGCCTTTACGGTCGGATGTCCCCTCTGAGGGGACGTCGTGAGTCGAGCAGGCTACTGGGTTGCCCTCTCTCAAGGGACATCGGACTTTAGGTATCAGACTACAATGTTGTTCCCATCAATACTTTAAAACCCAGCTTTTGGTGCATATTTTTTTACATCCTCCTAGTTTCGAATATGCAACATTCGCGAAATTCGTTATTTTGCATATTTTTAAAATATTCAACTTCTTAAGCCTTTACGGTCAGATGTCCCCTTCGAAAAGACATCGTGAGTTGAGCAGGCTACTGGGTTGCCCCCCTCAAGGGACATCGGACTTTAGGCATCACACTACAATGTTGTTTCCATCAATACCTTAACCCTTTGCACTCAGGAGGTGACTGTCGGTCACCAAATGATAATTTTACCAACTTTCAGATGCAAACAGGTTAATAATCGTATACGTGAATTTTATTATATTACTTAACTAAACTGAATGAAGTTTAATGTAAGCGAATTTTAGTAAATGTTTATGAATTTGGAGATCTTTGAAATCAGAATTATTGAACGACTAAGAATCTCCCCTCGAGTGCAAAGGGTTAAAACCCAGTTTTTGGTGCATATCTTTTTAAACCTCTCTACTTTCGAACATTCAACGTTCGCGCAAACTTTCAGGAACCAATGGTGTGCGAAAGTCGAGGGATGTTTGTACCAGTTAGACAGGGCATTTCTATGGTAGGCGCAGTGTTAAATTCGCGGATGGCTAGCCGATTGAAACATCATCGCATAACGGATTAAATCAACCCGTTTCATTACTCGCATCCCGATAGGTTAATTATAAAGCATCGTAACTCGTGTCGATTAACATTCCGCGACGTTTGTGTTTCTTCGACGACAAAGCTCTCTTCCGAGGAACGAGCTGAAAGCGCGGAATTTTATGCAACAGATTAACCTGTCGATGAAAGATTTATACTCGCCAGCAGGGAATAATAGCATGCAATGCGCGGCTGGCGAGCAGATAACCGCTTTTTGTTCGGCTGACTGGTTCGCGCCGCGGATAAGTAATTACGAACACAATTTGCTGAATTTCAGCTGATCAACGGCGAAAGTATTCGTTCGTTTCACCATGGAAATATAGGAAAATTCCAGGGAACGCGAACGCGTCTATGGGATTGCATAACCCGTTCGGTTCAGTCTCGTCATTCTCCAATCAGACATCGTATTTGTTTCGTGCTTTGACGATACTTCATCCTATCAGGCTCCGTGTCGATAATCCTTCCCGTCAATCATTTTCTTGTTTCCTTATGAAGAACGTACGTTCGCAACGCACGCGTGCAATTTGTGCACCTCTATCTGCATATCGCGGGATAATTCGCGAAAGCGAAGCATTAGCTTGGGACGAAGGAGCGACGAATTAGAATGCCAATAATGATCCTTCAATCGTATCGGTGGATCTCTCAATTTAACAAATTTCCAGCGTTAAAAGTACAGTCGATCCTTTAATGTATTTGTATTGCTTGAAAACAATTCAAAAATATATTTTTTTGCCTAAGTAATTTAAGTCTTGCCCCTTATGCGAGCGGCAAAGCAATTTTCACTTTTCTCATCGCCTAACACACAACAACCCTTTAACGGTTCCCCCGTAATCGAAGCAAACCTATTCCAGATAACCATCGGCCATAAACGAACAAAGCCACGCGGCACAAAGGAAAGAAATGAAAAAGAAACAGCTTGCTCAATACGTTTAATTTATACGTTTGCGTAACAGCCAATTAAACGCGGCGATCCACGGATAACGGGATGAATTAGGATAAAACGGTGAGGATTAACGAGCGCCAGGAGACGATACTCGAATCTCGTACGGGGAACTTCTATTTTCACTCGCGACCGTCCACGTGTTCCACGTTATGTGGCTTAATGACTGGTCCAGCGGTGGGTCCCATCGTCCGAGCTCTTCTCTGTGGAACCTTGAGCAATCCATGAATAATCGAAATATCACGATAAAACAGAGAGAGAGAGAGAGAGAAGAGAGAAAGAAAAAGGGAGAAAGAGAGAAGAAGGGAGAGAAAGAGAGCCCAAAACTCGTTTTCTCTAGGCGATTTCGGTAGACGACATCGTTCACCGCGCGCTAGATCGTACGATTCGAAGGAGAAAGAATAAATTAGCGGGCTTGGACGGAATCGTAAACCATCGACATGGATTAGGCGATTCAAAGGATCGCAGGGGGGTGGGGGCTGGGGGGATCGCACAATAGACCAGCTATAAATTTGCCTTTACAGCCCGTCATAATTGTTTGCTCGTTGGATCTCGGGAAACGAGAGACGGCTCAGAGTTTCGTAACCTCGACGGTTCTATAAATGCCGCGAACACAAGAGGATCGTGCGAATTTTGTGTAAAAATCGATACCCGGTCTGCTACTGCGAGCTCGGAGACAGTTCAACCGAGACGTGGGATGCCGTTTATAGATGGAACATTAAAAAAAGATATGCAAATTGCGTAGAGAGATCGTGGAGAAGTTGAAAAACAGATATAGAAGCTTTAAAAAAAAATTTATGATTTGCAAATACTATAGAATTTCAATTATTTTTTTTTTATCGCGGTCGTAGAACCCTTTAACGACACAATAACGTTAAACGTATATCCCTGTTTCAAAACGTAGCTGTTACTCGTCAATGTTAAACTTTACGTACAGATACATCTCTCCCAAATTTTCTCATAAAAATATCAAAAAGCCTATTCTCCCATTTTTACAAAAAAAAAAAAAGAAGAAAGAACACTTTCGATTGTGACTATAAAACGCAAATACCATTCACGTCAAAATGGTTACACACTGTTTCCCAGCTGATCAACGAACAAGGAATCGTATCCGAGGTAAACGTCAACGCGCGAATAAATTCGCGGTGATAATTCGCTGAAGAGCAAAGGGAATGAGCTCGCCGAAACAAGAACCCCTCCTTCCTCGTCTCAGAACGAGAAAAGGCCAACAACTACCACGTAAATCCTAATAAACGTATTTAAAGAAAAGTCCGCGCAACTGGTTCCGCGGGGTCTCGCCCTTTTAATAAGCGCCCCCCTCGCGCAAAGGGGAGACAAGCTTCGGCTCGGGGTCGGGGGAATCCACCGGTTAATTGTGACACGTTCACGAGCTGCCTGGACGCAGCGAGCTGCAGCAGCCACGAGGGATCATCTCGCGCGAGAAAGAGCAGAGGCAGACCTATCTTCTTCCTCAGAGAAACGAGAGAAAGAGAGAGACTCCGGCGATTTTATCGCCCTCGCTTTGCCAGCCGCCGAGAGTCTTTCGCCACCGTGCGAGCGAGCGAGTGAAATCCATCGGGGGTGTAAAGTGTAAACGATCCGAGCATCGACGGCTCGATAGCCCCGCCGTTTTCCGATTAATCGAAAGGGCTCATCGTGTCTTCGAGCTGCTTCTTGTTCACTGCCTCGTGCAGGACGCGAGTCGGAGGCAAACAGAATCGAAAATGGCCTGGAGGGGGGAGCGAGGTGGGGTACGATAAAAGGATCCCTCTTTTCTTCGGGTGTACGAGGCTGCGACGACGAAACGCTGGTACGTACGCGTGTATGCACGCGTACTCAAGCGAGTGTATACGTATTACCGGTGACCGCGGGAGGCAGCGCGGGGTGGACAGTAAAGTATAAAGCATTAAGCGTTAATCTCGCCGGTGGACAAGATAATGCCCGGAGTCGGCTCCGTGTGAGGAGGCCCTGAGTGGCTATTTATCTCGAGTTTAAATCGATTTGTATGCTAATCCACCGGAGAAATCCGCCTGCGTACATAAAACTGAAGGAGGCCTACAAAACTCAGCCTCCATGAGATTCCAGATATATCCCTGACTAATTAGGCCCACCGCCGCCCTGCGCGCACACCCCGTTCCCCCGTCCCCCCCGCTCCGCCAGCCCTCTCGTTCTCGCAGTAAACAGGCCGCTCTCGCCTGTTGTCGTCCCAGCGGTGTCGCCCTTTTCTCGATGATATCGACCTCCCACCCATCGGAATTCGCCCGTGCCTCTTCCTGAAGAAATCGTCCTCGTGTTCCGTGGAACAACGATCGTTTCGGGGGACCGACGCGACGGGCAAACGGAACGGAAACCGGCTGTCGCTGCCGCTTCTTCCATCGAAAACGATCCTCCTCCGTTTTTTGCTCCACCCCTCCCCCCGCACCCCCTCTTCCCCCTTCCGCCACCCTTTACCGTCGTTCACGATCACGAGAGTTTGTCGAAGGAACGAGAGTCGCGACTCCCGAGGTTCTTCCCCCCCCCTCCAAGCTTCTTCGTTTTTGGCCCGGGGAAATTAAGAATGGAAGGAAGGTGATCCTAGAGGGAGATTACGGCCACGGGAGAGGTTTCAGGGGACGATCTTCGGTACGGTCCCTGCGTCGGACAGCCTCGTAGACGTTCCGTAGACCTTAAAAGGTAAAGTTGTTAGGTCGAAAGTGTTTGGTCCCGGGTCGACGACCGCTTCATCGAGGCGGCAAAAGGCAGCTGCGGGTAACGATTGCTGCTTCGCAGGTAGATGTGCTCCGCTTTCGGATGGAAATTCGGAAGAATCCCGAGCTTTCGGACCAGTGTTACGCGCGGACGTGTAATTTGAGGATATTATCGTTACCCCTGGCCCCTCCCCCTTGCGGCTTTATCGAAAAAGTTGCTCGGTCTCGCCGCGTGAATTTGTTTCCTTCGAGTTTCCGTACGCTCTCGAATTAATTAGGGACGGCGTACGGGGGATGAAGGGCGAACACACACGGTATCGAGCGGCGATTAAAAACAGAGGAAAGGGACGAGCGCAACGATTTATCCGGGGCCCGATTCGATTCGCGCGAGGAACACAACCTGCGCGTGTGCGTGCACGATGTCGTCGTGTCTGTTCCGCTCGTGAATAGCGCTCGATGGGCGTGTGTTGTCTATGGAATTAAAAAGGAGCCGGAATCGCTTTGGCGAGCCAGAACCACACCTAAGTCTCATCTGCCTTACTTTATTCCTCAGTCGTCGGCCCCAGGTTTACGGCTCGAGTCCACCGCGAGAGAGGAGCGAGCACTAAACCCGAAACGCTTTGATCTTTTATACTTGCTTCGTAGAAACGCGATTCGATGAGCCTAAGTGGGCGAACGGGTCAGATGACTCCGGGAACACGCGTGTTGTTTCATGTGGCGCGAATGATAAACGGGCGCGCGACTATCCGTGTCGGGTCCTTCGAACGTTTATGGTTTATGCGGGAAATTTCAGGACAATTCAAAGGCGATTCTGGAGTATCTATAACCGAATGTCTTGACAAGAAGTTACGTCGGTATCGCTCCTGTCATAAATGGGAATATATCAGAAATCCAAGGGCGAACCCCTCCTTTTCTCTCAATATTGCAACTAGCAATGCTAAAAGAACCAAAGTGAAAAATGTATCAGAAAGTATATCTTATTCAATTTCCCCAATTTCCATAGAAAATTCTTTTAAACGCACCAGGATAGAAGTTTGTCAAATTTTTACGAAAAATCACTTATTGATTATTTTAAACACTTCCACGTCTCTAACGTTAAATGTTAAATTTTACCACGAAATTAGAAAAAATAATTTTAAAAATAACAAATTGGAATAACAATCTTAAAGCACGCATGTAAAACAACTCGACAGCAGTCTCGATTTCCAAACAACATCATCCCTGTTCGCTGTGCTCGCGTATGCAGATCGGTTAAATTGTGCTCGGGTCCCTGGCTCGCGGATTGATCGATCGACTGAAAAGCCAGCGAGGATCAAAGCCGCTCTTGTCGATGCACTGTTCTACATCGGGCAACCGCCAACAACAATAGAGAGTTTCGTCGAAGACGCGGCATTTTCCATGCCAAGGCGAACTGGATACGCTTCCAAGATGGATTATGGTCCACGGAGAGACACGTCTCATTGTGTTCGATCGGCCTGCGCGCCGGTGAGAACCACCTGTTTCGCAAAAGTCAGATGCGTTTCGCCTCGCTCGCCGGCGATCGAGCACTCGATAAACAAAACAAGAATGTAAACATATTCAAATCCGCGCGCGGCGTCGCCGCGCACACGCGTTCCTTTATTCAGAAACGAACGGCGTCCTTCTTTCTCCTGACGCGCGAGTACGCTCGCGCCTCGCCGCGCCAGGATCTGATTATCGCCGCGAATTATGCGAACGCGACCGAGCATTACACGGCCGTTCCTCAAGATCGCGCCCGGCCGATCCGAGATAATTAATATTTGCGTTTCCCACCGAGGAAAATTACGAGCGCCGTCGCGGAGCGGGCAGTTTGACGCGATTCCGCGGATGGTAAAGCGTTAAGGCGGAAACCGCTTTTCTTGTTGAATCGTATTGGTTGTACAATGGTGTTTACTGTGTTCTTTGTTACGATTCACGTTCCAACCATGCAATTTTATCGTGCAACAAGTTTCGTGGGCTATTTAACACGTTCGTCGCCCAGCGTGATTCGGCTGAGTTTCTTGCTGCGCCCAAATCCGTTTGCATACAAAACTGGGGTAAAAAAATATAAAAACAGCAAAAGTTTTTATCTTTTATTTTTATTTCATGTATTTTATGTTTATATATATTATACTTCAATACTTATTTCATTGAATTCCTTTAAAAATTTTAAATTTAAATCCTATTTAACTTTAAGAAAAAGAGCGTCACCCATATCTGGGTGACGTGGCGACGAACGTGTTAAGGAACGGAAAGGTAGAAAAGAAGTACGAATGAGGATCTACTAGTTTGTTTATTCAAAAACAATTTCTTTTTAACCCGTTGACTGCTAAATACTCCCTGTCGAAGTGCTTCGCGTGGACGGCGCTCTCTTAGCAATTGTGTTGTTTTAAATGGGAGTGAGGAAAAATTGACAAACACATATACGCATTCATAATTCACGCGAGTAATTTTCGTCAAAGACGCATATACTTGCCCTTGGTTCACACGAGTAGCTTTCGTCAGACGCGTGTACGCGCCCATAGCAGTCAACGAATTAATACGATTTTTGACAAATATACAATGTGTCAAAACTGTAGACGTAGGAGGCATTAAAGAAAATGTTCTGTACGCAACAGAGAAACCTGATGGAACGCTAATGCCCATAATCCAAATAATGATACACATATCTAGTATAAGGAAATAATGCCTGACATATCGTTTTCTCGAGAGAAGGAAGATTAAAATTGAAATAAATTTAGAAAGATCGAACGCAATCGAAAGATGGTCGTTCGCGCAAACCATCCTAGACCCGTGAAAACGATAATTGCGCGAAAGAAAAAGAGTGACCGGGAGGAAGTCAATTAGCATACGTCGCAGGCATCGACAGCCGAGGCGGACAAAACGTCAATAACGGCGCGCAGCTCGGACACGGACGTGTCAGATTTGTATGCAAATTGCTGGACGCGAAATGAATATACCGTGGTTTAAAGGATTTCATTCTGAGCGTTTACGAGTCGCCAGCAACACGCGCAAGCGACGACAGCCTGGCCGCCACCGGGACGAGCGTAACTCAACGGCGATCGTTGAAGAGCACGCGAGGAACAAGCGAAGAAGATTTACGACAAGGGAAATATGTACCTTCCTTCCACGGCCTGTCTGCCGTGGGCGCAGAAGAATTCCGTCGCAGAAGAATGAGAAAGGGGTGCTATGCTAGCCAGGCTATCGTTGCGTCGCAGGGGCTGCGAACTTCGCTCTCCTTTGTGACGCAACGGGTAAAGGGTTTAACCCTCCGATTCTCCGCCCGGCGAAATTTAGCAAACGACGATGCTTGTTCCGTCGACTTTTATAATTATTGGAAATGGGGTTTTATATTGCTTAAACAACATACACTCTTATTTGAAATATTATAACACTTTATTATATAGCACGAGGAAGAACAACTGTGGCGGAATCTTGGGCTGCGAATTTCGCTCTCCTTTGTGACGCAACGGGTAAAGGGTTTAACCCTCCGATTCTCCGCCCGGCGAAATTTAGCAGACGACGACGCTTCTTCCGTCAACTTTTATAATTATTGGAAATGGAACTTTATATTGCTTAAACAACATACATTCTTATTTGAAATATTATGATATTTTATTATATAGCACGAGAAAGAGCAACTGTGGCGGAATCTTGGGCTGCAAATTTCGCTCTCCTTTGTGACGCAACGGGTAAAGGGTTTAACCCTCTGATTCTCCGCCCGGCGAAATTTACCAGACGACGACGCTTCTTCCGTCGACTTTTATAATTATTGGAAATGGAGCTTTATATTGCTTAAACAACATACACTCTTATTTGAAATATTATAACACTTTATTATATAGCACGAGGAAGGGCAACTGTGACAGAATCTTGTGAGCTTTGTCATAAGACTAGATTTCAACCCCTTTGTTCTGCTTCTTAACGTTTTCAAACTTTCTGAAATGCCAGATGTGGCTTGGATTTTTGAAAGAAAGCCTTGGAAAAGTACATTAAGAAAAAGGTGGTTTAAAAATGGATCTGTAGTTCGACAAATCGCGCTGAGGTCGACGACATGCAACATTGTTTCTGTCGTCGAGCGACTTTTGGGAGAATTTCGTCAAATCCATTAGGATTGGTTATAAACGGGGGATATCTCATCACCTCCAGAGGGGTGACGATCTTTTTATGTAACACGGTATAACGGACGAGAATCAGTCGATTCCTGTCCAACAAATAAATAAATAAAGATTGACTTACATATCAGAAAATGAAAACCGACGAGATTCGTGAAATTGTTATCGTCGCGAGAAAAATGCGTGGCTCTGAAATCGTTCGAAACTAGAAATCGAGAAAAACCACGATGCGTACCGTTCGAAAGAAAGTTTGCAGCGTTAACATCCGTAAATAATTATTCGCGCGGTATGATTTATTTCGTTATCGCGAATCCCGTATTCCGCTATCGGATCGCGCGTTAATTTAATCCGTCTAAGGTTGTCGAGGATCGCGAGGAAAGGATTGTTGTAAGCATCGTCCAGCGAATCCGTGGAACGCGATATATTACCGCCTACAATGGAAACCGTGGCTAGCAATGCGAAGTTTTTACAGTTTTCCTTCTTTCAACAGCGCACGCAAACGTTACAACGGTTAACGCTATCTTCGATCGAGGCCTGGCTACCCGCAAAATTCCTAGAAATCGCGCCCATCCATTTCGCGCCGCTCTTACCGCGAAATCTTAATTGGAATCGACAGAACTCTTCGCACTTATCCGCCTGCGTTTACGAAACTGTCTGCGCGGAGCGTCGAAAAGCGTCGATTTCTAAAAACGAATTGTTTCAGCATGCTGCCTTCGATTGTCTCCCTCTCCCCGCCCTTAGATCATGACGAGGGGGAGCGGACAGCAAGAGTCGGATAGAAAGTATGTGCCGACAACGAGTCGTTCGGATGATTTCACCGCTGAGCACTGCCTGTTTGCTCCTCCCGACGTCGAACGGATTAGAAAATACGGACGACTGTTCGCCGGCGGATCTCGCGCTTCTCAGCGAACGTACACACGACAAATTGCCGGGGAGCTTCTAAACGATCGCGATCCTAGTGAACCGTTTTCAAGCCTCCACGAGGTCCTCGGAGCGACTCGAAACTCGTTACCGTGTGTCGCGTGTGTACGCACTCGTTTCAAAAATACACCCTATCTTTTTAACCCTTTCGCTTCGGTCCAGTTCGACGAAGTGCCGTCAATGAACGGAAGCACGCGTCAGAAATGTGCACAGTGCGTGTGGTTTTTGTATATATGTTCTTCTAAGTTTTAAATAACAACTGTGCTTAATAAAACAATTGTTGCTCTAATATAACAGGTATTTTTACATTTTTAATATGAAAAGGCTTACAAAATTATTGAAATAGAAAATTATTAAAATACAATATTATTAAAATACAAAATTATTATGTGATAACACGGGGGATGGACGACTCTGGAATTTTCACAAGCGGACGTAGAAGGCCGAAAAAAGACGAAAACGTTAGGGGAGGATAAGGGAGAAATAACGCAAACCAAACGCTTAATTTCTACTAAGTCACTCTTTATAATTAAAATATTACTACCGACGGAGGGAATTCGAGGAAGTAACCTATGTTTTGGAAGCGAAAGCTCGAAGGAAGGGTTATGCTAGAGGAAGGGTGAAGAGCAACCCCCACGAGCGCGTGCCCTTCCCATTGTTAAAAATTCAGTCTCTATAATTATTTCCAAATTCTACAGTATCCCTTCCCGATCGTACTACCCTTCTGTTTTGTTTATCTAACACGAGGAGACCTCGGTTTTGATAACAAGGCAGATAACACCGTCGCTTCATCAATTTACAAATCGGCTGATTCGTTTCCACCTATATCTAAGACAATCTATTCGTGGCAATGAAAACTGTGACCTAAACACCATAGAGCATTTGCTCAGCCACGCGACACGCCACACACGATTCATCTCGATACTTCATTCACGACTCGAGCCCAGAATGATTCCGACCAGCGTGACGGCCTATCGACCGACCGTCGAGAATGGACTTTTTCAGCAATTAAAACAAGGAAAAGGAAGAAACAGGATCTGAGCGAAGGGGAGAGGAGGGCCTCGGTTCGTTCTGGTGGCGTTCGTTCAAACATTCGCGAGACGTGGGTTCAACTTCCCGGAACGCGGAGGCCTTTCTTGGCCTCTCCTCTCCTCTCTCACTCCTCTATCTTTCTCTCTTCGATATCTGGTTGCCGGACGTTTTACGACGCTCGCCGCGCGGTCATAAATCGTGCAACGCGAACCGATTTATACATCGATATCGGTGCACTTAAGTATACAAATGTGCCCTTAATTGGACTGTCTCCTCCCGTGCGCGCTATAAACGCGGCACCTCACCCGCCACCCAAATCACCGCTGACAGCAGCTCCTTTTAAGCTGGAAATATGGCCGCTAAAGGTGGCCACCGTCCACCGTGCACCGAGGGAAACAAAAAATCATTTCGCCCCGCGAAGAGAAAAAATTTCGCGTTGCTATTCTACGGTGTACCTCGCGACAAGTTGGAAAGCGGATGGTTATGGTGTATACTGGTGTTTCCCAACGTGGGGCCCACGCCCCACAGGGGGGGCAATTCGAAAATGGATTCTATATATGTTTCGAAATTTTACTTACTGTGTTTCGTTAACAATTTCATAGTGATTTCTTCCGAGAACCTATCATTTATGTTTCTTAAGTGAACAAATCAATTTTTTAATGTTAAAAATTGTGTATGTTACATAGGGGGGGCATAAAAACTTTAGAAAGGTTAAGGTGGGGCATGGCACAAAAAAGGTTAGGAAACAC